>JAMPIV010001573.1:0-131730 GCA_024509875.1 Oreohelix idahoensis | reverse complement strand
TGTTCTCGGCCCTCCCAACAAAAATGACAACAATAAATTAACCTAAGACTTGTGTAAGGAGCTAGGGCACAAATATTCCAAACTAAGAAACAGGAACACACCAGGGCTCAACACAGCACTTATAACAAATTAATTTAAACCCTTACACATGAGCCTAATTGCCTCAACACAACGTAACCATCCGTTATATGGACAGTTTGAGCATGTGCTGCTCACTTGCCCAGGACTTTACACACTGAAAGGAAGAAAGCTGTTGCTGTCACAATCAATCCACAGAAACCACATCTATACAGCACCACTCAACAACAGCTGCAAGAAACACTATGCAAATTCCCTCTGCTGGATTGACATGCTAAAAAGTAGTGACGACAGCTCAAGACAGCCCTGGGAATAATAAAGAACACTAGCAACAACACGACGCTAGCTTTTTATTGATTTGTTATTTTTTTTTTCCCCTTAAACTGCCTGCGCACTTGGGCTTTCTCAGCCTTTTGGCCCAATGACATAAGTCATTTGCTGAGGGCTGGGATAGAGAGAGACCTGTGGACTTTCCTTCCAACACAGTCAGGAGCTTCGCTACTTCCCAATCCACAGAGGGTTTAGTTTAGAACACGTATTTTTATAGGACTCAGATTGATAACCAATGTTAGGTCCTTGTAAGAAAATATCATCCCATGAATGAAGCACTGTTTATGCTTAATAAACATGCTGCTTAAATTGATATACACAGACAGTAGTTAATTGTATTAATTTTACCATGCAAATATTTATGCTTTAAAGAGCTTATGTAATGGTGGGTCATTATATGAAGTTGAAAAGAACATTTTCATATTGGCATTATGAATTTGAGAAGGAATATAAATGGCCAAGATTTCTGTTTAAAAAGGTTTAATATATGACACCGTTGGTATGTTTATTGTATTTGTTGTTTTTTTATGTATTTTTTTTATTTATATTTTTTTTTTTGTTTTTTGATTATGTTTTTGTGTGTTGTGTATTTGTTGTTTTTTAGTGTTTTTTAAATGTGTTATGTTGTGTATTGAAATGTGTTTTTATAATTATTTTTTTTTGTTTATGTTGTTATTTTTAATCTTTATGGGTTTTTTGTGTTATTTGGTTTTAAATTTTTTTACTTTTTGTTTTTATATATATGTGTGAAAAAATAGTATGTGGTGCTATTTAAAATAATGTAATATTGCCGCTGTGTTAAAATAAAAATTAATGGTTTTATAACAAAAAATAATTTAAAAAAGTTAAATTGTGTTTGATGTGACTCTTTAATTTGTTTTTTTGTTTATAGATTTTATTTCCAATAACATTAATATTTTTTGTTTTTTGTTTTATTCTTTGGTGAAAAAAGAAAATAAAAGATGTTTTATTATTTGTTTTTAGTGTTTTGTTTTGTAATAAAATTGTGTGTCAAAAATGTTTTAAGCCCTGATGTGTGTTTGTTTAATTGTTGTTGTTGTTATTTATAAAATTTTGTTATGTTTCACGTTGTTTGTATTATGTATAAAATGGTTTTTAAAAGTTTTTGTGTTTAATTATTATTATTATAATTGATGGTAATTTTTAATTGCTATAATTGCCACTGTACATTTTGGCTATATGTATTATGTTATTATTGTTTATATTATTTTTCTATTGTATATTTTGCTTTTTAAATTGGGTATTTTGAAGTTTTATTTTTAATTTCTTGAATAATTTTTAAATAAATGCTTGATATATTTTGATATAGCCGTATTTTTGGCTATTTATTTGTTTTTTTTTTTAAGGGAGAAAGTATTTTTTTGTAAATATGCATTTATTTAAAATGTGGCTATGTTCTTTTTTAATACAGTTACCAGTATAATTTAAAATATTTATTACAACTTAGAAAAATTAAATTTATTAACACACCCACTATCAGGTTTTCCTCATAGTTGTTTCATTTGGCAGTTTATTTTTTTTTTCGGTGATATGTAAATTTAGATTTTCTTATATAATTAAAATTTTTTTTTTATTTTTATTTTTTTCAGTTTTTTTTTTTTCTTTTTTTTATTTATTTTTTTTATATGTTTATAATTATAAAATTTTTTTTTTTTCAGTAATTATTGAGATTTAATTATTTATTTTATTTTTTTTTTTATATTTATTATTTCAGTTTCTTTTAGATTTGTCATAGCTTACCTTTGTAATTTGTTTTTTAGTTTATTAAGTATTCCTGAGATCAAAAATTCGATTTTTTTTTTATTATTTGTTTTTTTTGAAATTTTAAACTGTGTTTTTTTATTGCTGAGATTTTTATTTCTAAGTTAGAAATTTTATTTTTTTTTATCGTATTTCCGCTAATACTCCGAGACGAAAAGTCTTCAGGTTATTATTAATGTTAACAAATGAGGGGAACAGGATGATTTAGTGTCAGTATTTTTACCTTTTTTCTTAAGTACATATTGAAGGTGTCCTTGCCATTCTGGCAGTTATACAATCGGCCGATTTCGTTATAGGCATTATCCATTAGATGCTGGGTCGGCTCAGGAACCGCCTGTCCCTGGTTTCAAATGGACACTTACTTAAAATGTTCTCGCCAATGTCTTCGTAGTTTAATCAAGTCAACGCAAATCCGGTTTGACAAAAAAATCTTCAAATGTCCGTCGCCGGGTTTGGTTTTTAGATTCCTGGGTCACACCGGTCGCCATTTTTTAATTGTGTAACCACTTTAAGCTAGCCCCATTTGCTCAAAAGCAAAAAAATAAAAATCTTTCAATCCAGATTGTTAAAGTCATTCTTATAGAAAAACTTTTTTTTTTTTGTTACAGAACTTTTAACCGTTAATACATTTTTAGCAATTATTGTTATGCAAAAAAAGAAATCTTTGTAGTATTCTGTAGAACATATACAGTTTGCAAATGAAATTGTGAAACTAAGTATACTATAAATTAAACAGTGAAAATAAACTTTACAATAGCAAACAGAAAAATAAACTACAGCAAGCAGAAAAAAAGTGGTTCCCTGAAGAAAATATTGCTTTATGAAAAGTGTAGACAGGCACTGAAAAAAACAACGCCAAAAGATCTGTGGGCTAAAACACAAGTAAAAAGTATTAGCAGGAAAAATTCATTGGAATTTATATGCTTAGAAACAGAATGGAAAGCTTGATGAGAATGTGTAAGCAAAAGCAGAAGAGAAACAGCACTTGGTGAAGATCTAGTTTCATTCCCACAAAAAAAAAGATAATAAAAAACTAGTGTTTGAAAAATTAGGAAATGCACAAATGAAATTGGGTGTTACTTTAATACCTACAAGGTGAATGTGCACATGTGATAATGTTTTTTTTTTTGACTGTACTGATTACACATTATACATTTTTTATTAGGGGTGGAGTTATTAGCTATGTACAATCACTCCTCGCTATTTGCGGGGGTTAGGGTTTTTTGAAAAACCCCGGCTAATTTTACGGAAACCATAATCCAAAGTATGAAAAAATTGTGGTTTAATTTCCTGGGGGTTGGTACCTTGTTCCCGTTAATTTAATTTTTTTTCCATGGTCATACACCCATTGCTAACCTATCACTTTTTTGTAACTCATCCTTTTCATGTACTCTTCTTTAAAAAACAGGCTTATTTTATTTTATTCTTTTTATTTTATAAATGTATTTTTTAACACATAGGGTTTTTTACTTTGTAATTGGTCAGTTTTTTGCACAAAACTTTTGGTTTGTACCAGTACTCACTTACCCATTTACTCACACTTTTCACTACTCATTCCCATATCCCCCCACACACCAAACACCACACATTATTACAAAAATCCCTGGAAAAAACAAAAATTGAAAAACATTTACACCAGAACATTTAAAATTAAGAAATAAAGACAATTTCATACAGACATCCCAGAAAGAAGTTTATCTAACACACGTACTTTATCACTGAGGCTCATCACAGCCTTCTTGTGCTAGGGTACACTTGCCAACGCACTTGCACTACACCTGGATACCATTTTTAATTCCAAAAATAACCAAAAACAGCGTAAAACTGCAAAAACGTGGATGAAAAGATGCTGGACAAATACACATGTAAACACAACGAAAGCCGCAAGAACAAGGAGCTAGCCTCTATTTGCTGTGTGGTAGGCATCTAGAAATTCTTTGCCTACTGTGCATGGCCACTAATACCCTTGAATGGCAAAAATGGGTTACATTTTATCTCACGTGAATGATGGAATCCATGAATACGAAACAAGCGAATAGCGAGGATTGGCTGTAGTTATTATATTATGTGTAATGTTTAGGTAGTTGCAATCTCTAAGAAGACGAAAAAGGATCCCGTTACACGCCCATTGAGGCATATTGGGAATATGGTGTTAGGCCCATATTTTCTTGACCCTCGGCACACTAGGGGTGATGTGGTCAGCATCACGCTGGTCGCCTTAACCTTACCAGAGTTGCTCTGGTACCCAACAAGGGGTGGGGGCTGGGAGACGAAGAAAGAATATAACAAACACTGCCTCAGACATGTTGTAAAAAGGTACCTAATGTTCGAAGTTTTGCATGGAGCACCAACAAATTGATATAGAATCCATGTTGGAAGTGTTTTGAACCATGGGGCTTCCTGCAAGGGAACATACTTCAAGAAGACAGCTTACAGAACCGTTTGGGATAAGAACAACCTGAGTGCGACAGGGATGCCTCTTGTCTCTAAGCTCAGGAGCAAAAAAAAGTTTGATGAATAAGTCGGTGTGAAATCTACATATTAAATAAAAATTGTACTTGTAGCAT
The DNA here is from genome assembly GCA_024509875.1 of Oreohelix idahoensis. Classification (NCBI taxonomy): domain Eukaryota; kingdom Metazoa; phylum Mollusca; class Gastropoda; order Stylommatophora; family Oreohelicidae; genus Oreohelix; species Oreohelix idahoensis. Next base: position 126,973 of record JAMPIV010001573.1, on the reverse strand, counting down.
AAATTTGTCACTATTAACTGTCTTTCTGCTGTTTAGCAGTTGTATTGTTACTTAAAGAGAAAAGTTTTAAAAAACACAATTTAAAACTGTCATTTATCTTCCTTATGTTGAAGGATTGGAATGTGACAATTTTCCAACTGACGACACATGCCCATCAAATCTTCACTGCATTCAAAGCCAAGATGGTACAAGCCAGATGTCTTTGTGATGATTTCTTCTTTTTATGTGGGGCCTATGCACAAGCCTGTTCACCGTGTAAGTTAAAATTAATATAGTTAGTAGAGAATGATTGTTGCAGATAATTTGCTATAAGGAACAAATGGGACTAAGTCTCTCTTCTTCTTTGATCCATAACCGCCAACCGTCAAAGCAGTCAGTGGCCATCACGCCTGGTGGCGTCTTGTAGGGGCAGCAACAAATTGATTCCACTTTGCTCGGTCGGCGGCCATCCTTCGTACAGTGCCCCAACTCTGGTTTGTTTTGCAGTCAGGGCATCCGTTTTCTTGACAGTGGGTTCCTTTCGGCTTTTACTAGTGTCAGTCCTACTCGCCTGAGACTCCGGTTGTCCATCCCGCATCAAAATTTTTTCATTTGTTGGCCGTTTCCATAAAACGTGCGATTTTTTACATAGACAGGGGTTGTCAGCCCTGTGCTAAAACCCCCAACCTGGAGGACCAGAGTACCAGCTTTTGTCTGACCCCCCAACCCCACGCGTGACCAGTCCAGCTTGGTTGAACCTACCAGGAGTAAAACTCCCACTGGCATAGCTCTGGGGATTATCAGGGTACACAAGCTGCCATACCACTACAAGGTATAGGTACCATTGATGGAACAGAAAGGGACTAAGTAACTTATCACTTAAAGGGAATCCACTTATTGCAAGTTAGGGTTTAAATGCAACTGCAAAAATTCACTCATATCTGCTTTTATCTGGAACTAAAACATTTAAAAAAATCTAAAAAAAAAGATGAAAAATCATTGTATTAAATATTACTTTACATAGATACAGGAAAATTATGAATGATGACAATGTTTAATAAATGTGAAGCAAATTTACAGTTTGAAAAACATTTGAAGTCTGCTTTTCTTGTGATGAAAAAAAAATCTCAGGGCACAACAAACAGAATAACTGCACAACACAAGACACTAGTGGTTCAATGTCATAGGCTACAGGACACTTCTGTAGCACAAATATTAAATAAAATAAAGGCTGATCACCCGTTGGCTTGTCACAAATTCGATTACGGAAAAACAACGGCAGATGGATCTATTTGTTGTTGCCCTAAAGACGCCGCTAGGCGTGATGGGAAACTGCAACAGAGAAAATCAATCTGCTGTTGCCCTTAAGACGCCACAAGGCGTGATGGCCTCTGACTGCTTGGTCGGTCTTTGGCTAAGGACGGAAGAAGAAGAAGAAGAATTTAATTAAATATCCTGCTCCCATTTCTAACCTGCTCTTGTTATTTTCACAGTCTCTCTAGTAAGTCTATCAGATCTTGCAGTTTTAGATAGTGATGGGTGAAAAAAAGATTTCCACCTGACCCACTGGCTTCACATGTTCTTTTTTCTAATGCTCATAGAACATCTTGATCTGCAGTCAGTGTGTTAACTGGTTAGGGAGAAACAAACTAAAATAATTTTAAAGTGCTACAAACAACAGAAAGGCAGTCATATTGTATAGCTCAGAAAAATTGAGGAGAACACAGCAGATGACAACCAAAATGATCACACAGACCTTCATAATTGGTGCTTACACAGAATAGGATTTTAAATAGAATATGATCACTACTGTGGAAACAGATGGAAAGAACCAGACAAATGGGAGTTGAGGAGAAAACACTAGTGTTGGATAGGGCAGCACATTTGACAAAACTAGCTGGTAAGTTACAAGGCAGTCCTTAATATGGAATTGTCCAGGGTCGGAGAAATAGAGGAGTACCCAAATAATTATGAAGGGAATTAGGACATAGATGTGAAATGGATAAGTGAAGGCATGAAAATGGCGTGTTAGAAGTTAGGAAGACTTGCCAGATTTTTGTTGAAAACTGGTGCTCCACAGGGAGCTGAAAGGTAATAGATGAATGAAACAACAGAAAATGTAAATTTGTATTTTACTTTTCTTTCTTTTCTTAAAATTACATTCAAGGACATGTTTGTAGCTTAAAATGTGTGGCTACTGTTTCAAATGTGTATGTTATAATTTATATGAAAACAATGCTTATCACTAGCTCAACAGAAAAAAACAAGCAATAATCTACTGACTCTGCACAGACTTCAACAGATCCATCTGTCCAGTAAGCCATAAGGATAGAAAATACTAATGAATGAAACTTGCAGCTAGACTGACATAATTAGCCTGGATGCTCTGTCTCTCATTTGTTTCTGCAAACTGCTCTTGGTACATCTCTTGATCATTTTATTTTATAATGCTAATGCTTGTAATGGTTGAAAGTAGTTTTCCCTCCCTTCTTTGCCAGTCTATGATCCTCTACAATCCACAGAAATATTGCAGTGAGATAGGATCCACTGTATAACAACTCATGAATTGTCAACATTTTTATAGAGCACTGCTATTAAAACATTTAGATTTAATTTTTTTTTTTTGTTTACTCCTGAGTCCTGTTATTACTAACAGCAGGGAGCCGCGCTAGCGTAAGTGGTTTTACCACACCGCTCTGGCGTTCAGGGATCCGGGTGATCCAGGATCAAAACCGGGCGCCGGCATTTGAGGATTTGTCGTCGACCGGGATTTGGACTGGATTAACTCGAGACCTGGCGAGTACATTTGAAGGAGTGTCGTCGACCAGGGATTGGCGGCTCCTGAGCCGACCCAGCTGCAATGGGTACCTCCGAAATCGGCGAGTATTTGCCTGAATGGCGAGGGACACCTGTCTCTGTACAAGAAAAAAAGGGATACTCACGTAAAATCAATGTCAGGTTAGACATTAATAATAACCTGAGATTTCGCCTCGAGTATTAGCGGGCATACGAAAAAAAGAAAAAAAACTAACAGCACACCTGTAAAAAATACTGCTTTTCTGTTTTTCTCATTAAAACTTTTGCTGCAGTAATCAGGGCATTTTGCCTCATATTTGTATGACGTGCCTAATATGAGGCCGCCATAGGAAGTGAATGACTGCCATCAATGGTGCCTATACCTTGTAGCGGTATGGCAGCTTGTGTACCCTGACAATCCCCAGAGCTATGCCAGTGGGAGATTTACTCCTGGTCAGGCTCAACCAAGCTGACTGGTCTGCGTGGGTTAGGGTCAGACAAAAGCTGGTACTCTGGTCCTCCAGGTTGGGGGTTTTAGCACAGGGCCGACACCCCTGTGTCTATGTAAAAAAAAAATCGCACCATTACTGGAAAACAAACAATAAATGGAAAAACTTTGCTGCGGGACGTATATCCGGAGTCTCAGGCTCGTATGACTGACAGTGGTTTAAAGCCGAAAGGAAGCCACTGGCATGAAAACGGATGCCCCGACCGCAAAACACGAAACCAGAAATTGGTTTTTGGAACGTCAGAAACTATGTATGAAGGCACTAAAGCTGAGACAAATCACAGCAGAGATGAGGAACTACAAGATACATATCCTGGGAATAAGTCGAGAGCAGATGGACAGGTAGGGGGAGAATAAAAACAGCTACAGGGGAAACAGTACTTTATTCTGGCAGAGAGGATGGTCAGCACACAACGAAGGTGTAGCCATTATCCTGAAGAAAGGAAGGGAAAGGGTCTTTATACTGGAATGGAAACCCATCAACAACAGACTGATAAGAGCAAGACTAAGAGGGAGGTTCACCAACACCACAATTATACAATGCTATGCACCAACAAACGACAGCGATGAAGAGATCAAGGACGAGTTCTATCAACAGGTATACAAAAAGAAATTGGAAACTACACCCAGGTACGATCTCATTATAGTAATGGGAGACCTAAATGCGAAAGTGGGAGCACACAATAATTATAACGAAAAGAGTAATGGGGAAATGCGGCAGTGGAACAGCAAATGAGAATGGGGACAAATTAATAAGCTTTTGCAGTATTAACAACCTGGTCATTGGAGGGAACACTTTTTCCACACAAGGAAGTGCACAAGTTAACATGGGAATCACCAAAAACGGACGAGACAGAAAGATAGATCCATAATGATCAGATGGCAGATGGAGACATGCACTACAAGACGTGAAAAAGTAAGAAGAGGCGCAGATGTGGGAAGTGATCATCACCTAGTAGTAGCAAGACTGAAAGTGAAACTCAGAGCTGCTGGACCAGTTGAAGTCAAACAGAAAAGATACAACATCACGAAACTGAAGGATCCCCTCACCAGAAAAGCTTTCGTGGTCGACGTAAAGAGAAGATATGAGATTATCAAAAGCCAGGAAAGAACAGAGACCGATGATGTTGACCAGAGATTCAACACCATCTCAACAATATACAAGGAAAGCAGCAAGTCATGCTTGGGATTCCAGGAAAGAAAGAGCCAAGACTGGATAACACCAGATACGCTAAACACCATAGCGAAGAGAAATGAAATGAAAAAAAAAGAAAACAGAAGCTAAGTCTCCCAGATTAAAGGCAATATATAGTGAACAGTACAGTCAGCTGGACAAGGAAGTTAAACGTCAAACCCGTGCTAACAAAAGGACATTTCTGGATGACCTTGCAAGACAGGCAAATGAGGCAGCACTGAGAAATGAACAAAGCACAGTATACAAAATAACTAAAATCATCAGTGGAAAACAAGGTGCAAAACAATATTACATTAGTAAGAGATAAGCAAGGAAATCTCATCACACAACAGTAGAGGGACAAAGGAAACAAGATGGGCAGAGCATTTCAGAGAAACTCTGAATAAGGAACCACCAGAGACACAATTGAATGTTCCTGGGGCTGAAAATGATCTGGATGTTAATACAGACATCCCACGAAAAGAAATCATCACAGCAATCAAAGGGTTAAAGAATGGAAAAGCTCCTGGTCATGATAACTTAAATGCAGAGCTATTTAAGACAGACCCAGAGCTAGCAGCAGAAACTATTAGAACACTATTTGCACAAGTCTGGAAAACAGGGACAACACCCACAGAGTGGAGAAAAGGAATAATTGTCAAATTGCCCAAGAAGGGAGATCTTGCAGACTGCAATAATTGGAGAGGAATAACTCTTCTCTCAGTTCCCAGCAAAATACTAGGCAGGATAATTATACAGAGAATCTCAAAGGCAGTAGACTACAAACTGAGGAAAGAACAAGCAGGATTTAGAAAGAACAGAAGATGTGTAGACCATATATTCACTCTCAGGAACATTATAGAGCAGTGCTCAGAATGGCAAAGACAGTTGTACATTAATTTTGTTGATTTTGAAAAGGCTTTTGACAGCATACATAGGGACAGTTTATGGAAAATACTGAGGGCTTATGGAATTCCAAGCTGCATAGTGTCAATCATAAAAAAGCCTTTATGCCAACTTTACGTGCAGCATTGGGCAGAGCAACCTAACCTTTGAAGTGAAGACAGGAGTACGACAGGGATGCCCCTTATCAACCACTCTATTTTTAACAGTCATAGACTGGGTGATGCGCCAGACAACAGAGGGCAGTCCAAGAGGAATAAGATGGACTACATTTACTACATTGGAAGATCTGGAATATGCAGATGACATTGCACTGCTAGCACATTCACATCAACACATCCAGGAAAAAAAACGGATAAACTTAATAAGTATAGCCAGCAGGTGGGCTTGAACATCAACCTAAAGAAGACAGAGGTCATGACGCTCAATGTGAGCAACCCTGAGCCCATATCAGTAAGGAATCAGCAACTGGAACAGACAGATGCCTTCACATACCTAGGATGCATAGTAACACCAGACGGCGGAGCAAGCAAAGACATCAACAACAGAATGAACAAAGCAAGAACAGCCTTTTTTAGTCTAAACAACATCTGGAAGTCCTCTCAGTACAGCACAGAAAGCACAAAATTAGGATTATATCAGAGCTGTGTGCTTTCTGTGCTTCTCTATGGCGCGGAGAGCTGGAGAGTTACAGAGAAGGAAATGTCGAAATTGTCCTCTTTTCACACAACATGCCTAAGAAAAATTCTCCGAATCTTTTGGCCGAATATCATCACCAACCAAGATCTGCTTACTCGAAGCAAGCAAGAGGACATGCACACCATCATAGCTGGCAGACGCTGGAGCTGGGTTGGCCATGTCCTCAGAAGAGACCCCGATGCCATCACAAGAACAGCTATGCTATGGACCCCTGAAGGAAAACGAAAGAGAGGCCGACCAAAAACAACTTGGCGGAGGACTGTGGAGGCTGAGATGCAAAGAATAACCAGAGTTGGGGCACTGTACGAAGGATGGCCACCGACCGAGCAAAGTGGAATCAATTTGTTGTTGCCCTACAAGACGCCACTAGGCGTGATGGCCACTGACTGCTTTGACGGTCGGCGGCTAAGGATCAAAGAAGAAGAAGATAGGAAGTGAGAGAGGAAAACGATGACCGTTGCAATCGCCCCAGCTCAGAAGTGCATGAAAATGTCCCTGTTGCTGACAGTTTTTTTTTTCTCTGTACTTTTTCCTTAGTATGAGAAACATTCCATTTTTAGTTATGTTAACCGCTGATCCATCTGTGAATGTGTGCGCTCAACAACTTCTTGGATAGTCATCCTCTAAATTTTTTATGGTTAGGGCTTTTCTTCTAGTTTTGATCTGGTTATTTGTTTCTGTAATCTGGGACTTTCTCATTAATTTTGTTTATTTTTCCTGTCAGGAAGTTATTGTTATAGATGATTTCAGGAATTCTTATAGCATTTAAAAGATATGGACACATCTTTGAGGTTTTATTGATTCTAAAAAGATTCTATTTTGCCTTAGTTTTCCTCAGCCCATTCCATTTCTTTTGTGGTTATTTAAATGACACCCCTCTGAATTTTTCATCTTGTTGCTGGGACTGCTGATATTTCATCCTGTGTTGGTTGGTAGCATATTATGTGTAAGTTAAATTTTCTGTTTTTTTTTTTTTTTTTAAATCAGTGAGTGAGCTGCAGGTGCTAAACCTGTGTGTATCATCAAGTACAAATGACACAGTTACCTTGACCTGGACAGCAGAGCAACATGGAACCAATGTTATTTACACAATCCAGCCATCACCCAATAAAGGACAAGTAGAGTCTGTCAGTGCTAATGGGGCAACGTGGTCCGGTCTAGATCCTGGAACAAGATATAGCTTTACTGTCATGTCTGCATTAACAACGGACTTCTACAAAAGATATGTAAACTCATCAATATCTGGAGTGTGGACAAGTAAGTGGAAAAACATATGATATTTTTTTTTATAGATGTAATATTGTAATCAAGTGGAAGTTACACAACCATTAATTAAAGTCATATGTGGTTATAAATGAATGTACATGTGGTGCCAAGGTAATAACATAATTATTGTTCATAATGTACAGACTTTGATTTCCTTCTCACTTGATGACATCCTAAAGGGATTTATAAAATATAATCTCTGATAAAAGTGTGTAACATGTTGCAGTATTCTAAGTGGACTGTTGCCTGTATGTGATTTATATGAATTGTCAGTTTTATTTTATTCACTACCATTTAAAATATTTAATTTTCGAGACACATATAGGAACTGTACTTTAATAGAAGCTGAATGAACTTGAATAAAATCATGAATAAAGTTAACAGTAAGTGTACAAAATAAAGTTTAGTTATGAATTAATACTGGTGCACAGTGCAGAATAGCAATAATTATTTTTCATGAGGTTGGTATCCTGATCTTGTAAAGTAAATTACTAAAGAAACCACCGATGCAAAAGCACATGAATGCTTTGCTGCAGGCTGCCTGTAAAAGAACCAGCTGCAATGATGGCTCTATGCTCCTTAAGAAGTGAAAAGGGAAATGATGATGATGGCTAGCAACAGGACAGCACCAGCCAGCCAGGAAATGTTCTGTGTGTAATAGTGCTCGGGTTTCCATTAGGAAAGGTCTAGAAATTTCTTGTGTTGTCTCAACATTTTGAATTTTACTAACCCTTTGGTCAAGCAGAAATACTTAAGGGCATGCACTACAGTGAAAACTTAACTTTTGTTCACATCTTTTATATACTCAAAGGACACAGTGTATGTCCACGAACCAAATTCTACAGTTTATTTTGTTGAAAAAAACGTGTTTACCATGGTAACCAAAAAAAAAAAATCCGCCATATTGGATTTTAAAACAAATTTTTAAGAGACCATATCATATGTTTCCTGTTGTCCAAAGTTTATCAAATTGCACACACATGTAGTGACTGGCAATGAAAAAATTTTGTCAGAAGTTTATTTTGATAAGTTTAAAATTCTATTTTAAAAATCATGTTGGGGACACACCCACTATATTTGAATGAAAAATAATATTTTAAAAAAATTACCAAAATATCACAATTCTCTTCTGACAAAATAAAGATATATTTGTGTACTACATGTATGCCAAATTTGATAATGATCTGTCACATACTTTTTGAGATGTGTATTTTTTGTGAATTAAAACTAACTTTTGAGAAAAATGCATTTTACTCACAGAGTACCTTGTTTCGTAGAATATACTCCATTCTGGGGGGCCAATTGTCTCTAAAATTGTCCAGCACCATATGCTGCACCTCTTTCAGCTTCCTGCAGCTCCTCCTCTCGCCTTTGTCTTGCCTCTTGCCTAACTTTTCTTCTTTTTACAAGTTTGTCAGCCTCATATTTCTGGCTATTGGCCAGACGTTTCCTTAGTCGCACCTGTCCAAGGCGTTTAGAGTTTGTTCCAGATGCTTGGCCATACAGCTTTTTTATTTCTGCACTGGCTGGTGGACCAAAGTTGAACTCTCTAATGGCCACTAGGACACTGAATTTGACCTTTTTTATGGACACAGATGTGGCAGAAGGAAAACATAGCGTGCGTATCGATGACCATGCCAGTCAAGATGTCGATAACACTTCCAACACCTATCAGTGACTTATGACCTCTAATTAGCCAAGTTCCATCAAAGCAGACAGCGATGTCAATTATTTCTTTTTTATTGATAGTACTATGCTGAATCTTAGCATGTTCTTCTTTTTCTTCGTACACTCTCAGACGTCCACTTGAATGTTCTCAAAGAAAGCAGTAGTCAGTTTGAGGCTATTTGAATCCCCGTAAAGCTTTTCCACGAAAGGAGCTGGCGTCGGCCATATGCACTTTCTCTGTACCACATATAAGGGGCAACTTTGAAGCAGATGTTCAGCAGTCATTTTATTAGTGCCACAGTTACACTGATCAGTAGTTCCTATCTTTAGCTTGTTGAATAGATGGTATCTCAATCTGTTGTGGCCAGTGCGGAGTCTGAAGATTACCACTTGTTCTCTTCTGTGGAGCTGGTAGTAAGCATCATTCTGTGTGTGCCCTGGATGTTCTACATTCCATTTGTTTCTGTAACTGATTCTGATAAAACTTTTTGCCTCCTCAAAAGTTATGCTTGCATCAGGCTGAGGTAGATGTGAACCTTCTTTTGCCATTCTGTCAGCCTCTTCATTGCCGGCGATGTTACAATGAGATGGGATCCACTGGATCACAACACTTTTGAATCGTTGACAAAGTTTGTGGAGCACTACTCTGAGATCATCCAGGTCTGTATTATTTTGTCTTTTCAACGTTGCAATTACTGACTGTGCATCAGTAAAGAAAGCAGCTTGTCTCTCTGCCATTTCTTCTGTCAATATAACCTCTGCTGCAGTTTTCAAGGCCTCTGCCTCTGCTCTGAAGTTGCTGGAGAATCGTCCTGTCGCCACTGACAGCCTTTTTTCTGCACCAGTGCTTAAGGTCAGAAAGACACCCCCACCTCCATTTTCTGTTGTATTTGTTGCTGATCCATCTGTGTATGCATGGGTCCAGGTGTTGTGTGGATAATGTTTCTCTATGTATTTTGTCGCTATGGATTTTCTATCTGTTGCAGTTTGGCTCTTTTTACTTTCAATTCCAGGAATGTTTTCTATCATTTTAGGGAAACGATTTTGTTTCCAAACTGGAAGCTTGTGTGCAGTGTAGATGGGTTTAACAGTGGATATTTCATCTATGGATACTGCTCTCATTTGTGGTTTGGTTGATTCTACAAAAATTACTTCGTTTGAGTCTTTGCCTTCTAAGAGCATTTATTCTATGGCACATTGGGTGGTCTGTTAGTCTTTTGAATTTTTTTGGCCTGTTGTTGAGCCCTGCAGTGTCTTCTATCTGTCATTGGCTGGAGGCATGTAATCTTTTCGAGTTCTTTTATAGGTGTTGACTTCATGCCTCCCGTTATAATTCTCATTGCTTGATTTTGGAGTCTGCTAATTTTATCGAAGTTTGTCTTAGCTGCTGTTGCCCATGCTGCCATGCCATATTCAAGATCTGGCCTCACTCGCCCTGTGTACAACGTCTTAAGCACTTTCTCATCTGCACCCCAAGTTGTTCCAGCAAGTTTTTTCATAATTGCCATTCTTTGTCTTGCTCTCATTCGATTTCTGTCAACCTGTTTTTTCCAAGTCAGACGGCGATCAAAAATAATGCCTAGGTAGTTCGGATTTTCATTTAAATGAAGATTTACTCCGTTTAGTACTAGTTTGAAGCTCTGAGGTCTAGTTGAGAGGGAAAATACAGTGTACGTTGTTTTCTCTTCATTGATCTTCATGAGCCATGTTTTGGCCCACTCTTCCAGTGATGTTAGTGCTTGCTGCATCAGAATTTTTGCAGTAGTGATATGTTCTTCAGAGATCCACAACGCTTAGTCATCTGCAAAGGAAGCATTGTGTGCTATTTGTTGAATATTGTCAGTTATGTCATTTATGTATGCAAGGAACAGTGTAGGTGACAGGTCTCCCCCTTGTGGGACACCCTGCTCTAATATAAACTTTTTACTAGTCTGTCCTTGCAGCTGTACTCTAGCGGTTCTATTTTCCAGGTAGTGACCAATCCATTTGTACATTCGCCCACATACACCACTTCTCTGCAGTTTGACTTTCAATCCTTCTTTCCATACTGTATCGAAAGCTTTTTCTAAATTTACCCAAACCATTAGCGTGTGTTTTTTTTTGTGGAAGGCATCTTCGATTTCCTGAGCTATATATGTGATTTGATCCTCAGTGGATCTGTGTTGTCTGAATCCTGCTTGTTGATGGTTTAATAGGTGTTTGCTTTCCAGGTGCCACATCAGTCTGGTATTTATCATGCGCTCCATCAGTTTTCCTACACAGCTTAGTAGGCTGATCGGTCTGTAACCATTTGGTTCTTTCGGGTTCTTGTCTTTCTTTGGTATAGGTATCAGTATAGCTTCTTTCCATGCCTGCGGGACAATTCCTCTTTTCCAACTGTAGTTAAGTACTGCCAGAAGCTTCTTTTTTGCCCTTGTTCATGTTCAGCTCAGACGATGCTGACAGCACATTGAAATATAGTAGAGTTGTGCATGGTATCCAAATGATCAAAAATTTGATCTGCTTATTTATGAAATGTTTTCTGGTGCAGGCCAGGGAGGTCCAGGTTCTCACAGAAGAAATTGAATGTAGATGATCCCATTCCAGACATGAGGGCTCCAAGAACAGCAGATTTGTTGATTGCGTGTCCCCGACAGCTGCGGCCTTCAGGTTCCCTCTCGGATTTGTACGTTCCAGAAATTGCTTTTTCACGTGTGTGGCACACAACTTCCAGGAAGAGAGAGGAACCCTTTGACTTGTTGTCAGTTCTTGTGTGCAATGTGCTCTGCTTGCATACGTTGGTGAGCAGGTTGCGTTCTGTATGCAGGTTTATGTTGGGCACAGGCAGTGTTAGGAGGAGCATCATTCTTGCTCGCACGCTCAAGTTCATTTTTGTATGAGATCGACTTGGGCCAGGGGTAAAAGGTACTTCTGGGTCAGCAGCTAGACCTATAGGCCTATCAGATATTGGTATGCAGAAATTCTTTGATGATGAGCCTACATCAGTTTGGTTATCATTCGCCGTTGATTCAGTCACATCATTGCTGGAAATTACGCACTGCCGACGTGTTCTAGCAGCAGCAAGTTGTTCTAGCCTTGCTTCCATACCTTTTCTTCCCATTTTGAAGTAATAGAACACAATTTGGTGAGATTTAGACTGTAATCAAGAGAGAACTATCGACGAAGAAACACCACGTTTGACTGAACAAAGGTTTATTTTGGTTACGGTGGAAGTTGCTGTTGTTATCTTCCGGAATATCGCTGGCCAATCAACGCGTTCTGCCATCAATGGTACCTATACCTTGCAGCAGTGTGGCAGTTTGTGTACCCTGATAACCCCAGAGTTATGCCAGTGGGAGTTTTTACTCCTGGTAGGTTTAACCAAACTGGACTGGTCTGCGTGGGTAGAGGTCAGACAAAAGCTGGTACCCTGGTCCTCCAGGTTGGGGGTTAAAGCGCAGGGCCGACACCCCTGTTTATGGAAAAAATCACACGTTGCGAAAACAGCAACAAATGGAAAAACTTTGATGTGGGACAGACATCCGGAGTCTCAGGCTCGTATGACTGTCAGTGGTGAAAGCCGAAAGAAAGCCATTGGCATGAAAACAGATGCCCCGACCGCTAAACACGAAACTAGAATTGGATTTTGGAAATGAACCAGAGTTGGGGCACTGTACGAAGGATGGTCGCCGACCGAACAAAATGGAATCAATTTGTTGCTGCCCTACAAGACGCCACCAGGTGTGATGGCCACTTACTGCTTTGACGGTCGGCGGCTATGGAAAGAAGAAAGAAGAATCAACGCGTTGTTATGACCAATCAAAAAGATAAACATGAATGCGGCATGAATGAGGTCACTGCATGACCACTCCTTATAAGGACGTTAGCGTAAAAATCAGTGGGATTTTGAATGCCAAATCACGCAGAGCTATGAGAAAGAAAGGTTTTGAATTTGCTATAATCGGGGAGATAAAGACATTCCTTTTTCATCGATACCACATACTCCACGATGCTGACAGCGTAACTAAGGTATTATTGAGAGGCAAATCTTGCATTTTCGGCACAAATTTGCAAACCATAGCTTGAAGGGAGTGTGAGAAATATGCTTATTTGACACATCAAATGCATTTTTATGTCATAAAACCTTGCTCAATCGATTCCCCAATGGTTATTTAATAAAATAAGCTCAAAAGTAAAAAGTCAATATTTTGTACTTGAAACTCGATTTTTCACTGCCGTGCATGCCCTTAAGTTGGTAACAGAGATGTGGGGTGAAAATAAATGACTTATTACTTAGAAGTCTGTCTTGTAGATATTTTACAGGCTTGGCTCACCTGTACATTCAGTTTAAAGTCTGTGAAAGCAGACAGCATGTAAGTATATAAACTCTTCAGTTTGAAGAATGAATGTTATGTCCATCTCTTCTGTTCTGTCTGCAAATTCAGTTCTATTTTTATTATCCCTCAACAGAAGCTGTGCATGGAAATTTCTGTGATCCTGCAGCAAAAGCAAATGGCAATGCATGTACCGGAGCAAACATAGTGTGTACTAATACATCTGGTGTTGAGAGCCACTGTGTTTGTGCCCCAGGTTACTATTTCAGTCACAACAACATCTGCAAAGGGGGTATGTTTCTGCTGACATTAATGTTTTGTGGCTGAACAATTTTTTTTTTTTTTTGAGGGTACAGCATGAATTGTACAAGTGTGGATATAAGTGACAGCAATAAAAAAACAGATTTTATTTAACTCTCATACATTTTGTTTTGCTTCTGCATTATTAAAAAAAAAAAGTAATGACAATGAGTGTGCTGTCTCTGATGAATTAAACATACAGTCTTCTGTTCATTTGAAAATAAAATAACAAAATAAATGAGAATATGCTAGAATGTTTTGGAAATCCTTCACATTTACTGCATAGTATCAGAGTAACTGTAATCCAAAGTACACTGTGAGGGTGGCAGTCTCATCATGTGAAATAAGTTGCTCCAGAAGTCAGCACTGAAAGGGCATTTGCTTTAAAAGGGACTTCTTGCAAGAAGCCAGCTACAGTGATGGCTTCATTCTACATAAGAAGCCAGAAATGAATGATTGGAAGGAACACTGTATTGTGTAATCTTGAATTGTACTTTGTTTAAGATTAATTTTAGATTCCCTTAAATATGAATATTTATCCCCAAGCAAGAAATCTCCTTTGTTACGTCTTACATCCTGTGACTAATTCAGAAATTATTGTTTCTGTTGATCAGCATTAGAACTGCAGGTAAAAAACTTAACTGCATCATCAAGTACTACTGATACAGTTACCTTGAGATGGACAACAGCGAATCATGGGACCAGTGTTATTTATAGCTTCCAGCTATCGCCCAAGAAAGGACAAGAAGTGGTTAATCCTGTCAGTGCTAGTGAGGCAGAATGGTCCCGTTTAGATCCAGGAACACAGTACACCTTTACTGTCATTTCCACACTACCAGCAGACAAGCTATATGCAGAAAAACATATTCCATCATTAGCAACTAGTGTCTGGACAAGTAAGTGAAGAAGTTTTGATTAAACTACTTCAGAATTATAATTTTTTTTAATGAAACTGATTGTGGCATCTTATTTAAAAATAGTGATAATTAATGAGTCCTTTTCAGTGCTTCACCAAGCTAGCAGATCAGTACTGTTAGGTCATTTCAGTGCTTAGTATTTATCAACACTACAAGTGCTAGCAGTCCTTTTAGTTGTCCCTATCAGGGCTTGGTTTAAAGGATCATGCCCCACCACAAGAAAGTAAAAACCGCAAGGGGAAACCAAGTTAGTGTCTCCCCCCCCCCACCCCCCCCCCCCCCCCCCCCCCCCCCCCCCCCCCCACTCCCACACCCTCTCCCCCACCCCTCTCCCCCCCCCCCACCCCCCCCCCCCTGTGTTTTGTTTTTGTTTTTGCTTCTTACAAAGTAAGTAATGTCACTTTTTTGTTTTGGCTAATTTTTTAAGTTTTCTTTTGGCTCATTCTTGTGTATGGACTGTTTTGCTGTGCTGAAAAACAAGCACTAGCCTAGCAGTCTTGTACTAGAAAATAAATATATATTAACAAATAAAACGGTAGTGAATCAGTTTTACAAATTAACGGTACACAGGAAACACAGGACGTTTCAGGTTTCACCCTTCGTCAGCCACAGTTACAAATAGGCAACAAGGACAAGAAATATAGACGAAATATACTATAGAACACTACAACCGCGTAATGTATATATGTAATAAAATGTAACAACACAGGCGAAGAGCAATAATAAAGCAAGGAAAATACAAAAACCGAAAAAAATGTGAAGACTATTAATTCAACAATCAAAGAAAATCAAAAGCAGAAAATGGAATAACAAAACAAGAAGCCCTGCTATGACAATCTCGGCAAAAGATACAGTGAAGAGGTGAATACAATGGCGTCAGGAATCACAAATAAATGTGACATCGTAAAAATACACAAATAGGACACGAAACGAAACACAAACTTGAAAGATTGTTAAAAAGCGATGGATGAAATCAAGAAGTCTAAAATAGTGGAAAGCCAATAAATAACAGAGTTAAGCAAAATAATGTTGGACATTTAGACCATGAGGAGAAAGGCAACCCATTTAGAAAATGAGATGATTCTCTAGAGAAAAGCGAGTATGGTCATCACAAAAGCAGGCGCGTAAACTGGTTACCAGGGCATCAAGGGAACCAGAATGGTCTGGGCTATTGAAATGAAGGGCCACAGGTTTAGGTGACCTGTGATAAATGTCATTTAAGTGCTCACGGAATCTATCTGCCAAACATCTGCCAGTTTCACCAATATAGGTAATGTTGCATCTTTTACAGATATTGGCATATATAAGATTCCTAGATTCACATGTAAATGACTCTCTAATAATAAAAATTACCCTTCGGAAATGAAACAGTCTGAGTCTGGAGCACATGCGCACACGTATGACAGCTGGGGTGGTGACAAGACTGTGTACCAAAATAAGGAGGGTTAGTATTCATAAAGCGGCTGTGTACAAGAATGTCTTGGAAATTCTTATCCCTACGATATGCTACCAGAGGGGGATCACAGAACAACTCACTGGTAACAGGATCAGAGTTGAGAATAGGAAGATGACGAAATAGAATTCTTTTCACCGCCAAAAAGTGAGGATGGAAAGTTAGAACAAATTTGACACGTACACTGCTCCTTTTGGGATGCCATAATAAGAGAAGAGTTATGGCAGTACACAACTCTATCCTGTACTTTTTTATGCTTATTATTAGCTCTTTTTTTTAGTTACAAAGAGAAGTTACAAAAGTGAAATTGTCATTCATTCCCTTGTTACATCACAGAATTTGCCCATGGAATGGAATGTAATGCTTCAACTTACAATTGCGCTACAAATATGAGCTGTATTGGAAGCTTAGATGGCAAAACCCGATGTCTCTGTGACAATGCATCTTTTTTTGCAACTTCAGCAAAAACCTGTTCACCTTGTAAGTAAACATTACTAGGTTAGTTGTTGCTAATTTTTATCACAAATATTTAGAAATTTCAGTTTGAAGTGTCTTCTGGTTTTGTAATTAGACAATGATTTTCTTGTATATATGTAGAGAATGTAAAGTGATTCAATAATATACTAAATTACATAAACCTTTACAACAAGAAAAATCAATATCTGGAGCCTTTAGAAGGGATTTCACGTCTTCTTGCTAAAAAAATGCCTGTTATAATAAAAGGAATTAATTATCCACACATTAACTCTTATGCAGAACGCACATTGTTTTCAAAGGCAAAGAACTGAACACACACATTATATTTTCTTTTAGCTGGGCTGCACTCTTGCCATGAATAATGTTGTTCGTCCATCACGGGTGATGAAGACCACTCTGTTCATCCAATTATTTAGGAATATGTTAGGTTAGTCTATGGGTATGAAGGTGACTGATGAGCCCGATGTGGGCCTGGAAAGATCTCGGACAGTGTGGGCAGGGAATGTTTGCTTCATGTGAAGGTTTTATTACACGGTCCTTTCTAGCTTGTCTCCGCTGTTCCGCTGCTGCTCTTCTGGATGATTCGCATGCCGCTGCACCTTTACGAAGAGATGTGCGCCAAGCAGTTCGGTCTTGCGCAGCAGCTTCCCATGTGTCTGGGTTTATGTCAAAGGTTTTCAATGACGTCTTTAACGTGTCTTTGAAGCGCTTCTTTTGGCCACCATGGGAGCGTTTACCCTTCTGTATCTCACCATAAAAGAGTATCTTTGGCAGTCGATGGTCTGGCATGCGGACTACATGACCTGCCCAGCGAATCTGTGACTGCATCAGAATAGTATCAATACTAGGGATACCAGCTCTGTCAAGAACGGCGGTATCCGGGATCTTGTCTTGCCATTTGATGTTCATTATCTTCCTGAGACAGACTGTATGGAAGTGGTTTCGCTTCTTTACGTGGCGCCTGTATACAGTCCATGTTTCACTTGCATATAGCAGCACTGGAAGCACCACAGCTCTGTACACCTTCAGCTTTGTCTGTAGACTAATGCCACTTCGATGCCAAACGTTGGTGTATAATCTGCCAAATGTGCTGCTGGCTTTGGAGATCCTGGTGTTCTCCTCATCATCAATGACAATGTTCTGGGATAGTGTGCTACCAAGGTATGTGAATCTGTTCACAACATTCAGTTTCTCACCATTAACCTTGATGATTGGCTCAGTATAAACTGTGCCAGGAGCTGGTTGGTACATGATTTCTGTTTTCTTCGTGTTGATGGTAAGCCCAAAGTTGGCGCTGGCTTCGGAGAATCTATCCACACTATGCTGCAGATCAGCCTCCGAGCCAGCATTGAGGGCACAATCATCAGCAAACAGAAGATCTCTGATGGTGTGTGATTTGACCTTGGTTTTTGCTTGAAGCCTCCTAAGGTTAAACAATTTTCCATCAATACGATAACTAATGTTGATTCCTGTGTCCCCGTCTCTAAAAGCATCAGTCAGCATAGCAGAAAACATGATACTGAACAGAATTGGTGCAAGTACACACCCTTGTTTAACTCCATTTGAGACGGGGAAAGGCTCTGATAGCTCACCGTTTTCCTGAACTCTAGCCTGCATTCCATCATGCAGTTGCTGCACTATTGTGATAAATTTCTTTGGGCAGCCGTATTTTGCCATGATCTTCCATAGACCCTCTCTACTGACCGTGTCGAACGCCTTTGTCAAGTCGATGAACGCTGTGTACAGGTCACAGTGCTGTTCTTGGCATTTTTCTTGTAGCTGTCTTGCAGCGAACACCATATCTGTGGTTCCACGTTCTTTCCGGAATCCACACTGACTTTCAGGTAAAAGACCTTTGTCAAGATGAGCCGTAAGGCAATTCAAAAGGATTCTGGCGAATATCTTCCCAGCGATTGATAAAAGAGAGATGCCTCGATGATTGTTACAGTCTTGGCGATTACCTTTACGTTTATATAGATGTATAATTGACGCATCTTTGAGATCGTGTGGGATGGTTTCACTCTGCCACATTTGCTGGAAGATCATGTGAAGTTTCTCTATCAGAACTGCACCGCCATCTTTATAAACCTCAACAGGAATTGAATCGGAGCCGGGGGCCTTTCCACTAGACAGTTGACGAATCGCTTTCTTAGTTTCCTCCAGAGTTGGTACATCATCTAATGCTTCATTTATAGGAATTTGGGGCAGGCGGATGATGGCTTCATCGTTAATAGATGATGGCTGGTTCAGAATATTATTAAAATGTTCAGCCCAGCGTTGGAGCATTTTTTCCTTGTCTGTAATTAATGTTTTTCCATCTGCATTAAGGAGGGGAAATGATCCTGATGATGTTGGACCATAGACCGCTTTGAGTGCAAGGTAAAAAATTTTCAAGTCATGGCTGTCAGCAAAGCCTTGGAGCTCATCTGCTTTATTACTCAGCCATGAATCCCGCATCTGGCGTAGTTTATGTTGGACAATTCTACGCATGTTGTTGAAAGCGTCTTTCTTGGATGTAGATTTTGGATCATTTAAATATGCTTTATGGAGATGGTGTTTCTCAGCCAACATCTGCTTTATATCATCTGAGTTCTCATCAAACCAGTCATTTTGTTTCTTGATGGAAGGACCCAAGACCTCTGTAGCAGTGTTGTAGATCTGCTCACTTAGGGCTGCCCAATTTGTTTCCACACTTTGGCCGTCTAGCGAGATAGATTTGAGACGGTCTTCTAAGGTGTCAGTAAATGACTGTTTGATTTTTGTCTTCTTTAGTTTGGTGACATCCAGCCTCTTTTGAGTTTTCTTCCCCTGAGGGCGCCTGGCTGGTTGGATACGAATTTTAAGTTTAGATACAATGAGGCGATGATCAGTCCAACATTCGGCACCACACATGGACTTGGTCACCCGGACATCTTGCCTGTCCTTCTTCCTAACAATTACATAGTCAATTAAGTGCCAATGCTTTGAGCGAGGGTGCATCCAGGAGGTCCTGTTGCGGGTAGGAAGTCGAAAAATGATGTTGGTGACAAGGAGGTCATGTTCTGCGCAAGTCTGGAGGAGAAGAAGTCCATTGCTGTTACAGCGACCCACGCCGTACCTTCCAATAGTGCCATTCCAGGAGATGTTATCTGAGCCTACTCTTGCATTAAAGTCACTAAGAATGATGAGCTTATCTGCTTTAGGAACTGATGCAATGACTGCATGTAGTTCTTCGTAAAACTTATCTTTGACGTCATCCTGGTTTGTCATAGTTGGTGCATACGCGCTAATGATGGTGGCATGTTTTCTTCCATAGAACAGGGGGATCTTGACCGTCAT
The DNA here is from genome assembly GCA_024509875.1 of Oreohelix idahoensis. Lineage (NCBI taxonomy): Eukaryota > Metazoa > Mollusca > Gastropoda > Stylommatophora > Oreohelicidae > Oreohelix > Oreohelix idahoensis. The sequence continues at coordinate 107,202 of JAMPIV010001573.1, read as the reverse complement.
CAGTCGGTCATTTATTCCCTTTGGGGGCCCCGCTAACTTGCTGACAATTGCTGTTTTGATTGCAAATCCAACCCCTGCTTCTCGTCTTTCTTCAGTTCCTCTTCCGCTCCAAAAGAATGTATAACCTGCACCCTTTTAGCAAAGTTGGCCCTCACCTGCAAGTCGAGTTTCACTCAGTGCTGCTATGTCAATGTTGTACCTGGCCAGTTCTCTCCCAATCAGGGCAGTTCGTCTCTCAGGTCTGTTTGCTTTAAAGTCTTTGTCAAGGAGAGTGCGCACATTCCATGCGCCTAGAATGAGGGGGGAAAAATCTGTCCTTTCTTTTTCTTATATGTCGCCCGCCGAAGTAGGGTACCCACCAACCGCGGTAAGCTGGTTAGGTAATGGTGGAGCAGGCAATGTTTAGGGCACCTTTTCTAGCCCCTTCCTCATGCCATGGAGGTGAGCAGTGCTTTCCTAAAGAGGGCTGCTCAGTCACTCAGGGGGCTGCCGAATCCCACTGCTGCTCCGATCAGTGGAAGATGACCATATGGCCTGAGCCGCCTGTGTGTAGGTCTGCGACTACGACTGCCAGCGTACCCACGCCTGCCGCTTCGCCGCTCGCCCATCGCCACAGGACTTGTTGTGAGTGGATGGATGAATGGATGAAAGAGTGACTTGTGCGGTGATTTGGATTAAAGTGAGGAAGAGTTGCGCAATTCGTCGACCTCACTCTCTCGCCTGGGTCCATCTCAATCCAGTGGCAAGACAAGTCAAGACGACTGGAGATGAAGTCAGGTGCAGTGGATGACCAGGGCTTTCTACGTGCCTCGCCGTGCTCCTTACGCTCCACACCGCGTTGCTGGTAATCGCCGTCATGCCCGTTGAACCAACAGGTGGTTTCTTCCGCGCAGTCTATCGAATCCAGTCTTCGCATGCATGGGTAGGCAGACCCTAACTCACCGAAGGTTTATAACCATTCGGCTACCCTCACCTAGTTTAGCCGGCCTGTCAAAGCCGTTGCCCGGGGGGTGGCCGCTGTCGCATGCTGACAGCTACGAGGAGCCACAGGTGAGAGCTGGATGCCAGGTTTGGACCAAAGGTGGCCGAGCTGCCCTGAAAAGGGCATGACAGCTCCTTCACCAGAGGTACTACCAATACCTGACTTCCCAACACCCCCCGCGATGAATAATATACAAACAATGAATGGCGTTCTCAGATAGCTGTCTCTAACTGCTCCAAACTCTGTCATTTCAAACTCTTGTTTGTCAATGTGTATGTCGTGCAGCATCATATGGGTGTGTGAAACATTATTTCCGGGGTTTTTCTTCTTCTTCTTTTTCTTCTTTGTACACTCTCAGATGTCCATTTGAATGTTTTCAAAGAAAGTAGTAGTCAGTTTGAGGCTATTTGGATCTCTCTAGACCTTTTCCACGAATGGTACTTGCGTCGGCCATATGCGCTTTCTCTGTTCTGCATATGTTGGGCAACTTTGAAGTAGATGTTCAGCAGTAATTTTATCAATTACACTGATCAGTAGTTCCTATCTTTAGCCTGTTGAATAGATGGTATCTCAATCTGTTGTGGCTAGTGCAGAGTCTGAAGATTACCACTTGTTCTCTTCTGTTGAGCTGGTAGTATGCATCATTTTGTGTGTGACCTGGATGTTCTACATCCCATTTGTTTCTGATTCTGATAAAACTCTTTGCCTCCTCAAAAGTTACACTTGCATCAGGCTGAGGTAAATTTCCACCTTCCTTCGCCAATCTGTCAGCCTCTTCATTGCTGGTGATGTTACAATGAGATGGGATCCATTGGATCACAACACTTTTGAATTGTTGACATAGTTTGTGGAGCACTATTCTAAGGTCATCCAGGTCTGTATTATTTTAGCTTTTCAACACTGCAGTTACTGACTGCATCAGCAAAGAAAGCAACTTGTCTCTCTGTGCTTTCTTGTCATTAAAACCTCTGCTGCAGTTTTCAAGGTCTCTGCCTCTGCTCTGAAGTTACTTGAGAATTGTCCTGTTGCCACTGATGCTTTTTTTTGTGCACCGTTGCTTAAGGTCAGAAAGACACCTGCACCTCCTGGGGTTTCCATATCATGTGTCCATGGGTGTCTGGGCTTACAGAACACCTGGTTCTGCAGTCAGTGCACCTAGTAGACGCCAACTCTGTAAGGAAGCAAACCTAAAAATTATTTATACAGAGGAAAGAAATTGTTACAAACAGAGTAAGTACAAATTTATTGTGTAGTTTTTATTTATAAAATACAGTTAAAAAGAGTGCATAAGCTCTAGAGCATTTGGGAGGATCTGCCATTGTTCATCTTCTTCTTTGATCCTTAGCCACAGACTGTCAAAGCAGTTAATGGCCATCATGCCTGGTGGCATCTTGTAGGGCAGCAACAGACTGCTTCCGCTTTGTTCGGTCGGTAGCCATCCATCATACAGTGCCCCAATTAAGGTTCATTCCTCGCATCTCGGCCTCCACAGTTCTCCACCAAGTTGTTTTGGTCGGCCTCTCTTTCGTTTTTCTTTGGGGGTCCATAGCATAGCTGTTCTTGTAATGGCATCGGGGTCCCTTCTGAGGACGTGACCAAGCCAACTCCAGCGTCTGCCGGCAATAATGGTTACTCTGAATAAGCAGTTCTTGGTTCATCTTCTTGAATGGTGATGGTATTCGGCCAAAAGATTCGGAGAATTTTCCTTAGGCAAATTGTGTTTCGACATTTCCTTCTCTGTTACTGTCTAGCACTCAACACCATAGAGAAGCACAGAAAGTACACAGCTCTCATACAGTCTTAATTTGGTGTTTGTGCTTTACTGAGAAGACTTCCAGATGTTGTTGCGACTAGCAAAGGCTGTTCTTGCTTTATTCATTCTGTTGTTGATGTCCTTGCTTGTTTCGCCATCTGGTGTTACTATACATCCTAGGTAAGTAAATGTGCCAGTTTGTTCTAGCTTCTGGTTCCTTATTGTTATTGGCTCAGGATTGCCCACATTGAGTGTCTGTTACCGTTGGCTTCTCACTGTTGCCGTTAACACTGTTAATGGGGCTGGTTTATACTGGCTCTTCTATTTACGTTTACATATAATTATCCATTGTCTTTTCTCAGTAAATTATGAGATCGTGCTCTTGATGGTGAAGTACGCGAAGGTGGGATATAATATTGACAACTTCATCATACAGTCAAATTCTGACGTTATAGATTTGATAAGTCCTTTCTCGAGTCCACAAACATTTATTATATCGATTCCATACAAGAACAGTTTACACATGGTCATCATGAAGAATTATAAATAATAAGTTGCAGTTCATACTTCAAATATTATTCCTTTACAAATCAGTCCTTTGTCTCCTAGCTTGAAAACATAGTAGTCAGAACCGCATAACTGTATGCACGCGTGGTTGGAAAATCCAATACACCGACAGTGAGATTATGCGTCTGGCATTAGAATAACTAAGGCGGACTATATATTCACGTTGACAAGGTTTAGTCAATTACTAACCTGTACCTTCATCTTTCTTCGTTATCACATTGGACTGACCCATGTCCATTATTTAATGTACTATAATTGTGCGGCAATATAAGCCCGGCAATAAAACATTCCAAGGACACGTCTTATCGGTTCGACGGTCGTCTAGAAAAGGGTCTCGTCTCTTGGTCACCGTGCGTGACAACTAACGCTGAAACGTCACAGCGTTCACTAGACCAATAATACTTTTACATTACATTACACGTTGTAACCCCTAAAATCAGATGCTGTTAACCTCTAGCAGACCATGCCAATAAATCTGCCGTAACAATTCCCTGTCCACTGGGGGAAAAAAAAAAAAATCTATTAGATAGATTTTTTTTTTTTTTTTTTTTCAAAAACCTATCTGAATGAATACCAAAAAAAAAAAATTTAACAATATTGAAAAATTTAACCAACAATGCGGCATATGGACTACGATGTTCTGTCTAGAACAGTGTCGTGGTCATGTCGACTCAGTAACAGTCATCTAATATATTAATAATCATATTATACATAAGTGTTATACATAAATGACTAATGTTGATATCTATTAAATAATTAAATTAAAATATGTCGCAATGAACTGTCATGTCAAACTAATTTAACGAGTTAAAATTTAATTAATTAATTATATTGAGTGTGTAATCAAAATAAAGTTATTGCAAATCTAATGTGAGAGAACTGAAGGGATATGTTAAGTAGAAAAAATAAATAAATGAAAAATAAAGTAGCGAAAGACAGTAATGTATAAATTTAACTTAATTATGTGTGTTGGAAATTAAATAAGTGTAGTATTAAGTTGTTAAAACCTATCTAACTAATTTAAACAATAATATAGTATGTAATGTATCAACCTAATTAATAAACATAATAGTTACATACAATAACATTATCTAAGAATCATGTGAGATCTTATTTTTTTTTCTTCTTTCAAAATTTTTTTTCATCTTCAAATTTCATTTCATTTTTTTTCATATTTATCTCACCTTTTTATTTTATTTTCCATTATTTTAACGTAATTAACTAAAATTAATGAAAGTTGGATATGATGATCCATACGTAGGCTTGATCATTGTGAATTCCGATTAACAAACAAATATTTAAATGTTTCAGTTCATGAGAATCGAAGCTATTGACAATTGTTCATGTCGCATACTGAGTTACTTTGATAGTGTTTTCTATTATTTTCACTTGATGCAAGGAAATGTGTCCAATAGTTTTGTCATAAATGAAATTCACACAAAGTTCTGGTGTAAATACGACCATAGTGTCATTTGATTTAGTTCATTTCGTTTTCGCAATCGTCTGTACAAGTTATTTAGTTGAATTGTAAGCAAAGGTTTATCTCCATGTTAAGAATTTCGCGATAGGATTCATTCTTCTGTGACACGTAATTTCGGTTGACGTATTAGAAAAGTGTCAGTGTTGATTGCTATACATCCAAAGGATTTCTAGATAGTGCGTCTGCGACGATATTGTCTGTCCCATAGATGTACTCAATCGTAAAGTTGAATGGTTGAAGGAGAATAGAGTATCTGGTGAGCTTTGGACTTTTATGATTCGCCCGTCGTAGTGATGCTACGGCCCTTTGATCAGTTTGTACTACGAAAGGGGCTCCCAGTAGAAATTTCTCAAGTTTGGTTATCGCCCACACGACGGCTAAAAGTTCGCGGTCAACGGTAGAGTATTTCACTTCTGGTGGTTTTCAGTTTTCGTGACACGTACAAGTTTGGATGGAGGATGTCGTCATGGTATTGGAGCAAACATGCGCCAATTCCGTAGTTACTCGCATCTGTGCGGAGAATAAACTTTTTGGAAGCATCAACAAGTCTCAAAATAGGTGGGTTTGAAAAGATATTAATAATATTAAGGTATACATTATTACACTCATTAGTCCATGTCACCTTCACTGGCATGTCCTTCCTCAGTAATGAGGACAATACAGCCGTGATGGATGACAGGTTAGGTACGAATCTACTGTAATATTGGACTAGACCTAACAAGCTTCTAACCTGTTTCTTCGTTTGAGGAACGGAAATGTTTAAAATTTTTGAAACTGTACTGGGTAGTGTTCGGATATATCCTGCTCCAATAATGTGACCCAAAAAAGTTATTTCGTGAAACGCTACTTGTAATTTTGTGGGTTTAGCAGTTAAATTGTTATTTCTTAATGTATCCAAAACGTATTCGAGACCCAAAACATGTTCCTCAAAAGATGAACTAAATAAGCATATGTCATCTATGTATGTAATAATGTCTGGTCTACCTGAAAAAATGTGTCGCATCATGCGAACAAAGGTAGCTGGAGCGTTAACAAGCCCAAAAGGCATCACATTCCACTGGTATAGACCTAGCGGAGTTGAAAACGCTGTGTAGTATTTAGCTTTTTCGGTTAGTGGTATCTGCCAATAACCTTTAGTTAAGTCTATCTTAGTGAATATAGTTGCTGTCGATAGACGTGGCAGTAAGTCATCGAGAAGTGGATGTGGTTCGCTATCAACTATCGTTTGTGCATTTAATTTTCTATAGTCGACGCATAGTCTAATGTTATTGTCCTTCTTTCGGACAATAACTAATGGAGAAGAAAATGGGGAATTACTAGTTTCGATAATTCCTAAAGATAACATCTGTTCAAGTTCCTTAGTAGTTTTAGTAAGAAAGTGTAGAGGAACAGAATATGGATGTACCCGAATTGGAGTATCATCATTAAGAGTGATGTCATGATTAATGACTGATGTGCGACCTGGAATGTCGGTTAACACATCTTGATAGGATTGTAGAAGTTCAGCTATCTGTTGATGCTGTTGCGGTGTAACTGACGAGGAGATGGTTACATCCCGCCAAGATTCACTAGGCTGTACTACAGGTACAGGTAATGCTAACTGTACCTCAGGAAAAGATGATTCTTCTTCCTGGATAACAGACAAATTAGAATAGTGACATCTAGGTACGAAAGTGTCATCTAGTTCATGAAAAATAGCTTGTAGATGTTCAGGTCGAGTATGAAATTGCTTGAGCATATTTATGTGAAATATTTTGTGATGTCCCTTAATGTCCAGGACATAATCAACATCAGAAATCTTATTGATAACCTGGTAAGGACCGTTCCACGAGATTAGTAGTTTATTATTGTTATGTGGCAATAACACATAAGCTTGATCTCCTGGAAATAATTGACGTAATCGTCTATTACTGTTTTGGAAAGTTCTAGCTTTCTCTTTCGCAGCCTCAGATGAAGCTGTTGCCATTTTACAGGCATCAATAATGTTATTCCGGAGATTAATTACATACTCATAGGATGACTGGGTATCCTGAGTCATCTCGGAGTCAATCAATAAGTCTTTTATTAGTCCCATAGGACCTCTTGGTGGAGCGCCAAAGACTAGTTGAAATGGAGAGAAGCCAGTTTGTTCATGTGGCACCTCTCGATAAGCGAATAACACAGCTGGTAGAACTCTGTCCCAGTCGTGTGGATGGTTAACTGTAACTTTATGTAACATTTGTTTGAGTGTGCGGTTAAGTCTTTCTACAGCACCATTACTCATTGGGTGATAAATGCTGCTGAGATTTCTATCTATTTGCCAAGTCTTCATTACCTCTGTCATAGTCTCAGATATAAATTGAGAACCATGATCTGACAAAAGTTTTCTAGGAAAACCTACTCTAGAAAAGATAAGGTGTAGTGCATCAGCTACATCTGTGGTGTTGGTTGTTTTTAATGGGATGGCTTCTGGCCATCGTGTGCATAAATCGATGCAAGTGAGAATAAATCTATGTCCTCTGGCTGATGGTAAAAGTGGGCCAATGATATCAATGGCCATTTTGTCGAAAGGTCTCACAGATATGTCACAAGCCTGAATAGGCGCCGTGTGAAAGGCTCCCCGTGCTTTCACTTCTTGGCATATCGTACAGGAGCGTACGTACTGTGAAATATCTCGTGATACTCCCGGCCAAAAAAAAAAAACGATAATACTCGCGAACGTGTACGAGTATAACCCATGTGACCTGCACACTTAGAATCATGTGCGTGTTGAAGTATGTACCGTCTAAAAGCAAAAGGTACCATGACTTGTTGTCTTATCTGAGTTTTATCCATAAAACATCTTAATAAAATGTCATTTTTAATGCTAAACCAATGACTATTATTTTTGTTCATAGCAAGATTGTCAGCTTTGTTGACCAGTGAAAAAAATTTTGTTAGTGACCTGTCTTCCCTCTGTTTTGCAGCAAAGGATACTCGGTCAATAGCAGAATGAATCTCGATACTTTCATGATCGTCTGTTTCCTTGTTTTCAGTGTCCATAGTCTCTAATTTTTTTTGTATGTGCTCTGGTTATTGCTGCATTTCCGATGCATAGATTATTTTTTTCCCATTCAATAATCTCTTCTGGTGTGCAATCTTTACTCCCGTGTATGCATCCCACCATAAGGTCGGCAATTGGGTTTCTTAACATGCATGCTTTAACGTTGCCTGTGAAAAAGGGTGTTTCAAGATAGATAATAGCAGTTGGATAACATTCTATGGTTCCACCAAAGGTCATACACCTGACATGTTCTCCAGTTGCACAATTCGGATGAACAAGTGTCTGACGGATTCCGATCGTGGTCGATCCCGAATCTCTTAAGACTGAGACGATGGATCCATTAACTTTTCCTCTGTTGAAGATCAGCGAGCCTGTTCCATCATTGACTGCTAGACTGACTTCTGGTAGAATGTGTCCGCAGTTCAGAACTGTCTCTTTTGCTTTCTGAAATATAAGATTACATGTTGGGCAACTATTTGCCACGTTATAATTCATTGCAAAACAAGTAGATGAAGACTGTATTTTGTTATCAGTAGGTGAACTCTCAACACCAGGGGTTGTAGCAGTAGTAACGGCTGCCCCTGTATTATGGTTATAATTTGTCGATCTATGAGAATGAGAACGATGACGAGAATAATTAGATGAATTATCCCGTTGTCCTCTATTGTAACTGTTATCTCGATGTCTCGAGTTATAATTATCGCTATTGTTCCACTTGTTACCATTATTATAATTATATGAACGATTATAACTTGAGTTACGTGGATTACTGTTGTATCTTGACTGAGGTGAATAATTTCTGGTTTGTTGTCTTCCTCTATTAAAGTTATTGTTAAAGTTATTCTGTCCCTTATGAAAATTAATGTCATAGTTTCCTTTGAACCTACCTCTGTCCACACTGTGTGTTCTAGGTTTGTTATGATTATGATATGCCATATTGGAGGCTACAGGAAGTGGTTCTCTTGTCAACGAGCCAGAAATATTAGCATTCGGATGAGCTGTGCAGTAATTTAAAGAAATTTTTTTCTAACTCATCAATAGATTCTGGTTTTCTTTCTTGCAGATAAGCAAAGAATGGTGGGCTGACAGAAGATAATACTTTATCCCTCAATAACAAATCGACTAACTTGTCGTAAGATTTGTTGACACCTGCCAGTTCAGCCCATCTGTTAAAAGTATTGCGTATGTTAGCAATAAAACCTGTGAAATCTTTATTGTTATCTGGCAACAAACTTTTAAAACGTAATCTACATGACTCTTCGTTCAAGTGGAAACGGCGTAATAACAACGTCTTAATGGCCTCATAGTCTGTGGATAATGTTGGATCTATATTTTGTGCTGCACTTGCAGGTTCGCCATCCAGAAATTCCTTAAGTTTAAGTGCCCATGCAGTTTTGTCAAGGTTATTGACTTTACATATATCCTCAAAGCGCGCCAGCCACGATGAAAGGTCATCCATGTGTAACTTGAATGGTGGTAGTTTAAAGTAATAATTGCCCTTAAGTCGGGTGGATGAAGATCCAGATTGAGCATTATCATTTTGGCTTGATGCAGCACTCTGCGAATTAAGTTTTGCTGTTTCCAATTTAAGCCGTTGCAGTTCCATTTCTTGCTGCAGTATGATTTCTTGTCGTTTCAATTTATTCTCTTCTTCAATCCGTAGGATTTCATCTTTTGCCACCTTTCTTTCTTCTTCTTGTCTTAATTCAGCTTTCTTTTCAGCCTCCTTTCTTTCAAGTTCTTCCATCTCTGCCTTATATCTTGACAGTTGTTGTTCAGCAAATTCAAGGAGTGCCTCTCCCTTTTTATTACAATCTTTTCCAATTTTAATGAAATGGTCCAAGGTAAGCATTCTTGGAGTTTAATTATTTAAGTATTTAATTACTTATGTCTTGTAATCGACAATGTAATCTATGTCGATAATAATATTACTGTATTGCTATGTATAAGTTCCACAAACTATAATATTTTGTAGAAATATTATATATATATACTCACTGAATATCTATCATAAATAGTTATGATAGTTAATTATATAAGCTGCTGAAATTATATCAAGCGCTTAATATTAATAATTATGTGTATTATCCCCAAATAATTAGTCTTAATTGTCACTAAGTTCACAATATAGTACTGAGAAAGTGTACTAAGTTATATTAGATATGTATTAATATGTTATAAAGTTTTTAATAATTAATCATTATAATTTATGCCTTAATCATGAGGCATAAAGTGCATTGCCCATTTCTAGGACCACTACTGCAAATATGTGCAAAGTCCCTAATTCCTCATCAAAGCTTATAAAAATTTCATCATATTCATCTACACTATAATTAATGAAGAAATTATAGCATTAATATTAAATTAATAAAATATGTAATGAATACAAACAATACAAATGGGTTAACCAAGGATTACAGAACAGGAGCACAATACAAAAGTGACATTTTCACAAAAATAAATGCTATTATAAGACCAAGTGTACTAACCGGAAATGTAGAAGGGTGAAGGTTAACTGAGGAAACGAACATATTTTGTACTATGAAAGATGACGTCACAGGACTCATTTGACGTTAATACATTTAATTAAAATAAAAGATAGCTAGATCAGAATAACAAGATAGCTTACGAACATAGGACTGCAAATGAATAAAATCCAAGAACCAAATACACATGAAAACAACAGTTAAAACATGACTATACACCTAACATGCAAAGTGAATTAATGCAAGACCGAACCCGAACGATCACCGATAACGATAATTCGACGCTTTCTTCGCGAGGTGCTATTAATTCACAGCCTTAGGAACATTCAAAATGAATATCGGCATCCTGAGAGCCATTTTTATTCATTATGAACCGCCGCCCATCCATACCCGCAAATAACGGACAACATCAACGGACAAAAAGAAACAGATAGAACATCGATAAACAATTAATAGAGAGGACATGCCTGCAAAATGGTATGGACTCGTTAGTGTGTTAATGAATGACAATCGTCCTAGGTCTAAACTTATCTTTTGAAGGCTCCGGCGATGGCAAATTCGTCAACGGACTAGACTAGTGCCTAGTACTGTTTGCTCATGATTGGCTGATCACAGTATTCTCTTGTCTGGTCTTCTTGATTAAGCAAATATTAATCAAAACTGGAATGAGTTGACGGTTGTTCCTTTCGAAGCGCGGCATCTACGCACGATGTAGTGACGTCAGAGTTGCATTGCGTAGTCATGTGTTCAACGTAGTGTTATGCAGATCATGTGACTTGCTTGTAATGGTAAACAGTTGGCAACACATGTAAACAAGAAAATCTTTTTTTTTTTTTTCGTCCCCGCGATGGCCAACCACTGTTACCGTTGGCTTCTCACTGTTGCCGTTAACACTGTTAATGGGGCTGGTTTATACTGGCTCTTCTATTTACGTTTACATATAATTATCCATTGTCTTTTCTCAGTAAATTATGAGATCGTGCTCTTGATGGTGAAGTACGCGAAGGTGGGATATAATATTGACAACTTCATCATACAGTCAAATTCTGACGTTATAGATTTGATAAGTCCTTTCTCGAGTCCACAAACATTTATTATATCGATTCCATACAAGAACAGTTTACACATGGTCATCATGAAGAATTATAAATAATAAGTTGCAGTTCATACTTCAAATATTATTCCTTTACAAATCAGTCCTTTGTCTCCTAGCTTGAAAACATAGTAGTCAGAACCGCATAACTGTATGCACGCGTGGTTGGAAAATCCAATACACCGACAGTGAGATTATGCGTCTGGCATTAGAATAACTAAGGCGGACTATATATTCACGTTGACAAGGTTTAGTCAATTACTAACCTGTACCTTCATCTTTCTTCGTTATCACATTGGACTGACCCATGTCCATTATTTAATGTACTATAATTGTGCGGCAATATAAGCCCGGCAATAAAACATTCCAAGGACACGTCTTATCGGTTCGACGGTCGTCTAGAAAAGGGTCTCGTCTCTTGGTCACCGTGCGTGACAACTAACGCTGAAACGTCACAGCGTTCACTAGACCAATAATACTTTTACATTACATTACACGTTGTAACCCCTAAAATCAGATGCTGTTAACCTCTAGCAGACCATGCCAATAAATCTGCCGTAACAGTGTCATGACCTCTGTCTTCTTTAGAATAATGTTCATAGTGCATGCATATACTAGTAGTTGCCTCCTCCAGTCATAACTGACTATTGGCTTGATGCGCCCTTGAGGGGATAGCCCTCGTCTGCTTTTGCTTTTGCCAGGTGTTCTTTTGAAGTGTTCACTTCTCTTCTGCTTGTAAAATCTTCTTTTCGCCAAAACTGAGGTTACACTGTAGGGAGCATCTCCCCTTGGTGCGAACGACAGCTTTGTCCTCACAGGTCACTGGATTTATGTCCAGTGCCTTTATGCCTCTCTTGAACACATCTTTGAATCTCAGTTACGGTCACCAGGCTGTTCTTTTGCCATCTGCCAGTTGTCTGTAGAAAACACCTTTGGAATGCATCCATCTTCCATGCAGCAGACATGGCCAAACCAGTGTAATCTGCGCTGTCTAAGCATTGTAAACATGCTTTGAAGGCAAGCACCTCATATTTGTCACATTGTCCTTCCACAAATGCCAAGGATGTGGCATTAACACAATCAATGGAAAGTATTGAGCCTTTTTCCTTGCTTAAGATAGGTTGTGCATGTCTCACTGCCATGCCGAAGCACGCTGATGACATAAGTATTATATACCACAGCTTTGGTCTTCATTGCAAATTTAGGGTTTCCCCAGACAGGCGTTGTGAGACAGGCAAAGATGGTTACAGCTTTGCCAAGGCGGTTGTCGGATTCTGTGTCCAGAGAGAATTTGTCGTTGATCATAGACCCCAGATATGTGAAGGGGTGTACCACTGCCTATTCATAGCTTTCAATAGTAATAACTGGTGCAACATTCACATCCTGACCCACCACATGCATATACTATTGTGTGATAATAAAAACTCTTGGTTTTATAGATTACTCTTATTTCTAGCTATTGGCAAAACAGTAATGTTGAATCAAGAAAAAATAGAGTGTAATAGATTCAGACAGTTTATGGATTGTTCTTATTTGATTGAGCAGTTGTTACTGTCTGGAAGTAACTGCATTATTTTTTTGTGAAAATTTGACACCATTGAAAGAAATTTAACAACACATTGCTTTGTTTCCTTTGCCTGTGTAATAACAGATAATATTGATTCAATTTCTTTTATAGTAACAGATTACTTGTTTTAGGCACCTAATTGCTAATAATATGTCTTTTACAGTGTGTAAACATAACTGTTTCTTTTGTCCAGTGTATGAGCTACAGGTGAAAAACCTGAGTGTATCGTCAGTTACCAATGACTCTGTTACCTTGACCTGGACAGCAGACAAATATGGGACAAATGTTGGTTACACAGTCCAGCCATCACCCAATAAAGGACAAGTTAACTCTGTCAATGTTAGTGGTGCATCATGGAAAGGTCTAGATCCTGGGACACAATACAGCTTTACTGTCACTTCCAATTTAGAAACTGATTTCTACAAAAGAACTATTAATGCATCAATATTTGGAGTTTTGACAGGTAAGTCAAATGACTTTTTGATTGATTTGTTTGTACATAATGAGGTGGGAGATATGAATTGAAATTCAAATGTGGCTGCATCAAGTGACTGTGGTGTCAAATGTCACTTTGTAATTATTGTTTGTTATTTAGAAGATACATCAGCAAGGTGATGGTTGGACAAAGCAGACATAGACCTTGAAGAGTAAAGAAAATGGAGAGTGAAACCATCAGGGATTGTAAGAAATAGAAACACGTGGTGTTTTGTGGCAAAGTCTTTGAAGGACTCAGAAAGCTGAAAACGTGCAAACTGGGTTAGTCTATCCAGCTGGTGATCAGTCTGAGTGAAAATATCCAGGCCATCTCTGAAAAGAAGAGTAGATTTTATAAAGTGAAACATGGGTTGTGTTCAAAGTACTCGTATAAGTAACTATTTAAGTTATTTATCTGAAATCAGCATCTGTATGTTTAATATTGCAGTATAATCTGTGACTGAGTGGATGATGTGTGGCTGGTGATATCAGTGTTATAAAAGGCCCATTTCATTAACAAATTCTAGTACCTTGGAAAGGGTCCACAGTTTATTAATTAACACATTAACAACCGCAAACTGGTCACACCAGCCTATGAATCTCACCACTGTAGCTAAAAGCTGTTATCAGCGTTGTGACAACTTGCCCAATCTTCTCTTCATTTTTTTTTATTATTTACGGACATCGTTTTTTTTCTCATCCTCAATGCATGATCGCAAAGTCCCGGGAAGTGTCACTTGCGGAAATTCTCCTAGCATTCAGTATTTCTCCTCGCTATTTTTAGATACGACGTCATTGTTGACCAATGACCTCGGTAGCTAGGAACCTGTTTTAATTTAAGACTGCTTAAGCTGATAAAACCAGTTTATGCCACTTTAGGAAGACCCCACGTGACTTTTAACGCTATTGATTGGAGCGTTTATTTGACGCTAATGTCACATGATGCACGCTATGGATCACGTGTCCAAGCGGAAATGTCCCGCAAAAAGTGCACCAAACACGGGCAATCTTCACTTGCCCGGAACCCTTGAGACAGCTAGGTCTAACCCAATTATCGGCGAATTCTCGCATTAAAAGCACTGAAGCCACGTGTCTAATTGCGGGTTAGCGTCCATCTTTGAGTAGTCTATGGTGGAGCCTTGCACGACAGTCCAATCTCAGCGCAGAATACGGAGTCGAGCACAGAGAAGGCAAATCCGAACCATTCAAGACCTACCGGGGCAACGTCAGGAGACCGGAGAACTAACCACACTTCACTATCAGCCGGGGGCTGAAAAGCTAAGTCCACGACAAAGGAAACTCACCTAATCAATGCCACAAAGTTTAGTCATCCATGATGAAAAACACGTGAAGTGTGAGACACATAATACATACAGCAGACACTAATTCCATCGACAATACTATCATTCACCATCTATTCACTTTATTGCAATAAACCAATTGGGTGTATATACTGTACCCCACGCTTTGTTCCTTCCATTAGATGTTGAATATTGTCTATGTTTATCTTCCTTTATAAGGGAGGGGGGGCTCGTAAAATATAATATAATTTAAAGAATAATAATAATAGATAACTGAGAAGGGGACGACGGTAGCGAGAGACCAAATATCTCCTTACAATCTTTTCCAGACCTGTCGAGTAGGAGAATTTACCCTCTTCGTCACCCTTCGGAAGTGGGAAAACCCAGCAGGGATTCCTTGAGCCAAATCTTCCACATCAGATCTATTATTTCCTCTAAATAATTCTCTTATCCTTTAAACGCTACGTGACACTGGTGTCTCGGTCCGGGATTTGAACTTATGTATTTTATCATACCTCTGGGATAGTATCATCCATTCAGTCATTACAGTATACCATTTTAACACATGTATTTTCACACAGTGAGCTCTAGAAAGACAGAAAAACATTTTTTCTAGAAATTCAGGCATTGATTGGTGAATCCCTTTATATATGTTGTGTTTAATTAAGTTAGTTCTTGATTTTGTATTTCATTGAATTACAGACCTTAAGTCTCCATAACTGTAGTAATTTCATTCTACAGCAGTCGGATAAATAATTAGTATTTACTTGTTGCTAGAAATACTATTGGAAGGTAGCACTAGCTTACTCAGTGTGGACTTTAACTGCAAAAGATGGCTGAAATAGTTAAGCTTAAGGCAGCACTAGGGGAGGCCGGTCGAGATCTAGGTTATAGGGGGGTGGACCTTGCAAATTATGTCAGTGTCGAGACTGATAAGTATTACGCTCGAGAAACAGCGAAAGCTGAAAGAGAAGAGCGAATAAAGTTAGCAGAAATAGATGAGAGAGATGAACGCGAGCATGCATTGAAGATGAAGCAGTTAGAGATGCAGGGACAAGCTCAAAGAGTTGAACCAGTAGCCGGTGCGACCGCATCTACCTCCTCAGGCAACCTATCGCCACGGTCAGATGATATGCCTTCCTTGCACGCAGGGGGCACCGGACCTTTGCCATCCTCACTCATGTCAACTTTGGGACCTTTGACGTTTCCATTTGAAGCTTTCTCGGAACAAGCCGACTCGATCGATAGGTATCTCGACAAATTTGAGAAGTTTGCCACCACGTTTGGTTTGGAGAAGAGCAAATGGAACCTGAAACTGTCGCAAGGGCTTAGAGGAACTGCTTATGACGTGTATAGCAAGCTTCCTCCAGGTTTACAGGATGACTACGACTCTTTGAAAAAGGCACTATTGGTTCGTTATGAGCTACATGCTGACGCCTATAGGAAGAGGTTCCGTAACTCTAGGAGGGAAGTCGGAGAGAACTTTGCTCAGTTTGCTGCGAGACTGGATTCCTACGTGGAGAAGTGGGGTGCCCTAGGGAATTTTACTCATGATTGGGAAGGCCTGAAGGAAATGGTCATGATCGAACAACTGAAGGACACCATGACTTCCGACATGAGAAGATTCCTGACAGAGAATGGGGCCAGCACTTTAGAATCCATAGTCCAGTTAGCGGAACGATATCAGGCAGCACTATCAGAGAATCCACCACCCAGACGGAAACAACCAGATTACGTACCTAGACAGACAGCTCAGTCACACATGGACCCCCAAGTGAAACCACCGTATACTAACTGCAAAAAGCATGACAAGCCAGACTACAAGACTACTCAGAGATCTAATTTCCAGCAGCAGAGGCAAGGGGAAAAAATGGTGTAAGCACTGTAGAACCATCACCCACAATACGCAGGAGTGCAACCGGAAAAACCCACCTCATCATGCTGCCTGCTTACGTAAAAGTGCCGCAAGGGGAAATGGACCGGAAGAACCTCTGGACAAACCCCGACATCCCCCGGTCGTTGAGACAGTCCTCGTAAATGACCAAGAGGTGACCTGCCTTTATGATACAGGCCTTGCATTCGACGCAGTTGTCTGTGCATCCCTAGTCAAGCCTGACCAGATGACAGAAGACACTATAGAAATACAAGGACCTACTAAAAGTGCAGCACCTATGCGTTTGGCCATAGCCAAGATTAAGGTCAAATCAAAATATGTGACTGGGGAAATCCGTGCAGCGATCTTGGACGACCCTATTTATCCCTTGATCTTAGGGTGTAGGTATGTGTTCTTGGGAGAACCCATTCACCCTCTGGTTGTGGCGGCTGTCACCACTAGAGGACAGGCCAAACGGAATACGGAGTTGGAATCCCCACCCAACATCCTTCCTGAGGAATTAAAAAAGGCACAAACGGAGGATCAATCTCTAGCACCCTGCTACAAAAAAACTACCGAGAGCGCACACTCCTCTCCAAAAGGGAGACTTCTACAAGAAAAATGGGCTGTTGCATCGGAAAGCAGGAAATGGAGGACAGGAACATGGGCAACTTGTGGTTCCATCAGCATACCGAGCCCAGGTCCTAGAAATGGGCCATGCCCTTCCGTTTAGTGGCCACATGGGCATAAGTGCCACGATTCAGCGTATTTCATGTCATTATTATTGGCCAGGTATCAACGCCGATATCCAGAGATATGTGAAATCATGCCCGCAGTGCCAGAGGACAGCGCCGAAACACTGGACGGCCCCAGCCACTCTGGGAGAAATGCCAATCTTGGGCACACCCTTCGAACGAGTAGCGGTGGATATTGTGGGTCCACTTACTCGTAGCAAAAAGAGAAACAGTTATATACTCACGTTAGTGGATTGTTGCTCCATGTGGGCAGAGGCAATTGCTATGCCCGCCTGTGATTCTAAGCATGTTGCTGAGGCTCTGCTCACCATATTTACTCGGCTAGGGTTTCCGTCACAGATCCTGACAGATAATGGTTCCCAATTCCGAGGAAAACTCACCGAGGAAGTGTTTAGGATATTTCAGGCCCGACATATCCACACCTCTCCCTACCACCACCAGGCAAATGGCCAGGTGGAGCGGTTTAACGGGACCCTTATTTCCATCCTTCGGAAACTTGCGCAGGAAAAACCAGAGAGCTGGGATCAATACTTACCCGCAGCACTATTTGCTTACCGCGAAGTACCCCACAATTCTACTGGGATGCCTCCTGCCACATTGCTGTTTGGTAGACCTATAAAAGGACCTTTAGAGGCACTGTTACGTACTTGGACAGATGATAAAGCTGATGAGACGGTCACCTCTGCATCCCAATACGTGAAGGAGTTGACCCAACGCCTTAAAACAGGATGGGAACTGGCAAAGGAAAATGTACGCCGTGCCCGTCGTAAACATGCGCGTTACTACAACCGCACTGCGAAGGATAGGGAGCTAGAAGTAGGAGAACAGGTATTATTACTCCTGCCCAGTAGCAATAATAAATTGCAAATCGGGTGGAGAGGTCCATATAAAATTGTTGAGAAAATGTCGCGCACCAATTACAAGATTGCCATAAAGGGGAAGCAGAAAATTTACCACATAAACCTGCTGAAGCGATATTATGAAAGACCAGGTGCAGAACCAGCACATTTCCTGACACTGGCTATTGCGACGGAAACTGAGGCAGAACCCCTGACCTCCTGTGAATACCCTCTTCGTCAGTGCGAAACTCATCAAGATGTTCAGATTAGTTCAACTTTAACGGAGGATCAGCAGGCACGGGTTCAACAGTTGTTGAGAAACACACTAGTACACTCACGGATAAACCTGGCATGACCAACCTGATAGAATTTGATATGAAGCTAACAGACCTCGCCCCGGTACGAGTTAAGAACTATCCTGTTCCTTATGCTAAAGCAAAGGCATTGAGTGAGGAAATCGAGTACCTGCTTAAGGAAAATATTATCTCTCAAAATCAGAGTCGCCTTATAGTGCGAGTGTAGTGTTGCTTAGAAAATCCACAGGAGAACATCGCCTCTGCATAGACTACCGAAGGCTCAACGCTGTAACGGAATTTCAAGCGGAGCCCTTACCGGATCAGAATCAGCTTTTCACCAAGCTGAGTAGAGCACGATACTTTTCGAAGATAGACCTTAGCAAAGGGTACTACCAGATCCCGGTAAAAGAGGAAATTCGACATATGTTAGCATTTAGTACTTCTGAAGGCCATTACGAGTTTAATGTATTGCCATTTGGGCTAAGCAACGCCCCAAGCGTCTTTACTCGTATGATGAGGAAGCTACTGGAACCCCTGAACCACCCTGGGATAAGTAATTTCATGGACGACATACTTATTGCCACGAACACCTTTGAGGAGCACCTGGACGCAGTTTCCCTACTCTTCGAAAGACTTAGAGAAACAGGACTCACCGCTCGCCCTACAAAATGTCAAATTGCCTGCGAGCAACTAGAATTCCTGGGACACACTATCTCGCATGGATGCATGTTCCCAGATGCGCGTAATATTGAGAAGTTACAGCGGGCCCCACGACCCCAGACTAAAAAGGATGTAAGGTCATTTGTGTCTCTATGTGGCTTCTACCAGAGATATATTAAAGATTTTAATACCCTGAGTGCGCCATTGACCGCATTAACCAAGAATGGGAACCCGGACAAAGTAACCTGGACAGCGGAGTGCGAAAATGCCTACACGCTGCTGAAGGAGAAACTCACAGCTAGGCCAATTCTGCGACTGCCTGACTTAACTCTGAACTTTACGCTGCGAACAGATGCTAGCAATATAGGGATAGGAGCCACTCTCCTGCAGCCTAGTGATAGACCTTCTGCAACTCTATTCCCCATCGCATATGCTAGTAGGAAATTGAACCCTGCTGAACAGAACTACTCTACCATCGAACGAGAATGTCTGTCGCTAATATGGGCTGTGCAGAAGTTTCAACCATATTTATACGGGAAAAAGTTCACGGTGCAGTGTGATCACCAACCGTTGATATTTCTTGCAGCGTCGAAGAACCTTAATGCCCGGCGTATGAGATGGTCACTCCTGTTGCAGCCATATTCCTTTCACATAGAATACATACCTGGGAAGAACAACGTAGGGGCAGATTTTTTGAGCAGACATCCGGACGCAACCGAGGAGATATGAGAAACTGGAAAAGAAGAGGAAGACAGGACAAGAGGAGTTGGACGGAACGTCAAACTTGAGGAGGGGCTTGTGTGACAACTTGCCCAATCTTCTCTTCATTTTTTTTTATTATTTACGGACATCGTTTTTTTTTCTCATCCTCAATGCATGATCGCAAAGTCCCGGGAAGTGTCACTTGCGGAAATTCTCCTAGTATTCAGTATTTTCTCCTCGCTATTTTTAGATACGACGTCATTGTTGACCAATGACCTCGGTAGCTAGGAACCTGTTTTAAATTAAGACTGCTTAAGCTGATAAAACCAGTTTATGCCACTTTAGGAAGACCCCACGTGACTTTTAACGCTATTGATTGGAGCGTTTATTTGACGCTAATGTCACATGATGCACGCTATGGATCACGTGTCCAAGCGGAAATGTCCCGCTAAAAGTGCGCCAAACACGGGCAATCTTCACTTGCCCGGAACCCTTGAGACAGCTAGGTCTAACCCAATTATCGGCGAATTCTCGCATTAAAAGCACTGAAGCCACGTGTCTAATTGCGGGTTAGCGTCCATCTTTGAGTAGTCTATGGTGGAGCCTTGCACGACAGTCCAATCTCAGCGCAGAATACGGAGTCGAGCACAGAGAAGGCAAATCCGAACCATTCAAGACCTACCGGGGCAACGTCAGGAGACCGGAGAACTAACCACACTTCACTATCAGCCGGGGGCTGAAAAGCTAAGTCCACGACAAAGGAAACTCACCTAATCAATGCCACAAAGTTTAGTCATCCATGATGAAAAACACGTGAAGTGTGAGACACATAATACATACAGCAGACACTAATTCCATCGACAATACTATCATTCACCATCTATTCACTTTATTGCAATAAACCAATTGGGTGTATATACTGTACCCCACGCTTTGTTCCTTCCATTAGATGTTGAATATTGTCTATGTTTATCTTCCTTTATAAGGGAGGGGGGGCTCGTAAAATATAATATAATTTAAAGAATAATAATAATAGATAACTGAGAAGGGGACGACGGTAGCGAGAGACCAAATATCTCCTTACAATCTTTTCCAGACCTGTCGAGTAGGAGAATTTACCCTCTTCGTCACCCTTCGGAAGTGGGAAAACCCAGCAGGGATTCCTTGAGCCAAATCTTCCACATCAGATCTATTATTTCCTCTAAATAATTCTCTTATCCTTTAAACGCTACGTGACAAGCGTCAATCTTTGTTTAGTAATAAAATGAATTAAAAATGTACCGAAACATTACCCGATCTGGTTCAAGATTTTAATTTACCAACGGAAGAGTCGTTTTCAAAATATTGTTTGTTGTCAAGCCCTGGAAAATTAATATTATGTTCATATTTTTCATTGTTTCAGGTTAGTTACCAAATTGTTTAAAATTGTTTTTAACCATGGTAACTAATGAAAGGGTCACTTAAAACACTTGTACACCTTATCTAATTACTGACAAGGCTAGAAGCTTGTTTTAACAGTTGATAGATGGGGGACAGAGAAAACAATGTGGACAGTGATTCAGATAGTAGTGATAACAATAGCAGTGATGATATTGAAGATATTGCAAGTCCTGGTCCATCAATGGGGGCTAAAAAGAGCAAAGATCTCAGAGTTGCAGATGGTGCAGGAAATAATGTAACTAAAGAAAGAGAATGGCAGCAAGTGACTGAGGTTGAAACAAGTAGTTTTAATTTTGTTCCAACTCGTGAACCAGGTATTCAACACTTCTTAGATTTTTTGGAAGTGGTGCAGATGCAGTTATGTAAGTTACTAATAGTGTAAATATTAGTCAGCGTATGTGTATTCTTGGACTTGTTTTTCTTGTTATTGGATATATTATCTTATAATCACCAAGAGAAAGGCATTAGCTGCCTTATGAGTACAAAATTTGATGGTAAGTTGATAATTTTAGATTGAAATGCTTTTTTGTCTGTAAATCATTTTATATTATCAATAATGAAATATAAAAAAATTCCATTTTTTTCAGCTTGTTGTAATAGGACATTCATTTATCTTCAAAATGACGTATAATTAATAAAGATCCATAAACAAATTAAGAAACCACAGCTTAATTTCTAGATTTACAGAGTGAAAATGGGAACATAAATTAATTACACCACAGCACGTTTTTCAATTTGGTAGTTAATGTGTTAAGTAATCGATGTTGCTAGATAAAGGGATCCCATTACACGCCCATTGAGGCATATTGGGAATATGGTGTTAGGCCCATATTTTCTTGACCATCAGCACACTAGGGGTGATGTGGTCAGCATCATGCCAGCCACATTGATGTTGCTAGTGTTACCATCAATATCATCATTTTTCCTTGTTGCTGCTAATGAAACATGGAGCCACCAGTGTGGCTGGTCCCCTAGCTGGAAGCCTGCATTAGCATTCACGTGCTCTTGTAGCATTGGTTTCTGTTGCAATGTGCTTTACATGATCAGGTTGCAAGTACCATGTATAACTTCATATTAGTTGCCTTGTATGACTTGCCTGAGAGAGTAGTTGTCCTGCTCTTTCTTAGTCTCATCAGAGACCCCTACATGGAAAATGATCACATACGCCTTAGGTACCCTGTCAGTTGGTTAAACCCCCAGATGATCACCACTGGCAGTAACTGGCGTGCCATCAATGGTAAAACTTATACCTTGTAGCGGTTATGGGGACCAGCTTGTGTACACTGACAACAGGAAAAGCCCCAGAGCTATGCCAGCGGGAGTTTTACTCTGGTAAGAGAGATGGTAGCACAAAAACAACTAATAAAGGAATGTTCTTTAACCAAGCTGGAACAATACTGAGGGGAGATTCTGCATGGAGTAAGGGGAGTTTCTAGAACAAAAGCTGGTCCTAGGTATGATACTTTAGGTTAATAAGGGGGTTGATTTATTCTAGCGCAAGTCCAGTATTAATAAAAGCCAAGACTCGACACCCCTAGATGATCACAACAAGTATTGATGACGCTCAAGCTATGGAAAAAAACAGATTGCACGTTACAAACTGGATCCAAACGGCAAAGGAAAATGGAAAAAAGGATGATTTGATTGCTCATTGATGGAAATACTTGGTATAAAACAAACCCATCTTTTTTACAGTCTCTGGTTATGTTGAAAACAAAACGGCGGGAAATTGTTATGAATGCCAGTATGATGAATAAAAAATATTAGCCAGGCCAAAGGACAGCCATTGGCATGGTAAAATGCAGGACACAATAAGAAATACTATCAAAACCCAAAAAATACAAAACCCCAACCGACCACTGGGTAACTGTCATAAAGATATCATGGGGCTCCCTGCTTCAAACTAGATAAGATTAATGTAAAGAAATATATAAAACTTTAAACTTGACACATGTTTTTTAAAACAAGCATTAAAGGAAAACAGGAACTCGGAAATGTCAGAAGTGAAAGAGGCAAATATGTTCGAATGAAAGAGAGGATATGAAATGAGGCAGAAAAGCTAATAGGACAACAAATTTGCAGATCACAGGCCCAGAGATGAGGAACTACAAACAATTACCTTATTATCCTGGGATGTTATACATTTGTGAGAGCAGATTTCTTTCAGGGAACGGGGGACCAAAAGAAGAATAAAAACTTATCGCAAAACATCTCCAACATCAACACTAATTATACCATACACAAAAGGGGGCATGAAATGGCAAGTACTTTTGATACTCTGGAAGCACTAGGAGGATGGTCAAGCAACAATTGGGAGAAATATTCGTAAGATGGGATGTATCGTGTACCCAGTGCTCTTTTAACTTGAAATATTATGCAGGAGCGCTGAAGATTGAGAGGACGACCTGGGCAAAGTCTTTATATGGAATGGAAACCACAGTGCTCTTCAACATAACTGACTGATAAGTAAAGATATTGGTGAATAGCAAAGAAACATGACTGTTAGGGAGATTCACCTTTAAATATTCTCGGGTACAAACAGTAGATGAGAATGGGGACAAATTAATAAGCTTCTGCAATATTAACAACCTGGTCATTGGAGGAACACTTTTTCCACACAAAGAAGTGCACAAGTTAACGTGGGAATCACCAAACGGGCAGGACAGAAAACAGATAGATCACATAATGATCAATGGCAGAAGGAGACATGCATTACAAGATGTGAAAGTAAGAAGAGGCGCAGATGTGGGAAGTGATCATCACCTACTAGTAGCAAGCTGTTGGACCAGTTGCAGTCAAACAGAAAAGATAAAACATCATGAAACTTAAAGACCCCTTCACCAGAAAAGCTTTTGTGGTTGATGTATAATAATAATAGAGATGTAAAGAGATGATATTAGATTGCCAATAGCCAGGAAAGAACAGCGACCGATGATGTCGACCAGAAATTCAACACCATCTCAACAATATACAAGGAAAGCAGCGAGTCACGCTTGGGATTCCAGGAAAGAAAGAGACAAGATTGGATAACACCAGAAACGTTAAACACCATAGCGAAGAGAAAGGAAATGAAAAGAAAGAAAACAGAAGCAAAGTCTCCCAGGTTAAAGGAAATATGTAGCGAACAGTACAGTCAACTGGACAAAGAAGTAAAACGTCAAACCCGTGCCAACAAAAGGACATTTCTGGATGACCTTGCAAGACAGGCAGAAGAGGCAGCACTGAGAAATGAACAAAGCACAGTTTATAAAATAACTAACACTATTAGTGGAAAACGAGGTGCAAACAATATAATGTTAGTAAGAGACAATCAAGGAAATCTCATCACCACAGCACAGGGGCAGGAAACAAGATGGGCAGAGCATTTCAAAGAAACTCTGAACAAGGAACCACCAGAGACACAGTTGAATGTTCCTGAGGCTGAAAATGATCTAGATGTTAATACAGACATTCCATGAAAGGAAGAAATCATCATGGCAATCAAAGGGTTAAAGAATGGAAAAGCTCCTGGCCACGTTAAAGTCGGGTTTCTTTTGGTGTGTGGGTGTTGTCGGGCCTACTGTATGGCTTGCCAACGCGAATAATAAGTGGGCCATTACTTCATCGATGATGATGAAGACAATGTCAACACAACAGCAGATTACTGGGTCATAAAGGTTGACCAATGGGTAAGCAACGTACACTGGACCCATAGTTGATAATCAATGTTAAATGATTTATTGTACGAAGATGCAGACGTAGACATCACAGGTGAAAATCATCAATCGTAATAATGGCAGAATAATTTCATGCAAATACGTTTCATGGCAAGAAGAACATTATCATCAAGTGAGAATTGATATGGCCATTGATTGACAGTACAGGCCGTTATAGCGCCAAGGTCAATAGCTTAAACGAATACAGGACACTGTCGAATGGACAGTACATTTTATAAATTATTCTGACATCTTAATCCGCTCCTGATGTCACAGGGATGCACTAGCCGCATGGACATATTGGGTTCAGCGGAAGCTCTGCCTTGACATGTAGGGGCTGTAGGTGTCTGAGGCGTGAGACATAAAGAATGAGCCGTTTTCTGGCTAGATAATAAACTGGAAGGATTCTTGGGAAGCTTCTACAAGAATTGGCTTCCTCATCTTTCAAATCATAATTATATTAATACACATGTGTCTTCCCTTTACTTAGGGCAAGCACACAAAACTCGCGTCTATCTTGCACTGAAAATATATCAGAATGCCTCAAGCATTATAGCTCGATGACAACAGATCGACCGCAGCAAGCTACGTTATTCTGTTTAAAATATAGTGCACGACGGCACGCAAATAATTAAACATATAATTACTTTAGATGTGCTCACATGTGTGTCTATAAAAGACTAGACCCGCAAGTGAGGATCTCAAACACTTAACTCCCACGCGAAAAGGACTTAACAGCTGAGTTATTCAAGACATACCCTGAACTAGCAGCAGAACTATTAGAACCACTATTTGCACAAGTCTGGGAAACTGAGACAACACCATAAGCATGGAGTAAAGGAATAATTGTCAAATTTCCCAAAAAGGGCGACCTTGCAGACTGCAACAACTGTAGAGGAATTACTCTCCTCTCAGTTCCCAGTAAAATACTAGGCAGGATAATCATCCAGAGAATTTCAAAAGCAGTTGACCATAAACTGAGGAAAGAATAAGCGGGTTTTAGAAAGAACAGAAGATGTGCAGATCATATATTCACCCTCAGGAACATAGAGCAGTGCTCAGAATGGCAGAGACAGCTATACTTTAACTTTGTTGTTGTTGAAAAGGCTTTTGACAGCATACACAGGGCCAGCTTTTGGAAAATACTGAGGGCTTATGGAATTTCCAGCTGCATTGTTTCCATTATAAAAAACCTCTATTCAAACTTTGCATGCACTGTTGGATTGAGCAATCTAACTTTCGAAGTGAAAACAGGAGTACAACAGGGATGCTCCTTATCAACAACATTATTTTTGACAGCCAATGATTGGGTGATACGCCAGATAACAGAGTCCAAGAGGAATTAGATGGACAACATTTTCTACACCGAAAGACCTAGAATATACAGATGACATTGCACTACTCGCACATTCACATCAACACATCCAAGAAAAAACTGTTAGACTGAATAAGTATAGCCAGCAGGTTGGTCTGAACATCAATCTGAAGAAGACGGAGGTCATGGCACTCAATGTGGGCAATCCAGAGCCAATAACAATATGGAACCAGAAGTTAGAACAGGTAAAAAAAAGGTAAAGGAACCCGTTACACGCCCATTGAGGCATATTGGGAAAATGGTGTTAGGCCCATATTATCTTGACCGTCGGCACACGAGGGGTGATGTGGTCGGCATCACGCCGGCCGCCTTAACCTTCCCAGAGTAGCTCTGGTACCCATTTGGGGGCTGGGTCGACCCAGGAGCCGTTTGTGGCCTAAAAATTTTCCGCCTCATCTGGGGATCGAACCATAGACCACTGCGCTAGGAAGCCAGTGCACTAACCACTATGCTACCGCGGCTCCTAAGTTAGAACAGACAGACACATTTACTTACCAGGTGTTACACCAGATGGCGGAACAAGCAAGGACATCAACGACAGAATGAATTAAGCAAGAACAGCCTTTGCTAGTCTCAACAACATTTGGAAGTATTCCCAGTACAGCACAAACACCAAATTAAGACTGTATAAGAGCTGTGTACTTTCTGTGCTTCTCTATGGTGTGGAATGCTGGAGAGTAACAGAAGGAAATGTCAAAACTGTCCTCCTTCCACATAATCTGCCTAAGGAAAATTCTCCGAATCTTTTGGCCGAATACCATCAGCAACCAAGCACTGCTTATTCGGAGTACCCAGGAGGACATGCACACCATCATAGCTGGCAGATGCTGGAGTTGGGTTTGCCACATCCTCAGAAGGGACCCTGATACTATTACAAGAACAGCTATGCTATGGACCCCTGAAGGAAAGCGAAAGAGAGGCCGATCAAAAACAACCTGGTGAAGAACGGTGGAAGCCGAGATGCAAAGAATGAACCAGAGTTGGGGCACTGTACAAAGGATAGCCGCTGACTGAACAAAGTGGAATCAATTTTTTGCTGCCCTACAAGATGCCACCAGGTGTGGTGGCCACTGACTGCTTTGACAGTCGGCGGCTATGGATCAAAGAAGAAGACTGCAATCCTGGGTCCACTGCAACAGATACCTACTGAGCTAATACAGTCACTATTCCATATACTTTTTTGTACTACCCAAGTATTTACTTCGTTGGACTTTCTGAAACAGATCTATGGGCAAAAGCAGTTGACATTTCAGTGTGCAGAGCCTTTGGCTTACTGGATAATAATAGTCACAGAAATGACACCCTCCTTTTCCAGGTCACCTGTGATGAGGAATTTATTTCATGATCATGCTTGAGTTGCTTGTTTTGTTGATTTCATTTTTGGATTAGTTTTGTTGCTTAGTATAATGGTTCATGTTCATTTATTTGTTGAGTTCATTTTGTTGGTTTGGTTGACTGCAGTGTTTGATAATTGTTATTTGCTTGGCTTGTGTTGGTTGGTTTCTTTTTGGTTTGTTACTTGGCATGTGTTCGGTATCTTGATCCTTTTTTGTTTAGTTCATTCACTTTGTTAGTTTACAAAGGCAGATTCTTTTATTAATGGTGGTTTTTGTTGTTTTGGGTGTGTAAATTTGTCCAGTTTGCTGTAGCATAACTGAGCATGGGCAAACTACTAGTATGTGTGTTTACATATGAGCATATATGTGCATATGTGAAAAACAGCCATATCTGCCTAGCTTACACATTGTAACGCTATTGTTTATAATCGAGAACATCTGTTCTCACATGTTTTAAGCACAGTTTTAATGGAGAAGATGGACTTGTTTCTATCTCTGTGTTGACATCATAATTTTATGTATGAATTCATATACTGTGTGTGGCACAGTCATTTTCTGTTGTAGATTTTTCAATCAATCAATACCCTTTAGGACCCCAAGGAGCATAGGCCTTCAACAAACATGCCAAGTTCTTTCTATGTCTTCCTCATCATTTTCACTTCTGCCTACAGTTCTCTTCTGCATGTGTCTTTTGGTCTACCTCTTCCTCTCTTACCCTGAAAATTCCAGAACAAGGACTGCCTTGTAATGCTATCAACAGGTTTCCTCCCTCCAACTTTGTCTATATTGCTGCCAAGATTTGTGAAGGATTATATAATTTGTAGTGGTGTTTATTTTTCCAAATTCATCCTTGTTATCATTTCCTGCATTCATTCTCAATATCTTTGGTGTCTTTTCCCTGTGTATTTTTAGACCCACTTGCTGTGACCACTTGTAGAGTATTTTCCTTTTGTTTTGCATCTGATTACAGTAATGGGACAGAAGAACCAATTCATTGGAAAAACCTAGGTCATCAAACTGTTAAATCAAATTCCACTGGATTCCATTTCTCTTGTGTGACATTGATGTTTTCATAACCTAATCGATTGCTAGTTAAAAAAAAAAAAAAATGGAGACAAGAGACATCCCTGTTACACTCCAGTTTTATCCCAAACGATTTTTTTTTTTTAAAGTTATAAATGTAATAACCATCATAACATTTGGGCATGCATTTCACTTTGAAAAGTGTGATGGTTTTTTTTTTAAATAATACAACCACTGCAGGTACACGTTAGCTGGTTTATTGCATGTAAATTTGTACTGACAAAACCTGTCCAGTGGAAATTTGCCCCTTATTGCAGCCAAAATCCTGGAACAAGTCAAAAGCTACGTATATCTTGGTCATATAATAACAGAAGATGGCAGATGTGAAACAGAAATCAAGAAGAGAATAGGAATGGCCAAAGCTACATTCAACAACATGAAACATATACTGACATCTAAACAGTTATCTCACAAATTAAAACTGAGAATCATAAAGTGTTATATATTCTGCATTTCTGTATGGTGCGGAAACATGGACGATGAATAAGCATTTGGAAGAAAGAATTGAGGCTCTTGAAATGTGGATATATAGAAGAATGGGGCGTATCTCATGGAAAGAGATGAAAACAAATAAGGAGGTCCTAGAAAATCTAGGTATGAAAAGAGAACTAATGAGGGAGATCAAGGTTTGGCAGCTAAAATACTTTGGCCACATAAAAAGGCATAACACCTTGCAGAAGACCATAACAGAAGGGAGAGCTGAAGGCAAACGTGCAAGGGGAAGACAGCGCTATAAGTGGGAAGATAACATCAAGAGATGGACAGGAAAGAGTCTATCAGAGTGCACCACCAAGACAAGAGACAGAAGACGTTGGAGATCCATTACAGCCAACCTTCGTTGTGGAGATGGCAACTGATGATGATGATGATTGCAGCCAAGCTGATAAGCGTTGTAGTAATAGTAGTTATTGCTAACCAGATTTCCTCTGGTTTAGGTCATAATTACATCTTGGCCTCATTCAAGTAGTGTTCAATATGTCAATGACTTCTGTGGAATAAAAGCTTATTCCAAGGCTCATTTTTTACATATTCTGTTAGTGTATTTGGGACTTTTGACATAATAGTACAGGCAACACCTTCCAAATTTGCACCAGCTCACTGATGGAAAGAAGTAAACTTTCTGCAAATCCAGTATGTGTCCCTAATGGATTGGATGTGTGGCTAAGTGGCTTCTCTCCATCACAGGTTCAAATATGTGGGATGACTTTTAGTATTTTTTCCTTTCTTATCTCTTTTTTGTTGTTCTGTCTTCAAGTGCTGACAGCCTACCCTTATAAGAAGTTGTAGTTGCTAATATAATTGCTTATTTATTAGCATCATGTTTACTTATTGTAATCTTCAGGTAATTTGTAATGGGAAGTTCAGGGTTGTCTCCTTCATTTGAGTAATATTTTTGTCCACTACCTATTCTTCTTTGACTTCCTGTTTATACCTCTCATCTTCTCACATTTATCATTCACCTACCCTGTCAACTTTGTTCCATTATTGATGGAAGCTGTTGTTTGTAATCATAATTGGTAGTTTTTTTTTTTTTAAATTAATGACAGAAATAGCAGAGAATGTCACTCTCTACATCACGTATATCAGACAGAATGTTGTGTATCAGTCTTTCATGGATGACCCCAGCAGTCAAGAATATTTAATAGAAGAGCAGCGAATAGGTGTAGGGGTAAGTTTAGTATCATCTCTATGTTTTTTGTTTGTTTGTGAATTTTATGGAAATGGTGTGACAAAAGGGGACTGGATTTGCTCGTAACGGTCTGCATTCACCATGTTTCCCTGTTCCAAGAAGTCGAGAAGAATCACACCCTTCTCATCCCAAAACACGGAGGCTATAACTTTCCCTAAAGATGGTGAACTTTTTAACTTCTTTCTTGTCGGCGATGTTGTGTGATGCCATTCCATTGACTGCCTCTTGGATTCTGGTTAAAAAAAATGAACCCAAGTCTCATCACCTGTCACAATATTCAATAAAAACTCTTCTCCTTCAGTTTCGTAACGGTGCAGGAGGTTGATGGCTATGGTTTTCCTAGTTTCTTTATGTCTGTCTGTCAACATTCTGGGTACCCACCGTGCACAAACTTTTGAATAACCCAGGTCTTTAATGATGTTCTGGACACTGCCTTTACTAATGGACAACATGGAAGAAAGTTCATCCAGTGTTACCAGACGGTCACCACGAATGATGTCATCAACTCGATGAATGTTGTGTGGAGTCACTGCGGTAGACGGACGGCCAGTCCGCTTTGCGTCAGCCATTGAGGATTGACCTACTTCAGCTTCGTCACAATGATGTACCCAACATCGGACAGTGCTAACATCCACTGTTGAATCTCCATAAACATTCTTCAAACGTTCGTGGATGCGAATTGGGGTCTTGCCTTCAGCATTGAGGAATTCTATGACATAACGTTGTTTTAACCGAACGTCTTTGGCAGCCATTTTTAAACTGTTACAGTGGTGCCACCTGTTACTGAAACAGGTTGGTAATGCTATACAGTGCAGAAGATTGTTTGAGGAATCCTGCTAAATTTATAAATTGCACACCGATGCAGTATATACATACATAAAAAATAGGAGGCATTACTTTTTGACCTTCCCTCGTAGTAGTAACAGATAAACAAATATATGTCTGTATGATTACACACATAACTATAAACTAAATGTATATACTTTAAGTCTTCACTTTTTTGTGGGTTATGTTTTACAGTTTCTAGTCTTAGTTACTATTGTCAATATTTCTTTCATTATCTTCCTATATTCATCAAAGATAATCATAACATTATCATAACCTTAAACATTATAACCATAATAATTTTCTTTATCTATTATAGGTCAAGTCTGCTTTTTCAGGCACTGTAGAAATAGTTGATTTGAGAGTGTTTCCATTTTTTAGGTATGTAATGTTATATTTGCCCAGCTTTTATCATATTTAAATTAAAGCAGTCTTCTTCTTCTTGCGATCGCATCTTTGATGATTACACCGTCAGACGAGTTCTCATGATGAATTCGACTGTTGTTTGAAGTTCCTCTTTAACTCCATATAGCTTTGAGTTTAGTGTTGAGTCATTGGGCCAGTATATCTTTCTTAACTGGTCATACAGAGGACAGTCCTGTAGAACATGCTCAGCAGTTTGTTCGTTTAATCCACATGTGCACAGTGGTGAAGCAGACAATCGTAGCTTGTGCATGTGATTGTTCAGTTTGTTTTGCCATGTCCTGAGTCGAAAAATAGTTATCTGTCCCTGCCGGTCGAGAGTGTGATAGTCGTCTCTGGGTCGGTTCTGTTATCTTCTGATAGTCTGGATAGATCTCTTTTCCTCACAGTATGTGACTTCATTATCTTCTTGTTCACATTCTCCTCCCTTTTTTGCAAGTTTATCTGCCTTTTCATTTCCGGGTACACCACAATGAGATGGTACCCACTGAAGTATGGTTCTCTTTTTGGCAGCTACCTTGTTTAGTTCATTTCTCAGATGCGGGAGTTTACCACCCTTGAGAGCTTGCAGGACAGACAGTGCATCTGTGAGGATGACTACCTGGTGGGAGTCAGAGTTGGTGTTATAAATCATATTTGCAGCTTGCTCTAGAGCTTGAACCTCAGCTGTATAGTTGGAACAGAATTTACCAGTGGGAATGTGCCTAGTCTCATAGTGGTTGTCAGGATATGAGATAAAGATACCGGCACCTCCATTCCTAACAGCATTAGTTGCTGATCCATCTGTATAGGCATGTATCCATGATTGATCGGGATAGCTTTCTTGGATCATACTCAATGTAGCAGTTCGTTTTTGCAGATCATTATACTCACATCCACTTGTGAGACCACTGACTGATGTATTAATTTGGAGGGCACTGCTGGCCTGCTCCCATGGTACAGGGTATAGGGTGGGCTTCAGTGGTGTTGTCTTCATGGATAGGTCTTCTTGATGCAGTCTTATAAGTCTTTTCCCCCGATGCACAAAGCTGCTACGCTTTAGACGTCCCAATGCCAGATCATCTAGTCTTGCCTTCATTGGGTGCATTGGCATACTGTTGTACTTTTCCATCTGGATCATGGTTTTTGTGTCTCTTCTATGGGACAATGTCTGTAATCCAGCAACCTTCTGCATCTCTGTTATTGGTGTAGTTTTCATGGCTCCTGTAATGAGCCTGAGAGCTTGATTTTGCACCTTGTCCAAAGACTGCAGATGTGAGTTAGCAGCTGATGACCATGCTGCTGAGCTAAACTCTAAGTGTGGTCTTATTACTCCATTATAAATCTTCTTTAGATTTCGTTCATTTGCTCCCAGTTGGTACCTGCTAATTTTCTGAGTATGCCTAGTCGTCTTCGGGCCTTTCCTTCTGCGTTTTCAATATGCTTATTCCATGTAAGCCTTTGGTCAAATGTCACCCCAAGATAGGTGGGGTAGCTTTCTTCCTTGATCACGGTTGTCCCTAGGTGTATGTTAGCTGATTTGTCCTTGGGGGCGAGGGAGAACAGTGTTGTGGAGGTTTTGTCTGTGTTTATTGTGATAAGCCATTTCTCTGCCCATGACACTAGCATGTCTGCTGCCCGCTGCATTCTATAATTTGCTGTGGTGACATTTTCATCAGCGCACCAGAGTACTAGGTCATCTGCATATAAGGCAGCTTTAACTCCTGCAGGGAGATCTTTCACCAGGTCATTGATGTAAACAAGGAAGAGTGTTGGGGAAATTACTCCTCCTTGAGGTACCCCCTGATGGAGCAACACTTTTCTGCTCTGCAGACCGTCAAGAGTGACTCTAGTTCTCCTGTTATGCAAGTATGACTGGATCCATTTCATCATGTTGCCTTGGATTCCACTTCTCCTAAGTTTTGCAATGAGGCCATCTTTCCACACCTTGTCAAAGGCCTGCTTGAAGTCGACCCAGATCGTTAGGACCTTTTTCTTCTCCTGGAAGGCATCTTCTATTGCTTGAGACAAGTAAGTAACTTGGTCTTCTATACTGTAGCATTCTCTAAATCCAGCTTGTTCCGGCACCAGGATCTGCTCAGACTCTAAATACCATTTCAATCTGTGGTTGACTATTCGCTCCATAGTCTTCCCAACACAGCTTGTGAGACTGATTGGCCGGTAACTTGCAGCCTCGGTCTTACATTTCCCTTTCTTTAGTATGGGTATTGTGATGGCTTCTCTCCATACTTGGGGTACCGTTCCTTTCAACCAGCTGTGGTTGAATATCTCAAGCAGTTTTGTCTTTGCTGCTGAGCTCAGATTTACTAGCATTTCGTTGCTGATTTTGTCTGGGCCGGGTGACTTTTGAAACTTAAGCTTGGAAATAGCCTTCTGTAGTTCTCCTAGTGTGATGGGTTCCCTCATTGGGGCAGGAGTATCTGTCTGTCCCATGGTTGCCAGTATTTCTTTTCTTATCTCTCTCTGATGATCTATGTTAATGGGTAAGTTGCTTTCTGAACTGTATCTTCTAGCAAACAAGTCTGCAGCTTGTTTTCCTCTGAAAAGTTTGCCACCTTCATCCAATGTGATAGTCTGCCTAGGTGAGGAACGCTCTTCATTTAGAGACTTGACTAATCTCCAAAGTTTCCTGCCGTCTTTCTCAAGGTTCAGCGATGCCGTTTTAGTTCTCCAGCTTTTCCGTTTTTCTTCTAGCTTTGTTCTCTGAAACTCTGCTACAGCCTTTTTCCATTTGTTGTGAGTTTCAAGTGAAGGCTGGGACTCTGCGTCCTTTCTAGCCCTGTCCATAGCTTCCTGACGTTCTTGGAGTGTGCTGGACCAGTATGGTATGTAGTTACGCCGGCATCCTTTGGGAATGGTTTCTTTTGCAGCTTGTAGTATGCATCTGTTGAAGTCTTTTACCACTTCATTAATGTCTCTGTTCTGTACCTTGAGGGTAGACAGCAGCGTGTTCACCTGATGCCTGAATAAACCCCAGTTGGCTTTTTTGTAGTTCCATCTCGTAATGGCTGGGCCTGTACTGAGAGTTGCACTCTGGACAGTAAGAAAGATTGGGCGATGGTCGCTTCCCCCTAGTTGGTCTCCTACTTCTCTACTAATAGATCCAGCTATATCTGGTGTGGAGAAGGCAAGATCTGGTGTTGAAGTTGTGTGCCATCCTCTGGAGTAGAAGGTAGGAGTATCTGTGGCATTATTGACTAGGATTAGGGAGTGATCATCTTGCCAAGTTTCAACCTCTTCACCTCTGTGATCCAGATGGTTATAGCCCCAGCTCTGGGAGTGGCTATTAAAGTCTCCAACTGCTATAATGTTGGTGGCTGGTACCTGTATAGAGCTGAGACTCAGGGGTTTGTTGTTCGGACAGTAATAGTTCAGGAGTTCTATTTCCATCTTGTCTACCTTTATCTGCAACAGCTGATATTCTGCTCCATCCATGAAGGTTTTCCTTTCGTGTGCAGGAATGTTATTCCTTACAAGAGTAAGTACTCCTCCTTTTCGTCTATCTTTTCTGTCGGATCTGAAGCATTGATATCCCCTTATTTTAAAGGTTTGATCTGCTTTCAAGTGAGTCTCTTGGATACAGCAAACACTGACTTGCTTCTCATACAAGATGTTTTCCAGCTCTGTCTTTTTGCTGTATCCAGCCTGCTTGCTGTTCACTCCCTCTGCATTCCAGTGCATCATGACAAGTGGCACTCTGGGTTTCTCTTTTTCTGTTTTGTTTTGGTCAGTAGTTCTCCTCCGCCGTCTGCTGACTCCACAAGACGGTCTAGAGGGTCCTCCAGTAGCTGAGGGTGGGCTCTGTCGAGGCTCAGAGCCCGGCACTGCACCTGCCTGGTGGAGCTCCACAGGGCGAGCACCAGTACGAGATTTATTTGACGGTGTACTCTCCATAGAAAAAAAAAAAAAAAAAAAAAAAAAGCGAGTTGCATGATACTGTGGTTTCCGGTGCGCCTTCTGGCCCAGTATCTATGACTTTAGCACCTGTTCAACGGGAGAGTGGGCTCATCCCTAATCTGTTTATGTTCCCAGTAGTAGACTATTCGCAAGCAGCCTGGGGGTGTCACTGCTCTGCGCGGACCTTGTTTACCGAGGCGGCGTCCGAGCTCGTATGGTGAAAATATGGTTGCATTATCTTCAAAATAGCCCTGTCTTTCCTGCCATCCTGCAACTTTGAGTTAGGGAGTTCTGAGCTCCAGTCTCTTTCCCAGGCATTTTATCCTGGCCTGGCACGCATACAGAGGACCCCATTTCTGGTTCTAAGTTAGCAGTTGGGGATATGTGGGGTAGCACACTGTGCATTCCCCGTCATCCAGGGGGCTCTCCAACTATGCAGAGCTTGCACAATGCTGTGCTCTGGTTCTGGGCTCACCCAAGGAATCCTCACGTCCTGCACAGAGCCACTTCCAGATACCCACCACCTGCCAACCCCCCATTGTAGAAATCTCCTGCATGCGGCCATCCAGTCAAGAGCCAGTATTAAGTCTGGTGCCCAAGTGATCCCCCCAAGCTCAGTGTGCAATTCTGGGTTCTCATCATGCTGCAACACAGGGGGGATTGTGATGCTCAGCCATCTCTCTCAACTCTGCACCGATAAATTAAAGCAGTAAAATGAATTGTAAATTTCTGATTTGCATAATTCCATAGTTCCATGTCTTATTGCACAAACAAAAATGTAAGCTTAATAGTTGTTTTCTGGGATGGATGCAAAATTATCAAGACAAAATAACTTACTTACTTGTTCTTCTTCTACTGTGGGGCGGAGAGGTTTGCCAGACAACCGGTTCCTCCCCCCCAATTTGGCCCCAATCTAGTCCCTGGTACCCCAGAGACTGTCCAACGTTGTCCTCCCCGCAGACCCCGGGTCATCCTGGAGGTCTGGATCCCTGGCTCTTAATTTCCCATAATTGTCATGGTAGAAGATCTTCCCATTCTGCAGACATGGTCAAACCATTGTAGTTGGGACTGTACTACTTGGGTCTGCAGGGGCTGGGTTTTAAGGCCTTTTATGTTACAAAATAACATAACAGTTACGTTAGTGCAATCTTAAGGCCAGCCACTTTACTCCTTTTAAACTGTTTATTTGATTGTTTACTCAACTTAAGCTTTAGTTTATTAACATTTCAAATGTTTCAGTTCTTAAGGTAGGTTGATCTATGTAACTGAAATTTATCTTTCTTGACAGATAAAACTGAACAATTATTAGCACATAGTCAACCAATGGTCTGCCCTCTGTATAACCCTTCTTCCTCATCCCATTTTCTATTTTTGCAGATCTATACCGAATCAGCAGTATGAAGTCCTGATAAAAATGGAAGTGACAACATTTTACAGAGAGACAGTTCAAAGAGTTATCATTGAGGCAGTACAAAAGAACACAGAAAATCCCAATGGCTTTTTTTTCAAGGAGGATGTTAAATCATTAGAAGTGTCTTTAACTCTCACAGGTAATAAACGTCAGTTTGATTTTGTGTTATATTCCTGAAATAGTTTTAAAGAGCTTGGGTCCGCCACTGTAACTGTCCCCCCTTAGAGGAAGCCTGTGCCAAAGAACTCATTGTGCTTATGCAGTGGTGGTTTCAGTAACAATTTGTTATACTTAATAAGGTTGCCAGTCTCATTTACAACCTCACATCAACAGTACTGTTCTGTCTTCATCTGAAACTACATGGCATAGGTCCTAACATTATAAACGTAGCTTCTCAGAACAATATAAAAGTAGAATTTATTAAAATGGTGATATCAGCCTACATCTGAAAGTACATGGCATAGGTCCTAACATTATAAACATAGCTTCTCAGAACAATATAAAAGTAGAATTTATTAAAATCGGTTATATCAGCCTACATCAGAAACTACATGGCATAGGTCCTAACATTATAAACGTAGCTTCTCAGAACAATATAAAAGTAGAATTTATTAAAATCGGTTATATCAGCCTACATCAGAAACTACATGGCATAGGTCCTAACATTATAAACATAGCTTCTCAGAACAATATAAAAGTAGAATTTATTAAAATCGGTTATATCAGCCTACATCAGAAACTACATGGCATAGGTCCTAACATTATAAACATAGCTTCTCAGAACAATATAAAAGTAGAATTGATTAAAATGGTGATATCAGCCTACATCTGAAACTACATGGCATAGGTCCTAACATTATAAACATAGCTTCTCAGAACAATATAAAAGTAGAATTTATTAAAATCGGTTATATCAGCCTACATCAGAAACTACATGGCATAGGTCCTAACATTATAAACGTAGCTTCACAGAACAATATAAAAGTAGAATTTATTAAAATGGTGATATCTGCCTACATCTGAAAGAATGCTGAATGATGCAGTAAATGTGGAAAGAAGAATCCTACCTAAAGCATTGACATCATTGATTATACCCAGCTTTAAAAGAGTGGAATATTACTTCTTCAAATATTGTTTCCTTTCTTCAGTTTTCAGAGCCCTAAATGTTTTTAGCTTCACAGTTTCCAGCTCTTTCAGGTCTATTTCTGTGGTGTCTAGCCATCTTTTCTTTGATATATTCTCAGTCTTGTGCCCATAATGTGTTCCTTACATGCCTTTCTTGATTTGCTGCTATCTCCATTTGTTCACCAAGTCCCATCCATCTCAGTCTGTTAATCTCAAGATGTTGATTATAAATGCTAACTTAAAAAAGGTTATATATTTTTTTTTATTTGTTCTTATTCTCCTTTCATTGTTGATAATATCTTTGATTTGACAATAGATTTTTCTCCACATTTGAGAGCCATACAATAGGACTGTTGATGTTTGATTTAAATAATCTAATTATTTTGCCTTCCTCTTTTTGAGGATGGCCTGGATCCTATTTGGTTCCCCCACTCCAGTTCAGCTCATGTATGGCTCCTCGAGTCTGCTTGTGTACGGCAGCGCCACCCCCCGGGCAACGGCTTTGACTGGCCGGCCAAACTACATGAGTAAATTGAAAAAGGGAGGTCCCCCTTAAACAGTACACACAACTGCTGGCCGAACGGGCGGATGATCAATAATATTTTGACAACGGCTTCTAGGGCAGGAGTTGGAAAGGCCTGGTATCGGGCTGAGGGCGCACCATGGACTGTAATGGTAAGCGGCCAGAACCATCCAGAAAGCAATGGCAAACTACTGGATGTACAATGCCAAGAAATCCATAATGGCTAATCTGAATACTACACAAAGATCTGGTGGTGAGGCCCCCAGGCCAGGCAGATCATATTTAACTGGGGAAGAGATCGTTGGCAGCGTCAGTACAGGTAATCGTGATGACGGCCAAAAGCCTGACTGTGTTACCACGGAAAACCATGTCATCGGTCTTAGAAAAATAATCAAAATAGGAACATGGAACGTCAGAAGCTTATACCAAGGAAAACAGTACATAGTGAAGAACGAGATGGAAAGGCTAAACATCGATATCCTGGGCATCTCAGAGCACAGATGGTCGGGCCAGGGACACTTTTCGATTCCATCAGGAGGAACATTCATATACTCAGGCAAAGAGAGAGGAGGTCAGAGCGGCGTCGGCTTCTACCTGTCTAAAAGGACAGCTGCCTCCCTATTAGGATATAATCCCATAAATGACCGCATTGTCACAATCAGACTGAAAGGAAAAAGAAAGAACATCACAATTATACAAACATATGCGCCAACAGCAGCTGCTGAAGAACAGGAAATTGAAGATTTTTACAATGAACTGCAAAATGCATTAGAGAAAGCAAATAAGCAAGATATTAGGATAATAATGGGAGATTTTAATGCCAAAGTTGGAAACGAAAGATTAGAACATGAAAAAAGAGTGAAAGGAAGTTATGGATTGGGCCAGAGAAATGAGAGAGGAGAACGCTTGACAACATTCTGCCTAGAAAACAACCTAGTCATCACGAATACTCTTTTTATGCAACACCCTAGAAGACTATATACATGGACGTCACCGGACGGAAAAAGCAAGAACCAAATAGATTATATCTTAATACAACAAAGGTGGCGATCTTGTATCTCATCCATCAAGACGTTCCCAGGAGCAGACTGTGACTCCGACCATGAACTTCTTGCTGCAAACTTCAAGATCAAATTGAAAAAAGTCGTTACAAGCGACAAAGTAATACGTTATGACACAAGCGCCATACCAGAAGAGTACAGTGTCGATATTCAGAACAAATTTGACATTCTTATGGCAGTACAGGAGGAAATGACACCAGATGAACTTGCTAATAACATCAGAGATGTATATATTACAAATGCACAGAGGTTAATTCCTAAAAGAAGTATAAAGAGACGAGAATACATCTCAGACGAAACACTGAAGTTGGTGGTAGAGAGAAGAAAAATGAAGTCCAAAAAAGATACAGAAAATCAGGAGTTGTACAAGGAATACACAAAGCAGATTAAAAAACGAGTCAGACAAGACAAACAACAATACATAAACGACACCTGCAGGAAAATAGAGGAAATGCGCGAACAGGGATTGAGTAAGAATATGTTTTCTGAAGTAAGAACATTGAAAAACAGCAACTTTAAATCATCACCCCGAGCAATAAACGACAAGAAAGGCGACACTCTAACAGAACGTAAAGATATTCTGAACAGATGGAAGGAGTACTGTCAAGAAATGTATACGGAAATAAACAAAGCGGCAGATAACAACGTCATGAATGAAGCGGAACGTGAACCAGAACCTACCATAGAGGAAGTCCGGAATGCAATCAAACACTTAAAAAGTGGAAAATCTCCTGGTTGTGATGAAATAACAGCTGAAATGATACAGGCAGGAGGAGAAGGCAGCGCTCGTATATACCATGCATTATGCTGCAAGATCTGGCAAAGCGGAATTTGGCCCAAGGAATGGAAACGATCAATTTACATACCCTTGCCAAAAAAGGGCAACCTGAAACTGTGCACAAACTACAGAACTATAGCTCTTATAAGCCATGCCAGCAAAATACTTTTACAAATCATAATGAAAAGGATGCAACAAAAGCTAGAAACAGAAATAAATGAAGTACAGGCGGGTTTTCGACCAGGTAGAGGCACTAGAGATCATATATTCAACATGAGGATCATCATAGAAAAGTGTAGAGAATTCAACGTTGACCTACATACTTGTTTCATTGATTACACCAAAGCTTTCGATTGTGTACAACATCAGCAGTTATGGGCTATTATGAAAAATATGGGATTTCCAAACCACCTTATACAACTCATCGCACTGCTGTACCAAGAACAACAGGCAGCCGTAAGAATAGAGGGGGAAACATCAGAATGGTTTGAAGTACAGAAAGGAGTAAGACAAGGCTGTACCCTTTCCCCTTACCTGTTTAACATTTATGCCGAGAATATCATGAGAAACGTAAGAGATGACCAAGAACACACAGAGTTTGACTCATTTAACATCGGCGGGTACCAGATCCCGGAAATCAGATATGCTGACGACACAGTCCTCCTATCGACCAACCCAAAAGGACTTGAACAATTACTTCTGTCCACCAAAAAACACAGCGAGGCCCAGAATCTATACCTAAACACCAAGAAGACCAAAGTATTGACAACAGACAAAGTAAAGACCAAACCAGAAATTGAAATTGATAACGAAGAACTGGAAAGTGTCAATGAATTCGAATACTTAGGATCAATCATTAACAGCTCTGGCGACTGTGCAGTAGAAATTAAAAGAAGACTTGCAATTGCTTCACATAAGCTAATACAGATGAAAAACCTATGGCAAGGCACAAGCAAAGAAACAAAGTTACAACTGATCAGAGCATGTATATTCCCAGTAGCAACATACGGCTGCGAGACTTGGACACTCAATAAAACAGTTGCAAAAAAGATTACATCATTCGAAATGAAATGCTACAGAAGGATGTTGAGAATACCCTGGACAGAAAAAAAGACCAACAGAGAAGTACTGCACTCACTAAATGTACAGGAACATTGGCTCCTAAATACCATCGCAATAAGGAAGCTGAAATTTTTCGGTCATATAAAAAGACATAATAGTCTGGAAAAAAAAAACAGTGATGGAAGGCATGGTCCCTGGAAAAAGGGGAAGGGGTCGACCTAGACGACGGTGGACCCAGGACATCACAGAGAGTCTGAACTTGTCTTTGGCTGATGCAGGTCGACTTGCCCAGAATCGTGTATTCTCATTTTGTTATCACTGTCTGTTCCTTCAACTTTATTT
The DNA here is from genome assembly GCA_024509875.1 of Oreohelix idahoensis. Taxonomy (NCBI): domain Eukaryota; kingdom Metazoa; phylum Mollusca; class Gastropoda; order Stylommatophora; family Oreohelicidae; genus Oreohelix; species Oreohelix idahoensis. The sequence continues at coordinate 65,285 of JAMPIV010001573.1, read as the reverse complement.
GAATTGTTGCCAAGATATATTTCACATCTTGTAGAGATATATTTCTTAATGCAATCTGGTTATTATTAGTTGTATTTATTGTCATAATCTTTGTCTTTTCTGTATGTATTTTCAAACCAAATAGCTGTGACCTCTTGAGTATTCACACTATTTTCAGATGTCATCCTCAATAAACTCATCCAAGATAGAAGTCCTCCTCCATTAGGAAGGTTAATGATGCAGCCTACAGAAAGCCTGGAGGAGTCTGGACTGCTGACTCAATGTTCTGTTTTCACGGAAAATGTGTATATTGGGCCTTTGGAATGTTTGAACACGGAATAAACAGTGGAAAACTTCACCGCTGGCAACAAAGATTAGGAAATAGAAAATTACCTCCGGGATCTAAAAACAAGATAGAATGAAAGGAATTGAACGCAGGAGAAATGATACTGTCCTCAGGACATATGGTAGAGTGAGCACATCCGTCAATGAAAGTGTGACTAATGCTACCTAAGAGAGTGCACAAGGTGCTCATAGAATGGGAAACATTGGGACCAGACTAAAATCAACAAACACTGAAGTGCCAAAAGGAAATTAAAGATGAACATCACCCAATGTTATGAATCAACTGGCGACAAAGTGGAATCTGTGAAAGTAGAATTTTATGCCAAACTTCAAAATGTCATGGATAAATTGAGAAGTAAAGACATTAAAATCTTGATTAATATCAAACAAATATAAAGGTATGTTATAAGGCACTCGTAGGAAATAAAGAAGTAGAACACTAGACAACAGAAAAACAACAGACATGAGTGGCTTACCCAGGATTTGAACCCTGGTTAAGATTGAAGAAAGTTAAAAATAAGAGTAACTTTAACCAGAAGTTCCAGAGCCAAGACTCATGAAAAATATATAGAAGCCGATAAAGAAATAAGAAGACAAGAGGAAATATATTGATGAGTTGGCAAGAGAGGCAGAAGTAGCTGAAACCAAAGGAAATAAGAGGAACCTGTACAGCAATACAAGAAGTTAACTGAAAACTGTCAATGACCATATCATGGTCAAGAATGGAAGACTACTTAGCTAATGAAGAGATAGATGAAACCTTTGAGGAATATATATATATATATATAGACCAACTCTACTAGATTCTCCTGACATCCAGCCAGCAGAAAAGGAGTGACAAGTAACTAAAAACTAAAGATTGAAGAAATAAAGCCATGAGGCTTCTAGAAGTTGGAAAAGCTGCTGGCCCAGATGGCTTTCCAGCACAGACCATCAATGCAGACACTGATACTTCCCATCAAAGCAGACACTGATACTTCCGCAGAATTACTTGGTACATTCTTCTTCTTCTGCGTTCGGTTTGTAGTCATGCTAAATCTGCAGGCCTGTCGCCAGGACGAAGTCCACAGTCTTTTCCAGGTCGGCGCGGCAGCCCCATAGCTTCTGCTGGAGCTCATCACCTTTTGGCCAGGTCGCACGTCGCAATTTATCATGGGTTGGACAGTTCTGGAGAATGTGTTCTGGAGTCTGGATATCAGTTCCACAAGGGCATTCATTCGTGTGGGATATCTTGAGGCGATAGAGATGTCCAAGTAATCTGCAGTGTCCAGTTCTCAGGCGGAAAATTGTCGTCTGTTGGTGTCTGTTTAGGTGGTGGATTGGGTCATCTCTGCTGTATATATCCCCTTCCTCCTTCCACTGATTTTTGTACTTGTTGTGGATGATGGTTTTTGCTTCCCGATAGGGCAATGGGTGGCTGTATTGTTCCATTTTACTGCCGCTTCTTGATAGAGCATCTGCTTTCTCATTACCAGCGATTCCACAATGGGCAGGTAACCACTGAAGGGCAATGGTTGATGACCTTTGGATGATGTTAAGCTCAGATCTGATCTCATTCATCATGTTATCATTTCTGGTGTTTTGTATTGATTCAAGTAATGATCTGCAGTCAGTGAAGATTACTATCTTAGCTTGTGGCTGCTGTTCAGGTCTGGTGAGGATCTTCAGGGCTTGCAGTAGTGCCATAGCTTCTGCCCTAAAATTGGAGGAGATCTTTCCAGTTGGGAAGGCCTTTCGGATGATCTTTCCATTTAGGAGTCTTATAAAAATGCCTCCTCCACCGTTCTTTACTGCCCCCTCAGCAGATCCATCTGTGTATGCATGTGTCCACTCCTTCGGGTTGTACTTTTCTTCAATCATTTCTTGAGCCAAAGTTTTTAGTTGTTGAGGGGTCAGGTGGCCTTTCTTTTTTATTTCAGGGACTTCTGTGATGATAGATATATTTCCATGGCAGTCGTCTGGCTCCTCGTAATCAATTAACATTTCAATCTCAGTAGATCGATTTGGGAGGAGGTCTTCATGGCATCGATGCAGATGTTTGGAGATGTTTAGGAAGCTGGTTCTTTTCAGCCTGTTCTTTGTCACACTATGGAGTTTGGCATGCATTGGATGACTTGGCATTCGTAGAAGCTTCTCACTGTGAGTGAATACCTTTTCCTCACGTCTGTCATCAAGAGAGCGGATGTTGGTGTATCGCTCCATTGCCTGGATTGGAGAAGTCTTCATCCCTCCAGTGATTAGCCTAAGGCCTGAATTTTGCACTTTCCCTAGACATTCTGTGTTTGTTTTAGATGCTGTGGCCCAGGCTGACATGCCATATTCAAGTACAGGTCTGACTGTGCCTGTATAGACTTTTTTAAGTATGTTGGTATTTGCCCCCCAACTTGTGCCAGCCAGTTTCTTCATAATAGAGAGCTTTCTTATTGCTCTCTGTTCTACTGCTTTTATGTGCGGCTTCCAGGTGAGTCTCTTATCCAACTTGACTCCTAGGTATGTTGGGTTTTCCTCGATTGGAAGTTCACTTCCATTTAGCTGCAGTTTGATCGTTTCTCGGCGATTTGACAGAGAGAAGCAGGTTGCTACTGTCTTGGAGAGGTTTATCTGTACTCCCCAATCTGATGCCCTTGCCCATTTACCGATGGTATTTAGCGCTGCTTGCATCCTGAACTTCGCAGTAGGCAAATGTTCAGCAGCACACCAGGCAGCAAAATCATCAGCATGAAGAGCCCTGGAGATATGCCCGGACAGTTTCTCTGCAATATCATTTATATATATGATAAAAAGTGTGGGGGAGATAACTCCTCCTTGTGGCACACCCTGTTGTAGAGTGACGCGATGGCTCAGTTTCCCGTCAAGTTTTACTCTTGCTGTGCGGTATCGAAGAAAGTCCCGTATCCAGTTGAACATTCTCCCTTCAATTTTGCTGTTGAGCATCTTAAGGAGGAGTCCTTCTTTCCACACCTTATCAAAAGCTTTTGTCAAGTCTACAAAAACTGCCAGCACTTTCTTTTTCTCCTGAAAAGCATTTTCTACTTCCTGGGCTAGATATACTAGTTGGTCTTCGGTGCTGCGATTTTTCCTAAATGCTGACTGTGTGTTATCAAGCAGATGGTTTTTTTCCAGATGTTTCAGTAATCTTGAGTTCACCATTCTTTCCATTACCTTACCCAGACAGCTCAGTAGGCTAACTGGTCGGTAGCTGGACTTGCTTGTTTTCTCCTTTTGTTTCTTTCTGATGGGAACAATGATTGCTTCTCGCCATTGATCTGGAAATTTTCCAGTACTCCATGATTGATTGAAGATTAGGAGGAGCTTGTTCCTGGCTACAGGTCCAAGGTTCTTGATCATATCATTTGTGATGCCATCTTTTCCTGGAGCTTTTCTGTTCTTTAGTTTTGTTATGGCAGCATTGAGTTCTCTCATAGTAAGGGGTGACTTCATGCAGATATCTGGGTTTTGGTGCTTCAGTTTTTCTTTTACTTCCTTACGTACTTCTTGGATCCGTGCATGTGAAAGTGATGTGGTGCTTTCTTCCTTGTAGAAATCTGCCAGGATGTTTGCTGCCATCTTTCCTGTGTGGTATTTTTCATTTTCCTTGATGACAGTCTTACAGTAGCTGGTTGTTGTTTCTTCATTTAGTACTCTTGTCAGATTCCATAGCTTGCTTGAGTCCTTTTCCATGTTGAGACTGCTGGTCTTCTGGTGCCAGCTCCTTTGGATTTCAGCTTTCTTTTGTTCATTGAAGGCTTGTTTTATGCTGTTGTGCCTCTGTGTGTTCTCTAATGTGGGATTTTGCTCCATAGTTTCCCGTGCTTTATTTAATTCACTATGGATTTTTCCCAGGTTGTCACTCCAGTATGGTTTGTAGTCTCGTCGTTTACCTCGTGGAATTGACTTCTTTGCTGCTTGGATGATTGCCTCACTGATGATGGAGATGTTTTTATTGATGTTATTTGAGTGGGCAATGTTCTGACAGAAATTGTCGGCTTGTTCTTTAAAAAATCCCCAGTTTGCTTTTTTGAAATTCCAGCTAGGAGACATATTGATTTCTCCTGCACTTCTTATCTCAGATATCTGTAATGTGACTGGTACATGGTCACTTCCCCCAAGTTGAGTATTTACTGTTCTGGTGGTGAGTCGATGTATGTCATCTGTAGCCATAGCAAGATCTGGTGTGCTCGTTGTTTTCCATACTCTGGAATAGAAGGTGGGCTTATCCTCTGGTTGGTTTATTAGAATTAGTTTATTCTCTACCATCCAATCTTCCACCTCTTCTCCTCTTGGATCTGTTGCGTTATAGCCCCAGCTGGGTGAGTGGCTATTGAAGTCACCCATAATGAGGTGTCTCGATGCTGCAAGCTTCACTTTGTGTAGCTCCAGAGTTGTGGTTGGAGGGCTGTAGCAATTTGTGATCATTAAGTCTCCACTGTGCAGCAGTAGTTGGACTGTTATGTATTCAAGTTCATCCTCACCAGATCTGTGTGTCTCTACTGCTGGGATTGAGGTTTTAATCAGTGTGAGGATTCCTCCCTTAGTTCTTTTTGCCCTATCTTGGCGGAAGGATTGGTATCCACGTACAAAGAATCGTTGGGTATCTTTTAGGTGAGTTTCTTGGATGCAGATTATATCAATGTTATTTTCCCTGAGGAATTCTTGTAACTCCGGTTTCTTGTTCCTCACTCCTGCATTCCATTGAGCCACTGTAAGATAGTGGGTTGGTTGGTCAGTTGCTCTACTTTGCCTTCCCCCGACCATTTGGTTGGCAAAGGCACCGGTTGCTTAGGTGGGCCCTTTCGAGGCTAGGGGCCCGGCTCCGCTCCTCCCCGGTTGTAGCTGATAGGTGCGACGCCATGACGTAAGTCGAGATTGTCGCATGACTCCATACCGCAAAAGCGTGTGTGTCCTAATTTTTCCCGGTGTCTGCGCCGTAGCTAACACTCTCCGTCTTCGGCAGGCCGGGTTGTGTTTGTTGTTCAGGGTTGTCTCCCATAGCCTTTCCATCTCCCGGTGGTAGCTGCAAGGCAGCAGATTGGTTTGTTTACCGAGGTTTACCTTCCCCGTGGCTAGAGCTTATAGCGGCTCTTACTTGCTTGATGCACCCGTCGAAGGACATATGGGGGATTTCAGTGGGGGTATCAGTGCCACCTGTTACCCCTCCCCGTCCTGCTGGGAGGACATCGCCGTTTGGTCCGCGACTGCTTATTCGTCCAGCTATGCTGACTTTATTCGCAGCTGACACACCATATCTGGAGGTCGTTCCACTATCCGCCACCCGTGGACGCGCCTGGTTGGGGTCGGTCGCCCCTTTGCCAGGACTTGGTACAAAATCTGGGAGAGAGAAGAAAGGAAGGATATTTGATCAAGAGGCCAAAGAAAGGATATTTGCAAAATTGCACAAATCACAGAGGTATAATATTACTATCAGTGCCAGGAAAAAATGTTAACCAGGATTGTCTTTGAGAGATAAAAGCTGGTTTTTGACAAAAGAAATCCTGTGGAGATCAGATAATTACTCTGTGCATAATAGATGAACAGAGATTGGAATAAAACTTTACATTGGATTTGTGGATGTGTAGCTCCTGGTGGTCTCTGAGGCGACAAAGAAAAACAAATGTCTACTACTCCCTCAAGCATATCAAAAGAGGCAACTAATGTGAGATTGTGCATGAGGCTGGCAATCTTATTGTATAAAACAGATTACTACAGAAATCACAGCTGCAGGGGCATATACATGTTTTGCTGCTGGCTTCCTGCAAGAGGACCAGTTGTACTGGTGGTTCCATGCTTTATAAAGAGTAATAAGAAAAATAATTTAAAAGATATTCAACAGTTTAAACAGAATTGCTTTGGAGACTGATGGGGCATTATGGAGTTCACCTTAAGCTCACTAACCAAATAAAGAAAACATATGAAGACATTTAATTTTTTTTTTAATTAAGAAATATACGCTGTACAACCTCTGATGGGTTAAAATTAGGATATTTAGTGTCATTAATTCCAGACAATAATTTTGATTGCTGATCATAGAATCATTTTGCCTTTCCAGTTAGTGTACATAGAGTAAATTAAGTGTCGAATTGTGTGGATCTGCTTATATGTGCTTGTGTGTGTTTTTCTTTGTCCCAAAATGGTAATCTCTCATACATGTTGTATTGTTAATAAGGGATTGGAGGACTTTTTATTGCCATATTAAGGTTATGTTTTGACTCCCCCTCATATTAATTTTTGTTCTCGTTACATAGTGTTTTAATATACTCATTTATTTATTTATCCCTCCTTTGCTCTTTATGTAGCATGGAACCACCCCAGCAGGTAGCCTTTTTGCAGAAAACCTGCACCAAAGCACATGGTTCTAGTGTGGTTATTTCTGTAGCAGTATGTTTGCCAGTCTTATGCACAACCTCACATTAGTCACCTGTTACAGCATGCCTTAGGGAGTCAGCAATCCTATTCATTCATATTATTTTTATTGTTTTATGTGGAAGCAGAGATTTGTGAAAGTCCATAACTTCTTGGCTGTTTCTTTTTTTCTCTCCATGTTTCTCATACATACAATAGGACTATCTTGACATTTTGGTTGAAAATGTTTTTTTTTGTTTTTTTTTTGAACTTTTCTATGATTTCTGTTTAATTCCCAATTCAGTGAAGGTTCTTACTGCCTTCTATATTCTTATTTTGATTTCATTTTCCATTATACTAACTTTGTACTGCTGCCAAGATATACTTGTATGTATGAGTCTGCATCTTTTATATGTATATTAAATGCAATCTTGCGTCTGTGGCCTAATGGATATGAACGCAGTTTCATAATCCAGATATACCAGGTTCGAAACCTGCTGCAGGCGGTTTGGTAGCAGATCGCTTTGTGTGGATTTTTAACAATGGTATAAGTGCCGTACCGTTCAGAAAGCAATGGCAAACTACTGAATGAAAAAAATTGCCTTGAAAAATCACAAACAGCCAATAAAAGCTGGGGTTGATTGCCACGTCCTGTAAAGGATAAGCAACTAACTTGCTGTAATTGGCTGCATTTATTGTTATAATCTTTGCCTTTACCCAGTGCATTTTCAGACCCAATTGCTGTGACCTCTCATCCAGTATTCTCATATTTTTCTCACGTTCGGTGTTGGTTGTAGGATAGACATAATTTTGTCATTGACAAAATCTAGATCATCCATCACGCTGTTTTTATTTTTATTTTTTAGAGATCACATTAATTCCATTTCTGCCAGTTGATATACTGAAACATGCTGAGGCATTTATCCCCAGGGTAAGAGAAATAAATGGAAAACAAAAAAACACACAAAGAAGGGAATTGGATATAGACATGAAGGGGATAAAGAAAAGATGGAAAGACCATGAACAGATAGCACAGGACAGGAAGATGTGGGGCATGAATTTGTTGAAGGCTTTGTGATCCACATGAAGCTAAAAGGTCATGAATAAATGAAACACAGTGCTTAAAAATATAACCTGAAATTGAAGCTAAGATTTTTTGTCTGCTCCCAAGTACTTACAGTTTGTCTTTCCCAAATCGAGTCTTCTTACATGCTGTCTTACAGGTTCAAGCTGGTGTCCTTGGTCCATCACATTTGCGGAAAAAGGAGTCATTAAATGGGATACAGCTGATATTGGGTTACATTATGCACCATGTCCATATAGTAATCCACTGGATCATCCAGCACCTTATGCATCTAGACCTTGGTGAGAGTATGCATATGCTACATTTTACAATTTTATATTACTGGTTACTTTTTGCACTACAGTCTGATTTTTTAAAAGAAGTTTGCTGTGAAAAGTGGTATTTTATTCTTAATTTTGGTGGAATTTGCATGCATGTATGCATTTATTTTATGATTATAAGATTGTGTCATGAACTGTTTATAATAGGGGTGTCAGTAACTTATGCTACATTTGGAGGTATATTTGTCATCTAGTGTCTGAGTAGAAGTGAGTTAAGTTAAGCTTGGTTGTGTTCATGCATGGATTGACTAGCAGTTGATTCACATGTGTGACTAAGGTGTGAAAGAAGACATATCAAACGCTTGTCAGGGATGAAAGGTGAGATAACAAAGGTCATGTGTTAGAGCAGGCAATTGAATGATAGGAAACTCTTTACAGAGCGATACAACAGGAAGCAATCTGATCATCAGAAGAAGTCCCCCCATCTGACAAGTGTTTCGGCCCGATTACTCCTTTACACTCTAACGGGGGCGGGCCCACTTGGGTCATGACTCCCAAGCGTCTCAGCTTCCTGTTGTCTTGTATCGAAAATGAACCCATTTCACTTACGGTAGCAACTTTTAATCCACAACGCCAGCCGTGGGGGCAATTGTGAAAGTAACAAAGAAAAGACAAATTATTCAGTTCGTTCCGTTGCCCTTCACAACTAAGGACACACACTGAGACACGAGCGCGCAGCCGACGAACCTTAGCCACTGCGCGCCGCACGCCACTGAAATTCTGTACCTGACACACTCCCTATAGTATACATCGCCTGTTGCCCCAGAGTCGCAGCCCCCTCACTAGTACACCATAAAAACTCAGCGCTGTGGACTTAGAAAAATTTTGGTGTTTTCTGTACCGCAGCGTTTACCGTCACGATCTCCATTGCCCACTGCGGTTGTTCCACAGCCAGCCTGATGCCTTTTCGGCAGTTTCGCTAAGCCTCTTCAGTGCCCTTGTTCTAGACTGTCCCTTCAACCCCAGCAGTTTCAATAAATCATACATTGATGCAGCCACAAGCCCTCTTGCGCCCACTTCAACCGCCATGACCCTTGCACTGAATCCATCGTGTCTCAGATCCGCGGCTAGATCGCTATACTTGGCCGCTTTGAATGAATGTTGCTCGTCTAATCTGGATTCAAATGGCACGGTCAGTTCAATCAGTATGACCTGAAGCGTTGCTGAAGAATGAAGCACTATATCCGGCCGTCTCCGCGATTTTCTGATACTCTCTGGATATGCCCCCCGTCCAGGTAGGTCTACCGCCATCTCCCAGTCGTTTGCACAGTCGAGAAGAGATGGTAAACTGCTACCAGGTTTACTCGGTTTGGGGTGTGCTGACTTTCCTGCCCTCAGAAAGTATGTGTTTGTGGTGTCTGGCCGGACTTTGCTATTCGCTTTCATTCTTGCCTGATCTATTGTCGCAGCAAGCTCATTTAGCACTTTGTTATGGCGCCAAGTGTATCGTCCTTGCCCTAATGCCACCTTACACGCTGAGAGCACGTGTTCAAGTGTCTGCCTCCCCTGGCACAGGGGGCACTGCTCATCATCTGACTTTCCCCATTTCACAAGGTTGGTGGCCGACGGCAGCAGGTCATACATTGATCTAACCACGAAGCTAAGCCTAAGAGGTGCCATATGCCATATATCATTCCATGTCAAGGATCTCTGCAGGGCTCCTTCCCATGTAGTCCATTGGCCTTGTTGGACCTGCTGCACTGCTTTTAGCAACCTCTTATCATTCTCAGCTCCTCGTATCTCCTGAACTACCATGTCTCTGCGTTCCCTGCTTGATGCCTTGGACCACCAGCGGATGTCACCATGCCCAAATCCCCGTCTATTCGTTTGTGTGTATCCGATTACCTCTCTCAGTTTGAGTGACTCTTCAGCAGCATCAACAGCTTCTTCCACTCTCCACTTCCTTCCCGTTTTCAGTGTGGGCTGAATGGACTTAACCACGTCATCAGCTGACTCGCGTAGCATCATTGCAAGCCTTGCTTTTCCAACTTTGTACTCTTCAACAACTGACTTGAAGGGAAGCAGAAGTTTTGACTTTTTGCAGTACAGTGCTACATCTGACAGACCTGGTGGTACCCCTAGCCATTTTCTCATGAACTTGTTGACCTTCTGCTCTATAGCTTCCACTGTACTTGTGCTTACTTCATATATAAGCAGTGGCCACAGCAACTTCGGTATCAACATGAACTGGAGGCACCACAGTTTGAACTTTCCCAGGAGTCTGCTTTGGTCTATGATCTGTAGTCCTCTGTCTGCCATTTCTATTGTCTGTTGCACTGCCTTCGAGTCTTTTAAAGAGGCATCGTACACCCTGCCAAGACTTTTAACAGGTTCCTCAATGACAGTAGGGATTCTTTGGCTGGAAACCGTGAATATGACCTCTGCTATCTTCCCTTTCCTGACTGATAGGCTTCTCGACTTCTTGGGTTTGAAGCTCATTCTGCACCAGCTGACTAGTTCATCCAGGCGTGCTAACATCCTCCGGGCCTGATGTTCATCTGATGTCAGAATTGTTGTGTCATCCATGAATGCTTTGAGCGGTGGCATGTGACACATTCCACCGAGCTTTGGACCTATAGCCATTCCTTCAGCCGCATTGAGGATTACCTGCATAGCCATGACGAATAGTATCGGAGAGATGGTACATCCCATCGCAATTCCAACTTCAAGGCCAATCCACTTCGTTGTGTACTCTCTGGTTGAAAATCTGACAGAAAACCCTGCGAAATACAGCTTCAGCATTGCTGCAATCTCTTGTGGAACATGATACATTTCTAGGGCCTGCCACAACATCTGGTGTGGAACGGATCCATAAGCATTCGCTAGATCCAACCAGATTACATGGAGGTTTGTTCTGTCAGACTTTGCCTTTTGGATTGCTTCCCAGATCATTGTGGCATGCTCTAGACATCCTGGTGTACCTGGGATACCTCCTTTCTGAATGGTAGTGTCAATGTACCCATTTGCCAGGAGGTATGTAGTGAGTCTTTTTGCCATTACTGAGAAGAATATCTTCCCTTCCACATTGAGTAGTGAGATTGGCCTGAACTGACTGATGTCTGTGGAATTTTGTTCCTTCGGGATGTAGACTCCGTTTGCCTTTCTCCATTCCTTGCTTACGAGTTGGGTTTTCCACGCATTCTTCAGTAAACGGAGCAGTCGTTTGAGAACCTCAGGGCATCTTTTATACACCACATATGGAACACCATTAGGACCTGGAGCTGACTTGCACCGAGCTTTCTGGACAATGCTTTCTACCTCTTGCACCGTTGGGGGCTTGGTGTTAAATTCAGCTCCTGGCTTACCCGGCCATTTAAGGCCTGCCATGCTGCTGAGCGGCTCATTTTTGCGACCATCTGAATATGTCATTCTAAGGTGTTCTTCCAGGTCTTCTTTTCTGATGTTTAACGTACCCAACCATGGCTGCTCAAACAGTTCTTTGACAAACCTGAAGGGCTCCCTAAAGAATCTTTCCCTATCCCTTCGAGTCTTCCTTCTCTTCCTGCACAACCTTTCCGCTCTACAAAGGGCATTATGTTGGCCTTTCAGGTGCTCCCAAACTTGCCGTAACCCTTCCTTCTCTGTGGCAACTGCGTTCTTGAACAGTTTTTGGGCATGCTTCTTCTGTTTCCTGATTTCATCTATTTTAATTTGTCTTCTACTTTTCCGTGGTGGGTTACTTTCCCTTGCCTCCCTCACTCCGAACACTTTGCGACAGTGAAGATATATTATGTCGCCGAAGATTTCCAGCTTCTTCTCCAAAGTTAGCTGCTTCAGGCTGTTATCCAACTCTTTTGCCAAGGCTTCGTCCAGCTGTTCCCAAAGCCCTTTTGCACTGGCAGGTGGAAACTTTATTGCATCTATCTTCCCGTCCAAGAAGTGTGTGAGATCATCATCTGGCAGATCAGCTTGAATGTACTCAGCACTGTGGATTGACTCCTGGCTGCGTTCTTCTAAAGTCTTATCCGTCGAGACAGAGCGCTGTTGATCTCCCCCTGATGACCTCCCACACCCCTTTTTCGTTCTGTGGATTTTCATTCCTCTCTGAGTAGAGAATTCCCTACCACAGGCACATGGAAATTCCAGCCGTTGTTCAGAGCTCGAAGTCCGTGTAACGGGTCTGGTCGATTCCATTGAGGCGCCTGTGGATTCATCATCCTCCCCCCCTTTCGGTGAATCCTGGGGGCATCTATCGTTTTTGGGTCCTATAGCAATTGAATACAGCTTACGGGGTGCTAACCCGGTCAGCCGGTTTCTAGTCTTTCCCAGTGTCATCTGTCTTTCCAGAAGTCAATCGGTCTTTTCCCGATCGTCACTGGTTTGACCATGCAACTATGATAGGAAACTCTTTACAGAGCGATACAACAGGAAGCAATCTGATCATCAGAAGAAGTCCCCCCATCTGACAAGTGTTTCGGCCCGATTACTCCTTTACACTCTAAGGGGGGCGGGCCCACTTGGGTCATGACTCCCAAGCGTCTCAGCTTCCTGTTGTCTTGTATCGAAAATGAACCCATTTCACTTACGATAGAGATTCAAGCTGAGTACAGTTTTTGTTTGTTTGGAGGATGAAGTTTTTAAGCTAATGCAGCCCATGCAGGGAGAGACAGAGTTGTGATTGTTCCTTTGACACATAGCTAGATTTTCACATTTTTCCAGCATGTGTTAGTAATGTTTACCTTTGGCGAGTTTGCTGTGTGAGAGAAGTAAAAGTGGTTTATATGGCTTACAGAGTACACATTAGTATTTATATGATTTCTGTTCAATTTGCATTCTGCTAATGTTAGTGATCTCATTCTGGATAGTTGTGATAATGTTATATAATATCGTACTTTCTTTATCTCTCCACAAATGCCAGTCCTTTGTTCTCTCCTTACTGCTACTCTTCAGAAATGCAGATTGGTTTCATCTTCCAATATTCCTCTAACACTTATTTGTCCTTTCCTTGCAAGCGTTGATGACATCATCCATGAGAAGTATGAAAAGACAGGGTGACAGAATATCACCTTGTCTTACACCAGTGGTGGTCCTGAACCCTTCTGATTTTTTGTTGGATGCCCTTACATAATTGCTACAAGTCTTGTAGAAGCTCTGTATAACACGGATCATGAGTTACTGGAATGTTCTTCCTTGCCAAGCAGTCCTAAAGCTTGTTCCAGGCAACCTTGTCAAGTGCCTTTCTAGATCCAGGAGAGAGAGAGAGAGAGATGTATCTGTGCTTTATACACAAGGGCTTTTTCACTCGGCTGCCTGAGCGTGAAGATAAGGTCTTGAGTAGTTCGGTTTGCTTGGAAGCCACACTGGGCCACATCCATTTGTGGCTCAGGCAGACATCTGAGTTTCTGCTCCAGAATTCTAGAGTAAATTTTCCCAGGGATCTAAGCAAGAGATATGCCTCCATGGTTCTCACACTGCTGGCTGTCACCCTTTTTTAATATTGGTGTTATGATAGCAATCTCCTAATCCTTTGGTATGGTCTTATGGCACCAGGCTGCCTGATGGACCCTCAGGAGTAATAGCTCACCTGCCATTTCCATGTACTAACCATTTCCGGTATTATACCAGCATATCCTGCTACTTTGCCCACCTTGATTTCAGTTCTTCCATCCTAATGTCATCTCCACCACTGGTTTCCTCCTCTGTCATTGTGTTTGCTATTTCTGAGACTTGATCTTCCTCACTGCCAAGGAATTGTGAGGAATATTCTTTTCAACATTACTTTATTTCATTCGTTGCAGTAAACTTCTTCTTCGTTCTCCCTCAGATGTCAACTTGAATAAGTTCAAAGAAAGCAGTGGTCAGCCTGAGGCTGTTGATATCTCCGTAGATTGTTGCAGTAAACAAAGAACCATGTTTATCTTTTATAAATTTCAGAAGGCACTGTTTTTTTCCTTCCTCATATCTTTTATGGTCATGTAGAACAGCTTCTGTTTTTTTTCAAACTTTTCTCCAAATTCTTCCTATTATTTCTGTTATGCTGTTAGTTCTCTTTGCTTTGGATCTGTTCTGAGCGTCACATATTTTCTATATTTCTCTGATTTATTTCGGCTGTATTCTTAGCTTTCAGGTATAGTTTCCACACCTTTTCTTTTCTCTAATTATCATTTTATCTTCGTCCATCCACCAGTGTGTCCTCTTTCCTTTCTTCTCAGTTCAGATTTCCACACATGCTTCTGCTGCAGCTACTTTAAAGAAGTTCTTCAATTCAAGTCAGAGGGTTTCCAGGTCATCTGATGGTTTGAGTTTTCTTAGTACATAGGCTTATTTTGAAGCTGTCTATGGAAGTCTTAACATTCCTCAGAAAAATCACAACACTGTAATATACAACTATCTTGTTTTCTTAAACTATTCATGTTTTTCATCCATATGAAAATTTAAGGGTATACTATTTATGTTGGATGACTTTCTTTTATGAATATGTTACACATTTATTAAAGTATGGCTGTTTTGCCTGATTTAAATGTATAGAAACATATTTGTTGAAAAAAAGAAAAGAAGTTTTTTTAAGACTTACACTTGAAAAATCTCAACAGTATGAAAAATGCAGATGGACTCACCATATGGGCAGTATGGGGTGAGGTGAATGACTCAATCTGTATCACCAAGGATATGCAAGAAAAAGCTGTAGAAGAAATATTTGAGAGGAATCTCACGACAGGTAATATATCTATTCTTGCTGTTGAATGCAGTTTTCTTTTCTTCATCCTCTAGTTTGCCATCCTTCTTCTTCACACCTTACGGGGCATAAGAGCACAGTGTAAGTGGTCTCTTTGCAAGAGGCTTACGCCAAAGCATTTTATGTGTATTAGCAATGCTGGTTTCTATAGCAGTTTTGAGGTTGCCAGTCCTGTGCACACAGCCCAACAAATAGTCTTCTCATATCATATGCTTGAGGGAGCAATGATTCATTTCTCTCTTGTGTCCTCAAAATCAGATGTCTGGCTTGCCCTTAACCTGTGTTAATTTCAATTTTGATTCATTATTTTAAATTTGAAGTCTCAGGTTTCCACACCTATAGGCAGTAGTGTCATATTAAATTTGCAGTCATAAGTTTCCACAAATGTAGACTGTTGTGTCACATAAAATTTAGAGCCACAAGTTTTCCCAACCATCCGTTGTTGCTTATGTTTATAAGACAAAGAAGCTAACCACAGTAAAACTGTATAACAAGTATGGCATATCACACAAATATAAAGGGTAAAATTCTGCAGAATGACAAGTACAAGACCACTAATGTAAAGGGAACTTGCAAGGTCTAGCAAGCACAAATATCAAGTAAAATGAATATAAAAATAAATTTGAAAAATATAACTTATCTTGGCTGCAAATTTCTTCATGTAGACATATGTTGATGTCTGTGAGTATGGAATCCTTGTGATATTTTACATTGTGCTTGCGTAGAACAGAAGGATTGAAATGGTATGACAGGATCACCAAAGGGAGAGCTGATAACAAGAACTGGATTGGGAGATAGCCATCATAACACCCATTTTCACAAAGGGTGACAACCGACAATGCAGACATCACTGTGTCCCTGGTAAAATTTACTCTAGAATACTGGAGCAGACGCTTAGCTGAGCCATAAATGAATGAGGTCCAGTGTGGCATCTGAGCAATCTGAAGTACTCAAGAACGCATCTTCACACTCGGGCAGCTGAGTGAAAAGGCCCCTGAGTATAAAGGTGAGATGCATCTTTGTTTCTTGGATCTGGAGAAGGCGTTTGACAAGGTTCCCTGGAGCAAACTTTGGGACTGCTTGGCAAGGAAGAACATTCCAGCACCTATGATCCATGATATATAGAGCTTCTACAAGCATACCTGTCAACCTGTACGAATTTTTCGTACAATGTACGGATTTTTGATACTTTTAGCAGTGTACGGCCGTACAGACTCGTTGTACAGATTTTTCTCCCTGCCAAAAAAAAAAATTTTTTTTTTTTTTTAATTTTTTTTTTTTTTTTTAAATTCTAAAAATATTTTCCAACCCAAGTTTTTTAAAATTTTAAATCAGAACATATTTTCTAGCCCAGGTTTTTATTTAACCATTTTTTTTTATTTTTAATTCCGGGAATCTCGGCGTCCGTTTTTAAACTGAGGTCTCTCCCAGCAACCAATCAAATCCTTTCATTCCCAACAATTCTGCAAAAACTTTGAATTCGGCCTCAAACGCTTTTGGTTTTCAGCGTGACATGGCGTATTTCTAAAGTTACCTGTTATCAACGACCACGTTTGCTTGCCACCACACTTCGACGCCATTTCGTTTAAAAAAGCTAAGTACTTATAACTTGGTTAAATATTGCTGTTGTTTTGCTTTGTTGCAATTTAATCGCTGTCTTAATCTTTCCAGTTATATCTTGCCCTTCAATATATTTCCGTTAAATTGTCATAATATTCTGTGTAGGCCCTACATAACTAGAAAAAAAAACAGTTTGTTTGCGTTGAGTAGGCCTACTTTATTCCAGCACTCAAGATTAGCTGCTTTATTTTTTAATAAAGTGGCAATCTGTTATCACTTTAAGCTACCAACTCATAAATAATAATTTTGTAAATTTTTGGTGGTACGTTTTTTCTTCCTAGATTTGATATTCTGTTCATAATTTAGTTTATAATTTTTTTTTGCTGTTAGCCGTTTGCTTTGTTCGTAGTATTTTTTAATCATTCTCTTCGTCTACAAAGATTATTTAAAATATTTCATCCACTGAATGATGGCTGAGCCTAATTCAAAGAAACAAAAGCTTGCAGGTCATGGTAAGTTTCAGGCCGAATGGGTTAAACTCTTCCCTGGCATTGTAGATGCATCCAAGTTAGAATCAACCCATGCTTTTTGTAGATTATGCAGCAAAGATATTAAAGTAGTAGCTTCAGGATTATATGATCTGAAAGTACATTTTAAATCGAAATTGCATGAACAAATGTTTGCAATGAAGAAGGGAGCATCTATTAAGACCTTTCAAAGCAGGAAGAGGGTGGCATTATAAGGGCTGAAGTTTTATTTGCCAATTTCATTGCCCAGCATAACTTAACTGCATCTGTTGCTGATCACTTTTGTGACTTGGCGCCTGTAATGTTTCCTGGTAGTGATATTGCCAGAAAGTTCCAGTCTAAGAGGACAAAGACAACACTTATCATTAAAAACTGCCTGGCTCCATCTGCAACAGAACCAGTGATAAAGCTGTGCAGGGAAACACCCTTCTCATTAATGGTTGATGAATCAAATGACAAGAAAACAGAGAAGCGGTTAGCTATTATGGTGAGAGTTTTTGAAGAAGGATTGGGACCAAGAACGAGATTGTTGGACATGCCTGTATGCAGTGGTGGAACCAGTGAGGCGATATTCAGTGATGTTGATAATCTGTTCACAAAATTTCATATTCCATGGAAAAATTGCATCGGCTTTGCTAGTGACAACTGCAATGTCATGGTGGGGAAATCAAACTCAGTACTTACTAGGATCAAGCAGAGGAACCCTTATGTTTTTAGTATTGGGTGCATTTGCCACCTTGCAAATTTATGTGCACAAGATGGAATCAAACAGTTGACTGTGCCAGTAGAAGACCTTTTGTTAGACATGTACTATCATTTTGAGCACAGCTCAAAACGACGAAAGGCTTATAAGGAGTTCCAACTATTCACAGAAGCAGATGACCTGAATATTCTTAAACATTGTCAGACTCGCTGGCTGTCATTGCAGAAGGTAGTGGATAGAATTATTAACCAGTATACAGCTCTCTCATCTTATTTTTGAAAGCCACAATGATGTTGAAAAGCCTGGCAGAGTCCAAAACATCCATAAACTTTTAAAAGCACCACTAACCCAGCTGACCCTTCGTTTTCTGAGTTTCATTCTGCCACTGTTAAATGAGTTTAATAAACTCTTTCAAACAGATGAGTCGCAGATTGGTGGCATGATGGAGGAGATGGACAGATTGCTTAGAAAATTTTTAGTTAAATTTGTGGAGATGAAGTATGTTAAACAGGTTGTTGACTTGAGGCAAGCATGCAAGGACTTTGGCCTCACAATAAGTCTAAAGAAAACGAATGTGCTGAGTCAGGATGTGGGTGCTGCACCAGTTATCACTATCGATAACTATGATTTGGCAGTGGTGCACCACTTCACATACCTAGGGTCTACCATCAATGACAAACTCTCACTGGATACAGAAATCGACAGCCGCATTGGCAAAGCTGCAGCTACCTTTGCCCGCCTCACATCGCGTGTTTGGGGAAACTCTAAACTCACAATGAAGACCAAAGCTGCGGTATATAATGCCTGCGTCACCAGCACACTCCTATATGGCAGCGAGACCTGGACGACCTATGCTAAGCAAGAAAGAAGGCTCAATACCTTCCATTTGCGGTGTCTACGCCGCATCCTCGGCATCTCGTGGAAAGATAAAGTGACAAATGTCGAGGTGTTGTCACGTGCTGGCCTTCAAAGTATGTATACGCTTCTTAGACAGCGCAGACTTCGCTGGCTTGGCCATGTTCGCCGCATGGATGATGGTCGCATCCCAAAAGATATCTTCTACGGACAATTAGCAGATGGCAAGAGAACAGTTGGGCGACCACAGCTGAGGTTCAAAGATGTGTGCAAGAGAGATATGAGGGACTGGACATGGATCCAGCAACATGGGAGGATGAAGCTGCCGATCGCACTAAGTGGCGATGCTATTTACGGCGCCACCTCAGATTGGGCGAAGAGAGGCTCACACAAGAAGCAGAGGTGAGGAGAAAACGTCGAAAGGAGCACCAGGAAAATAAGCAGCTGAGGGCTGTCACCTCAGGGGCGCATTCCCATAGTCAGGTATGACTGAAGGGGCTATTATTATTATGACTTGAGGCATATCAAATTTAGTGATCGTGGGGTGCAGCATGATGACAGCATACTGGCAATTGGCCTCTCGAACAGAGCATTTATAGAAGAAATGGAGCTTGATAGTGGAGTAAAGAGTTCATTTTTTGAGGATGTCAGAAATTTTTACACATCAGTGGTTAAAAAAATTACTGATAAATTTCCCTTTGACAACCAGGTTCTAAAGGACTTAAAAGTGCTAGATCCAAGCACTAAAGATAATCTCAGGTATCCAAACATCTGCACATTGGCAGATGCTTTTGCCCAAGATCTTGATCAGGAAGCACTGAAAGATGAGTTCGATGACTACTGTATGTTGTCTGATGTGTGTGTGCCTCTACTAACAGATAGTGGTCAGAAAAAGAGCTTCTGTAGCTATTGGCTGGAAGTTGTTGACCAGAAAACTAGTACTGGTGCCATCCGCTTCCCTAATTTGAAAGTCATCATTCAGCGACTGCTGATACTCCCTCACAGCAATGCTGACTGCGAAAGATCATTTTTAATGATGAAAAAAATCCACACAGACTGCAGGAGGTCCATGAATGCGGACACACTCACTTCTATTTTACAGTGTAAGATTAACATTGATACATGCTGTGCAGACTTTAAGCCCACAAATGCAATTCTGCAAAGTGCTAAAAGTGCATGTGTTGATTATAATACAAAACACTGTACATCGAAAGAACAGTGTACATCATGATCACTTAGTTTTTTTATATGTAAAGAACAGTTTGAGGCTATTAGCATGTTTTATATCACAATAATTCAAATGCTAATAGATTTGTATATGTCATTTCTCATTTTAAAACTGTATTGCATATAATTTATTAATATATTTTTTGCGTAAGGATTTTTGGGTGTTTGTAAGGATTTTTTTGGTCCGGCGTACAGATTTTTGTCTCAGGAGGTTGACAGGTATGTACAAGACATGGAGAAATTGTGTGAGGATGGCAAACCATAAGTCGGAAGAGTTCAGGACCACCACTGATGTAAGACAGGGTGATATTCTGTCACTTTATCTTTTCATACTCCTCATGAATGATGTCATCAGAGCATGCAAGGAGAGGACAAGAAAGTATTCAATGGGGTAGTGGAAGATGAGACAGTCTGTATTTCAGAGCTGGCATTTGCCAACGATGTTGCCCTGATTGCTAAATCAGAGGTACATCTTCAATCCAACCTGCAAGACTGGAAGGAAGAACTGGAGAACAGGGATGGTTATCAGCAGCTCGAATAAAAAAAAAAAAAAAAAAAAAAGTGTAAATAATAAAAAGGAGGCTGCTGTATAACTGGAGGATAAAATCAAATTATTAAAAAAAAATAGGCATAGAAGCAGTGTTACATTTGAACAGCACACCAATTTGGGGTTTTACCATTGTCAGTCAGTCACAAACAGGAGACAAAAGATCTTACAGTTTTTTTTTTTGTTCTTTATGAAGAAGAAAAAAAAGTACTGTTCAGCCTTCAATGGGTTATAATTAGGAAATATATTGTCGCTGATTCAAGATAATAATTTTCATTTCGGATATCTAGTCATTGCCTGATTTCGCTCTTGCAAGGTTAAGGAAAAAAGACAAAGGTCAAAAACACATGGTTAAAATATATGGGAAAAAAAATAAGAGCTACACAGAAAGATGGTTTGGTTTGGTTTTTTCAAAGGACTATATTCGTTGCACTCGGACAACTCCATCAGTTAAAGGTTAAAAATTGCCCTAATTCTGAAGCTTTTTGAATGACTGTTTTGTAATGTGATCTCACACCAGGCCATCAGTACTAATACTGTAGTTTTCTTGGTATTGTGGCCATGGGTTGTGACGTTTTATAGATATATTTTTCGTATAGTGGAATTCGTTTCACCACCCTTCAGCAGGAAGGTTATGTTGATGGTGATGGTATGACTTTCTATTTCACAATATGATAACAGCTCACAAACACTTCAAAACTTTAATACAGCAAAAGTTTGCTACCTTTGCAAAACTCGTTCAAAATCAGACTGTTTAAACAAAATGCTCCTATTTTCTATTACAATTTTCTTCTAAGCATCTCGATTAAAATCGTTCACCTGCTACCACAAAATTTTGTGCAACCTTTTTTGTTCACACCGCTCGAACTCACCAAAATCCCAAAGGGATGAAATAATGATTACTCTCCCTTTGCTAACTAAGTCAGTAAGCCCTGAATTCTTCTCTCTCTACATTCCCTTTAATAGCATATGCAAATTTCTAAAACCATATTTACTGACATCCCGACACTCTACTAACTAAATCCACAACCTTTTCTTAAGGCGCATAATAAAAGATTTACCTCCCTTTGTCCCAAAATCAAGAAATTACAATTTTATCTCCCATATGGTAAAGTCTAATAGTGCGTTACCACTGTACATACATTTTCTAAACCAGATTTTCCTACTCAATCTTTTATTTTTATATTGACCTCAACCTCCCTGTTACAGTATGTTCGTAATGATTGACACACAACTGAGAGAGACAATCGTTAAAAAAACTCCTAATCCAATTGAGTGCAAAAATTTACATCCCTAGACAACTAGAACAATGTAAATATTCTCCTTTTTCTCAGACAACACTCTGGCGTCAACTTGCATGTGTTTGAAGGAAGCAGTGGTCAGCCATATGATGCATTAATCAGTGTAATTTGATATTTTTTTCAACAAATGTTTCCATTACAACAATTTGTGACTAACCACTCTGCCAATTGGACGCTCAAAACATACCTATTTAAAACAATTTAATTTACTTTATTTTCCACACACAAAAAACTGATGATGTTGAGGCTTTACATGTTTAACTATTCTGTTCAGGATGTGAGCTATACCTTTGTTTAATTGTATATTTCTAATATTTCAGATGATGCACAGATTTTTTCTTCCACTTTGAAGATATATACCGAAAGGTTTGACAATTTTACTGTGACAATGATGGTCAACTCAGTGAAACTTCTAGAAGAGCTCACCACAGTGGAAATGCTGGCCCAGCCAGATGTAATTACAAATGTTATGGGCTGTTTGAACAATCTTATCAGTGTGAATTTTGAAACTCTCCTAAAATCAGAAATGGAGACTGCCACATCCCAAAGGTAAGAGAAAAATGAATCTTGTTAACTTTAGCTTGAATGTAAGCCATGCCAGGGTAGCTGTACTTCTATTTGTGAATAATTCACAGAGATTGTATATTTTATCAATAAACAAAAAACAGTTTTGCATTGTATGTCGGAAACAACCACTGTGATTGTGAATTCCAGAAATAGTTTAGTGGAAAATGTGAGCAAACAAATATAACAGAGAGTTCCAGAAATAATTTAGTGGATGATGTAGTGGGTGATGTGAACAAGCCTCAGAAATAGTTTTGGACAATTTGAACAAACCAATATCATTCTGAGCTTCACAAATGAAGTGCAGTCCACTTGAGCCAAACTCACTTGAGTTGATTTTTGCTTAATTCAAAGCAATTCTGGATGTCCCGACCAATAGTCTTCATTGGCTTCATTAAAAAACTTTGGTTAAGTCGTCTTCTGATAACTAGAATTTTCAGATAAGTCGAGGTAATTTTTGTGTCCCAACTCAAATTTGGACGCATAAGTAGAAGTTCTACCTTCATTTCTTGAGTTACAGTTTTACCTGGCTGTTCATAATATTTTGGTGAGCAGGTGATAAAAGGTTAATAAAAGTCATAACATCTGGCAATACACTATCATGCTAACATTCATTATACGAGCCTGAATGTAATCGTAGGGCCGACATTTTACGAACACTGGATCACCTCGGTTTGCGAGAAAAGGGTTTCCATTAAGATCTGACAGTGTTTGAAATCTCATGATAAACAAAGAGTGAAACCAAAGGCCTGTGAATAGAAAATAATAAACAGAAACAAGTATGTGGCAGACATTTGTAAGAAAGAAAGAGGGAAAGCACTAGACAACAGAAAAATAACAAAAGCTCTTGTACTAGGAGCAGATAACTCTAAAAATGGCTTACCTGTCCTTCAGTTGTTATCTGTCTAGTAATCAAGTTGTGTAGGAACCGCTGACAATACTCAAATCTACTAGCTGAAATGTGAAGTGTAGTGCTGAGCTACACCATCTGCGTAATAGTCTTGCAGTTTTAAAATTCTTGACTTTGTTTCTTGTAAAGCATTTTATAGATAAACTAAATGTGTAATATCTCTTGTGATGCAGATTCTAAAATAATTATGCTATCCTCTGACTTAATACTGGATTTGGGATCAGTCAGTTAGGATGTTTAGACTTTCTAATGTTTTGACACTTGCAACTAAGGTACTAACAGATAACTCGACACTATACTTTAGGCCTCGTTAAATTGCTTTTGGAAACTGGACATGATGCTGAAATGTTAATTAGAAGTTGAAACATTATATATGAATGGTTAAAACAATTACTGCAGGCTTTACTTCTTATTTAGAACATAAATGCCCATCTTTTGAGCAAACTTCTGACAAGCAGAGTTTCTGTTAAGTAGAAGATGAAATAGTTTAGTGGAAGATGTGAACAAACTATTGTGAGTTTCAGAAATAGTTTATTGGAAGATGTGAACAAACCTCTATTATAGTGAGGTTCAGTAATAGTTTAGTGAAAGATGTGAACAAACTACAGGTTCATATCCCAGAATCCGAAATGCTCGGGGACGGCCGTTTTTCAGTTTTCCGATTATTTTGGTTTTCGGATTTCGCCCAAAGAATCGCCCCAACTTAAATTATGTGCAGCTGTAGTACACCATGCTCAAGCTTCTGCAATAATTCTACTTTCTGTGCTATCGATAACGACAAATGCTTCCTTTTCTTATTCCCACTGTTATCCACAGGAGTATATGCAGCTCTTTTCGACATTTTCACAATGAAATTAAACTCTAAATCACAAAATTAGCAAACAAATATCCAACTCAAAATCACAAATAAGCTCAGAAATATCCACACACGTGACTGGTAGCAGTACCGGAACGCAACTGACCATGCTATGTTTGAACATTCGTATCACTCAGTAGCGATTACATCAGCATATACTGTACTGAGCCTGCGCGTTATGGGCCGGAAACGTGATAAACTGAACGTAGCACGTGGTCAGTTCCTCACATACCTGTAAAAATATCAATCAACACGTGGCTGGAAGCAGTGACGAGTGAGAACTAACCACACTTTAAAAATTTGTATTACGCGGTAGCGCTTACGTCAGCCTATATTGCACCTTGCATGTCACGACTGGAAATGGGATAAACTGAAGATTGTGAGTTTTCGGTTCCTTGCAAACCAGTTTTTAAAAAAAAAATTTATTTAAATTTGTTTGTTTTTTTTTTAGACCAAAAGTCGCTTAAATTAGCCCAAAAATCGGCCAAAAAAACTTTTGATTTTCGGAATATTTCGGTTTTCGGATGTTCGGATTCTGGGATACGGACCTGTATTATAATTGTGAGTTTAAGAAATACTTTAGTGGAAAATGTGAACAAACCATTAAAAAGTATGCTTCATTTTGCACAGTGGGAATATTATATTCCAATATGTGTAAAAGGAAGGAGGGGAAAAAAGGGCTACATTTCTACCACTGTTCATTCCTCATATTTTTAAAAATCAACTTTGATGTTGATATTGACAGATACAGGAAAAGGACTATTTGTAGTTTTTTGTTCTTTGTGTCTGATGGAGGGAGCAAATATAAACAATAAACTGGACACAAATGAGAGAGATGACTACTTTGTTTTGATAAAATTACCATAGACCTGGATACTAAGTATGAAAAGAAAATTGTTATTTATATACATATAATGACAGCAACTTTGATATAGTTTTATCAAATCACAGAACGGAGCCTCATTATTTACCCTCTAAGATGCCGAATAAAACACACCCCTCAAGTGAGCTTTTGTTGACTTTCAAAACTGTGTCAATACGCGTGTGACTGGTACTACTGTGAGTTTGTAATTTTGTCAGGTACTGAAAAGAAGTGAAAGAAAACTGCCAGAACTAAAGAAAGCACTGCTGGGGAGCGCATATTAATAGATTGGAAGATTTAGATTCATGAAATTGAGAATTATAACAATTTTTCAGAAAAACACAAACCCACAATGTTGAGGTACTAAAGAAGAATTAGATGTCACTATATAAATGGCTTCAAGTACTGCACACTTGATAACACAAGCCAAAGGCTTGTGATGCTGCAGAGGTGGTGAAATGTATTTTTAATACATTAAAAATTTTTTAAAGAAAAAGCATTATGAGCTGTTCTACTAGCAAGGCAGTCATGTGTTGTCAATCGCCATCTGATTTTCTGTGTCACTTCTGTTACTGACTCTGTCTTCTTCATCATGCTGTAAGACATCCATTACCTGCTCTGGGAGTTGTAACTTTACTTGTGTTTCTAAAAATGTAATCTTCTTGTCACAGTGTGTTTATAGTTTCTTTTTCTCTGAGTGTGCCTGTTGAATGTAGATTGCCTTTCTTTGATCTGTATAATGATTTTCCTTTGCAAACTTATCATATTGAACGCATCCTTAGTAGATAGGCCTCATAAATTGTAAAGACAGCTTTTGAAAATAGTTACGGCTTTTAAAATAGTTTGGATTATTTCTAGCCTATTATGTAACAGCATTTATTCTTTTCTTTATTACAGACTTCTGGCTGTTATTGATTCTATCTCTAATAAAGCACCATTAATTAAAGACGAATTGAAGCAGAAAACTCATAATCTTGCTGTAGCTGCTCTGAAGGTTGATTCCAGTGAAACTGAGAATCTAGTTCTGATTGCTGATGCAGACTCTGATAGTAGACAAAATGTAAGCTTGATACTATATACTTACTCAGTTTCTGAAAATTTAATTGGTCAGTAATTCAATTAGCTTTTGGTTTGTTAATTTCATAAATTTCTGATGATCAGAGATATTTAAGTGTTTTCTGCTTTGTGGAATAGCATGATTGAAGAGTAGAATCTTCAGGATAGGAGAAATAGAAGGAGACTCAAAAAGACATGGAGAGGAGAATAGGACATAGGCATGATAAAGATAAAGACCTTGAAGGAATACACAGAACAGGAGGGCTTGATCTACATTTCTTCAAGGCCAGTGCTGCACAGGGTCATGAATGGTCATGAAAACCCCCTTCCCCACCCCCACATGCACATACACACTTACTTTCTATACATTTATTAAGAATTAACTGCAACTGTAGACAAAAGCAGGACATTTTTTCATGGCACGATTTTTTTAAAAAGTTAGTTTTTTTTTTTGTATGTTTTAGTTAAATGAAAACCAAAAGTTTTGTTCTTAATGGGAAGGATGCCTTTTCCAGTAGCTGAGAAACCGTATGACTGAAAGAAAATATTGCTGACATCTTGTGTGTTTATGCTTCATTTTTTGTTGTTTTTGTTAGTAAAATTAGAAAAATATAACATTTATTTTATGGCTTTTTCTTTAAAGGAATAAATTAAAATAAAAAAAAAATAATAGATATAAACATACATGCTAAGTAGTAAGTGGTGCACCACTTCACAAACCTGGGGTATACCATCTGTGACAAACTCTCTCTGGACACAGAAATTGACAGCCACATTGGCAAAGCTGCAGCTACCTTTGCCCGCCTCACATTGCGTTTTTGGGGAAACTCCAAACTCACAATGAAGACCTAAGCTGTGGTATATAACGCCTGCATCACCAGCACACTTCTATATGGCAGCGAGACATGGACAATCTATTCTAAGCAAGAAAGAAGGCTCAATACCTTCCATCTACGATGTCTACGCCACATCCTCTGCATTTTGTGGAAAGATAAAGTGACAAATGTCAAGGTGTCGTCACATGCTGGCCTTCAAAGCATGAATACACTGCTTAGACAGTGCAGACTACATTGGCTTGGCCATGTACGCCGTGTGGAAGATGGTCACATCCTGAAAGATATCCTCTACGGACAACTGGCAGATGGCAAAAGAACAGTTGGGCGACCGCAGCTGAGATTCAAAGATGTGTTCAAGAGAGACATGAGGGCACTGGACATAAATCCAGAAATCTGGGAGGATGAAGCTGCTGATCACACTAAGTGGTGATGCTATCTGCGGTGCCACCTAAGATTGGGCGAAAAGAAGCTCATGCAACAAGCAGAAGAGAGGAGAAAACGTCGAAAGAAACACCAGGAAAATAAGCAGCTGAGGGCTGTCACCTCAGGGGCGCATTCCCATAGTCAGCTATTACTGAAGGGGCTATTATTATTATATAAGTAGTGTGGATTACTAGTAATCTGTACAGATTTTTCTCGTTTTCAGATCTGTACGGCCGTACATACTTTCCGTACAGGTTTTTGCCTAATTATTAACCCTTTACAATTTGATTCAGCCAAAAACGTCAGTGCGCAAAGTCTACCATCCACAGTTTAGAGTGGGAACACTGTTTGGCAAGACCTGAGTATTTCTGGTACAAGAGAAGCTTCCGTTTTCTGACTATGTTTTTTGAATGGGTCGATAGTTTTATTTTTCGTGATTTTTTATTTTAAGTCATGGCTTTTCGGGTGGTGCAATCTTTGCTTTGAGGGCCGAGAAGTGACTTGTAGTTGGTCAGGAAGATGATGATGCGGTTGAATCAGATGTGGGTATTGAAAACGGGCCTGATTTAGACTCCGACAATGATGAAAGTGAATCTAGGGAAAGACTTAGGCCTAATAATATCGATAAATCAAACATAGGAGGTAGTCAATACAGCATATGTTTGTTAAAATTTGTGACTTTGTAGGACCTAAACACACACTAGATCTAGTTTATCTGGTCACGGACTTGAGACATGACGGGTTCACAGCAAAAGCCATAGTGGATATTATCAAAGGGCCTAAACACTTGGCTGACAGAGAGAACCCTTGTTATGATCAGACCACCTTATATTGTAACGATCTGTATTGAGTTTCCTATTATATCCAATGTGAAGAATAGCAACAAATGTACAAACAAGGAAAACACCAGTAAACAATAACTTACGCTTTTCGCCTGTGTGAAAAACAAAATGCTCTTGTGATTTCTCAAAGAACAAAATAGTCTGTGTATGGATCTTTCTCCTTTGTATGGTTCTTATTTAAATATTTTTTGTAGGCTACAGGTTTTTGTACAGGTTTCTGGATCTTTCTACAGGTTTTCTGGATCTTTGTACAGCTTGTTGGATTTTTTGTACAGGTTTTCATCTCCAGGGTGTGGCATGTATACATAAATAACATGAAACTTAATTAAATATGTAATTTTGTCATACAAGGTAGCTAATATGAAGTTGTGCATTAGGCTGGCAACCTCATGATATAAAACAAATTGTTATAGAAACCACCACTGCTCGAGCATGAGAATGCTTGGTGCAGGCTTCTTGACACGGAACCAACTGCTCTGGTGGATCTATGCTTCTTAAGGAATGAAAAGGAAAATGAATAATGAAAACTTAAGTGTCCTGTATGAGAAACATTTGTACGATTTCAAAGGCATGTGCTTTAACTAAGGTTAAGAGTGAGCTTCATAATGGTCTTCCGCTGACCGGCTTCATGTCTTTTTTAGGATTTCTGTTTTCACATCTAAATTTAAGGCTTGTTTTACAGTTTTTGGGAGCCGCGGTAGCATAGTGGTTAGTGCACTGGCTTCCTAGCTCAGTGGTCTATGGTTCGATCCCCATATGAGGTGGGATTTTTTTTTAGGCCGCAAATGGCTTTTGGGTCGACCCAGCCCCAACTGGATACCAGAGCAACTTCTGGGAAGGTTAAGGCGGCCAGCGTGATGCTGACCACATCACTCCCTAGTGTGCCAATGGTCAAGAAAATATGGGCCTAACACCATATTCCCAATATGCCTCAATGGGCATGTAACAGGATCCTTTACCTTTACCTTACAGTTTTTGGAGTTTTACTTGAACTAGCACGTGTTGGTTGTTTAGATGTGATATTAGATATTTTTCTTTCTCATCTTTATTACTCTTATAGGGCATGAGACCATCACTGCAGGAAGCCGGTGGCAAAGCACTTCATCTATATTTTTTTTTTAGAAATTTGTTTTCCATGATGAAGTTGCCAGATTCTTGCACAACCTCATATTAGTTGCCTCTTATAACATTCTTTGAGGTGTAGTGATTCTGATTATTCTTTGTCACCTCAGACACCCCAGATTCACAGTTTGAGAAATCATCATTGCCTTTTCACTTCTTTTGGAGCAAAGAACATTATTGTAGATGGGCCCTGTTATGGTGATGGTGGGAAGTCAATCAACAGTGTTACAAAAATACGGCCAAGTACAATATGATCAATAATCTAACTCCACTCCAAGATCACACATATCATATTTATTGACATCCACTTTGAATTCTCCTCTTATAATTTCTTCAGTAACATTTGCCATTGCTTATCATAATATTTGTGATTCATCCACATATTGAACATTCCCATGCTTCTATGCATATAAGTATGTTTTATTAACGTCTTTTGCAACAAGTCCACTGGCGAGCATTATTGCTCAACTATAATAATTCCGACAGTTCTTATTTATGTTTCTTGGACATAGTCAGTGTTATTGTTTGGCCCTGAAACTGGAGAATAACAACAACCAAGACGTTTCAGACTTTCATACATGGGTGCTTGTGTCAAATACAAAGATTGAAATGGTATAAGAAGATCACCAATGTGGATCTGATGACAAGAACCAGGCAAGTAGCAATGGAACAAAAGATTAGAAGACAATGCTCGTGATGGAGAGGACACACACTGAGAAAAACCTTTTGATAGCATTACCAAGCAGTCCTTGTTCTGGAATTCCCAGGGTTAGAGAGATGTAGAGAGAACAAACAGAACACATTGAGAAGGAAACTGGAGATAGACACGAAAGGGATTAACAAAACATGGAAGACTTTGAATGGATACCACAACTCAGGAAGGCTTGGAATGTATTTGTTGAAGGCCAGGGCTCTCCTCAGAAAACTGTCTAGTAATAGATGGATACTGTTCCATCTACTGGAAAATGCTTTTTCTACACTAGTTGCAGTTATTTTATTTCTTGGGTTAACAGTCAGTTTTATTTTAGAAGTATTATTTTATCAAATGTTCCCCTACATGAACATATAGCTTATTACTTCAGTTTTTTTTGCTTAAAATAAAATGTATGTATTATTGTTACCTTACAAGGCTCACTATTTCAAAAAGACTTTAAATAAGTTAGTGTAAATCACGACCACACTATATTTCAATTTTTTTGCTTCACAGTTTTGCTCAACTTTTGTCCATGTAGTATAAAACATTAATCTGTAGTGACCTTTATCTTCTGCATACTTAATTGTCATTTGCTAAAACAGGTCAGCATTGATGTCGTCACAAGTAACAACCCACTTCTTGAAGACAGAACTACTATGGTGGTCCCAGTGCAAGCTATTCTTGCCTGTCTAGCTAATGAAGAAAAAAGAAAATTGAACAGAATTTCTTTTACAGTGCATCGTTCAGACATATTGTTTGCTGTAAGTATTTCATTCTCCAGTCTGTTTATCTGCTTACTTTTTATTGCTCTGAACTATGATTGATGCAGCAGTAATAATAGTTTTTTTTTCTCTTCTAAAGTTTTGATTGTCTTGTTTTCAGTTATTGCTCCTGTAATCTTTTTTGATAGCCTTTATCATGCAGAAATATTTCAGTAGTTCAAGTGTAGGTTCTTAGGAAAAAGAAAATGAACGGCTCTGTTGCTGCAATAAAATCTGGATGGTGTTGGAGGAAGGGGTGTCCATATTTAGCAGTTGCCTGGATAAAGGATTAGAGAAGGCTATGAAACATAGAACATAAAACTCCTGCAGTGAGAATTTTTAAAAAAAATGTGATTGTCATAGCAGTTCTGTCATTTCAAATTGTAATCTATATTGCTTAGGGTAAGTTAAGAAAAAAAATTGTGCTAGAACTAGACATACTTCATACTAAGCTTTCTCCACTTCTTTCAAATGTACCTTCTTATCTTTTCAACAGACAATTAAAAACAATGGAAACGGGGGAACACCATGGACAGCCACAAGAAAACATTCTGTCAGTGAAAAGCTTGATAGTAGCAATGATTACCAAAAGGAAAACTCCAAAATTTTCACAACCAAGGTCAACAGTCTTGTCATTTCTGCAAGTGTCCCAGGGGTTAGAGTTCAGAATCTAAGTAAAAACATTACCATGAGATTTGAGCATATTAACACTGTAAGTATAAAGAATACATTTCTTCTTTAGATTTCAAGCCTATAAGGCTCTGTGCAGCAAATGCAATTCACTTCCATAGTGTAGCACTGATGATCTCTCTTAGTTTTATCATTTCCAGCTCATTCAGGCTAACTTATGTATGCTGGCTAATACATCTGCTTCTTAGATGCCTCCTTGGGTCTTGCTTTCTGAATTCACTTAACTGGTTGTGGGCTCTCTGCATGCAGTCATCCAAGTCAGAGCCAAAGAATTATGCTTGGGGTTCAAGTGACTTCTCCAAGCTTAGTGTGCAGTCCTGGGTTCTCAACAAGTTTCACTACAGGGGGAATCCCTGGAAGTGTGGATGATTTCAAGAGTCAATGGGGATGTAATTAGCCTCACAGATATAGGTTCGCTAATATTGTAGCTTTGTGCTAGCTTCTTCTTCTTCTTTGATCCATAGCTGCCAACCATCAAATCAGTCAGTGGCCATCACGCCTGGTGGCATCTTGTAGGGCAGCAGCAAAATTATTCACTTTGTTTGGTCAGTGGCCATCCTTCGTACAGTGCCCCAACTCTGGTTCATTCTTTGCATCTCGGCTTCCACAGTTCTCCGCCAAGTTGTTTTTGGTCTCTTTCGCTTTCCCTTAGGGGTCCATAGCATAGGTGTTCTTGTGATGGTATCAGGGTCCCTTCTGAGGACATAGCTGGTGGTCTTATAAGGATGACTCCAGATAATCCTCCATGCATAATTAGCTGTTTAAGACAGTGAGGTAGGTTATTAGTGGATGTCATCAGCCTGTGTACCTGTGGGGAGCTAAGGGGTCGTCCACATATGACGTCACGCAATTTTTGCCATTTAAAAACCCCCTTTACATGATGTCACAAATATCGCCCATCGCCCCCCCCCCCCTTTTTTTTTTCTCCCTATTTTTTGTCAGGGGATTACTGGAAAGAAACAACATAATCAAATGCAAGTTAGTTAACTAGTCATCATGACCTTTGAACCCTCTAGGAACTTATGTTTTATGCCAAGTCTTCCTGCCCTGTGCCATCAGCTCAAGGTCTTTCCATATCTTCTTCATGTCTGTCTTCAACTCTCCTTTCCATGTATTCCTTGGTTTTCTTCTGCCTCTATTACCCTGAGGTTTCCAGAACAAGCACTGCCTGGTAAAGCTATGAGAAAGTTTGCTCAATGTGTGTCTTATCCATCTTCAGCATCTTTTTCTCTTGTCTTGGCCTTCTGGCACTTGCCACAATAGTGATCTTGCCATACCACTACAGTCCTATTTTAGACAAGCACCCATTTATGAGAGCACCCGTGTTTAGAGTGCAGGCTTTTCATGGCAAAGGTAGCGGGTTGGAAACAAGGGTGTCATGCTACAGTCTACTCAGCTGTAAATGGATACCTTAATCTGTTTTGGGTTAGGAAAGGTAAAGGCAGCCAGGAGGGAAACTGGTTACCCCACCTCTCAAAGCTCAGCTTAGTATTGTGAAGTTTTTAAACTCTTTACTCCCCTATGACAGTATCTGCTATGAGACCACCTTTTCTTTATCCCGATTTTGAAATGTCTATTTGTCCAATATCTATTGTGTGACTTTTGAAAAGGTGGGTGACACACTTCACATCTTCATTGCGTTTGAATGCGTGTTTCCATTTCTTTATGTAACATGTCAATTTGGTATTCAATAAATGCCGTTTTGACTGATACCAATTACGTTTATATCAGATTTGTTTTATGGTTTCAACCAAGGTTTTTCTAAGTGGCCCTTGACTTTTGACGAGTAGTATATATTCTACATCTTGTAGTGATGTTTCTTCAAGTGTAGTTTTGTTATTGTTTCCTGCATTTACTCTCATTATCTTTGCTTTCTCCCTGTGTATTTTCAGACCCACTAGCTGTGACCTCTCATCAAGTATTTGCATTTTGTCTTGCATCTGATTACGGTTATGCACAGAAGAGCCAGTTTGTTGGCAAAATTGTTAACATTAACTAATGCAGACAAAGTGATCTTTTATGCTAAAAAGTGTTTCATTTATCTAGCTTTTGCAAAGATCTTCTCTTTCGTGTGCTGCGTCCTAGCACAAGACAGGGCTGAACTTTTGCAGTACTCATATAACAGCATGTACATCTTATTCCCCAACGGGCTGATCACCCGTTTGCCAGTCACTTTGATTACGGAAACAACGACAAACGGATTGATTTGTCGTTGCCCTAAAGACGCCATTAGGCGTGATGGGAACAACGGCAAAGAAAATCTATTCGCTGTTGCCCTCAAGACGCCACTAGGCGTAATGGCCACTGACTGCTTTGCCGGTCGTTGGCTAAGGACGGAAGAAGAAGAAGAGACATCTTATTCACACACATGCACACACACACACACGCGAGAGTTAATTCAACTTGCTAAACGTGTGTATCTTTATCATTGGACAGTTGTCGTGATGGTGATAACTTGTTAACTGTTTTTTTTTTTTAAATCTAACTTTACACAACACAGTTTAGTTAGTTTGCATTTTATTTTTAAGATGTGTTTACATTATTTAAACAAGAAATATAATTAAAAATCATTTAAATCAGTTAAAGGTTGTAACAGTTAACCAATATTGCAGCTGAGATCATAATATAAGTCATCCACGAGGAATTTTTAATTATTGCAGATAAAAGTTAACTATTGTGGATGGAAGTTAACTTATACAGATAAAAGTTAACTATTGTGGATGAAAGTTAACTTATACAGATAAAAGTTAACTATTGTGGATAAAAGTAGGAACATCATTTATGAAAGAAGCAAGTGTGATGCCACATTTTTTCCAAGGTCCCCCCCCCCAACAACGTCACAAAATTGTGAATCCCCTTCCCCCACTCACTGCCTATTGTCATATATGGTTGACCCCTATGGTAATAAGTTGATAAATTCAAATATCTGACATGTGAAATATTTTTCTAGATAGGTTTAGAAACTCTACTAATACAAACTATGTATTTTTTTTTTTTTTACACAGTGTTTTAAAATTAAAATAACCCATCAGGAATAATATTGTTGTTGTTCGTCCATCACGGGTGATGAAGACCACTCTGTTCATCCAATTATTAGGAATAATATTACTGTTGACACGAGTATAGGAATGATTAAGCATGAAAAACGTGATTGATGTTGGTCTGTTTTTATTTATTCTCAGTCAATGTCCAAACTATTACATTAATTGTTACTCTGTATATTTTATGTATGACTCAGTTACTACACTTTCTTTTATCACTTTATTATTTATTTTATCTGCCCTTGTATTGTTGGTCATTTTAGTCAGAAGATGCATTTTGTAGACTGTTATATTCCTTTGTATGAACCAAAATGGTGTAATTTTGTCTTAATATTTACTGAAGAATTTTAAAAACTTATCTTGAAATTTATTCGCAGAATGCCACAAATGCTCGATGCGTTTTTTGGAATGAATCCTTATCCAGTGGTAAAGGAGATTGGTCAGATGTGGGTTGTGGCATTGTGGAGTCTTATGCCGGGGGAATTACTTGTGGCTGTAACCATCTTACTAACTTTGCCCTGCTCATGGTAAGTTTTGGACATCTTTTTACTTGATTTGTTCTCTTTGGATCCATCAAATTCTATTATCATCTTCTTCACATTCCTTTCTGTGACTTAAATTTACCAGTTGTTACCAGATTCTCTAATATTTTTAAATCTCATGACAAGGTGTGCTCTGTTTAACCTACAGTCTAGATCCCATTACTTTAGAGCATTATTCAGGACATCATAAACTTCCCTTTCATTTTTTAAATACATTATAAGGTATGCTGTCATCTTCTTTCCATAGAAATATGTTTTCATTTTGTCTTTTATATTTTCAAATGTGGTCCTAGCTCATTTAGTATTATGAATTTTTTTCATCAACAGCTCTGTAATTACTTGTTTTGAATTTTAATCTTATGCTTACTATCAATGTTTCTGCCTTTCATTAGGATGTTTATGAAGAAGGCAGCAGTCTGAGTGACCTTGACCGCAAAATTTTGTCCATCATTTCATATGTAGGCTGTGGAATTTCTTCCGTTGCCCTCATTCTAACCCTTATTACTTACAGTCTTTTCAGGTAAGTTTCTTTTCTAGGTCCTTCAGTTTGCAAGTTGTATATCTCCAGCTAGATTTCATCTTATCTTTTATATTTTATTTACAATTTAAAGTTTAAGGATTTTTTAAAATTTAGTGAATACTGAGGCCAGTTAGCTTTGCATCTGTAAAGATGATTGCTACTATGCTTTGTATTTTAATATATTTTTTCGCATCATATATATATATTCAGTTTTTTCTCTGCTTCTTGATAGATATGCATAGTAGTATATGTAGAAAGTGTAATTTTTCAACTTAGAGCTAATACTTACTGCACTAATGTAGCCTAGCCGAATAATAAATTCATTCAAATTAGGTCACACATAGCTGCATTTCACTGTCTCCTCTCTCCACAAATTTAGTGATCTAAACTTTTAAAAGAAATATATACTTTTAAGGAAACCACATCAACATTAAACAAGAGAAAAACAACATAGCCTTGTATCTTTTTCATCAGTGTCTATTAATAGTCAAGACTGTGAAGACAGTTTACATGTAAC
Source organism: Oreohelix idahoensis (assembly GCA_024509875.1). Lineage (NCBI taxonomy): Eukaryota > Metazoa > Mollusca > Gastropoda > Stylommatophora > Oreohelicidae > Oreohelix > Oreohelix idahoensis. Next base: position 29,586 of record JAMPIV010001573.1, on the reverse strand, counting down.
TAACATGTTTCTCTTAGACATCCATGTTACTGGACATGCACATGCAGATCTGGAGAGCCTCGTCTCTTTGCTGTATATTTTGTATTTATTTTTTTTTTCTAAAACTGTTTTTAACACCATAAAGTTATTCAACATTGAAAAAATGGATTTTGGTATAACTGCATCTGTTTTAACTTTAATTATATTATGGGTCATTTTTCCGCTATATTTTCCATATTTACATTTGCCTCTCCTGTACATTTTGTTACTCTCTGTGAGCACTTTGACTTTATATGTGTTTTCTGTTTTCTTCCTTTATCAATTATAAAGACAGGTGACACAATACAGCCTTTCTGATCATGCACAACACAGGAGGTATTTAGTGTATCACAGAAACTAATTTCCTTTCCTGCACTTGTTAATGCATGGCTATTAATGTAAATAAGCTATTCTGTTTGTACAACACTATCAGGCTGTATCATCCCATGCATAACAATGGATTTTAAAAGTGTGTAACCTAACTCTAACTTAGATATATGAAAAGTAAAAGTTGTGAAGTAGTTATTAACATCATTTAATTAACCACAAATATAACAGGATATGTCAGTGTTTGCTAACCATAAGAAATACAGCTTTACACCTAAATAAGCTGTGATACAAATGAATTTTTTTTTATTGTTATTGTTGATCAGAATTGACAACATTGCACTCTGGGCAAACCCATAGGTGCTCAGTCTCTCCTTCTGTAAATGTTAAAGGGTATGAATGCCAATTGTTTCTGCCGCACACTGGTTGTATTCAAGTTAGGCTCATCCCTGCTAGTTTTATAAGCGTCCCGTTACATGCCCATTGAGGCATATTGGGAATATGGTGTTAGGCCCATATTTCTTGACCATCGGCACACTATGGGTGATGTGGTCAGCTGGTTTCATGTTTGATGCCTCATTCCAGCTACCGTAAAATCTCACGTATAATACGCACAATTTTTACTCATCTTTGCCCGCTAAAACTCGGGTGCATATTATATACGCGAGTATTAAAAAATACGTCATTTTCGATATCGAAAGTAACCTACATTGGAAAGTCTGTCATGTTCTTGTCACAATTTGACAGTGAAAATGGTTCAAAATTGAATGTGCCATGTGTTTTTTCTTATGTGTCAGACATTGTTGCAAAACGTATTTCGCACTCTTGGTCTTCAATCTGTTTTGATATTAAGCTTGGTTGTGAAGTTTGTTGATTTTATTATTTTGAGCCCTAAAAATGAATTTGAGAAAATGTCTAGTGCAGCAGCAAAGCTCTTAGTGATAAAATATGCAGAATCTAACGGCAATCGGGCAGCAAGTCAACATTTTTCCATAAACGCCTGCAACATTCGATTCTGGCGAAAAAACAAATATGCGCTGCAAGTGTGTTGCCTAGTAAGAAAGAGGCGAATCATGGGTCACCACCAGATCTTCCAGACCTAGAAAAAAACATTATTGGAGTGGGTAGTGGATAGAAGGCAACAAGGCATCTGTGTTTGATGCATTGAAATCCGACTTAAAGCTCTGGAACTTAATAAATTTCGTACAGGCACAACAGCATTTAAAGCGTCATATGGATGGGCAGTTCGTTTTATGAAGCGACATGGTCTTTCAGCTCGTCAAAGAACTACTATCGTGCAACATCTTCCAGATGACCACGAAAAAAAGCTTCTGGAGTTCCAAAAGTTCGTAATCAAATTGAGAAAAGAACATATCTATGACCTTTCATGGATTGGAAACACCAATCAAACGCCTCTGACTTTCGATATGCCCTACGATAGGACCGTAAACACAAAAGGCATAAACACTGTCTCTGTACGTACAACTGGACATGAGAAGTCTCACTTCACCATTATGTTAGCGTGTACTGCAGATGGAGGAAAGTTGCCGCCTTTCATAATTTTTAAGAGAAAGACTACCAAAAGGAGTACAATTTCCAAAAAATGTACACATCCGTGTATGAAGCACTAACCATTGACTGGTTAAAATGTGTTTGGGCAACACGTCCAGGTGGTCTCCGAAAACAATCTTCCATGTTGGTGCTCGACTCGTTTCGGTGTCATCGGATGCCTTCTATCCAGAAGGAAATGAAGAAAATCAAATCTGATCTGGTTATAATTCCAGGCTGCATGACCCGTCTGTTGCAGCCTTTAGATGTCGCTGTTAATAAGCCAATGAAAGATGCTATCCGTCATAAATGGAATGCGTGGTTAAGCGACGGTAATCACACATATACTGCTGGTGGCCTTATGCGTCAACCGACTCTCACAGATGTCGCAGAGTGGGTACTTGTTGCTTGGAAGGAATTAGATAAGACTGTAATTCAACAAGGCTTCCTCAAATGTTGTATTTCGAATAAACTTGACGGCAGCGAGGACGACGTTTTGTGGGAGAAAGAACAGGTGTCATCGGATGAAGATGATGGCGATATTTATTATGATGGCACAAATAATGGCATTGACTCGACAACGCTAGATGAGCTTCTTTCTAGTGAGAGTGATGACGAGGGAGTCCAACGTACATAAAATTTAGGTGTTGCGTACCTATTTCTGTTTGTTATTATACTTTCAGTTTTTTAACAAATGTTTCATAAAATAAAATCTTGAAAAATTATGGTGCGTATTATACACAAATTTCCATTTTACCAGAAACTTTTGGGCTAAATCAAGCATGCGTATTATACACGAGTGCATATTATACGCGAGATTTTACGGTACTTTAGCCTTTTTGATTCATTGACTGCAGTGTCAATCTCTAACAGGCTGATGCCTCCTTTTTTGTATCCTTAACACTCACGGGTAGTCATCAGGGTCTACTTCGGTTGAGTGAGTACGCACCAACTTATGTTGATGTTAGTTTTTATAGATGTCTTCTGTTACGCACGAATATGCACAATTTGGTGTAGGGGATTCGTGCGCGCTGGTGTCCAAGCAAGCCAGATGACGTCAGAGGTTAAAATGAAAGCCGCATCTCATATATCCAGACAGAGAGTCTGTTGATTTGTTACTGTGTACCCATCATAATGGGGCAAGTATATTTCTGGGACAGGACTTCTGAATAGAAGCCCTTGTCGGCTTACCCCTGCGTAAGTCAGTGCCAGTGATTGTTAAAATTGAATGTATTTCTAATATGATTTCCAGTGACAGTGTTAGACGTTGGTATCTAGCTAATCCCTTCTCGTTCAGGAGGGGTTATAATGGATCAACTTGATACTGAGCTGATAGTATCCTAAGGATTTTATGCTCCGTCAGGGCGGCTCATTGATTTAAAGTATGGAAGCGCCGTCATACGTGACACGGCGTTCACGAGAGATGAACCAAGTATTATAATTAACTTTATGCTGTATTATCATATATAGTGGAGGTCAGGATCATGACTGTTTACAGACACCAGAATTAACATGTACCAGGACAACGTTACAGGTCCGGAATAGACATATGCAGATTTTATTATATGGATGACCTTAGAAGCCTTATCACTAACGAAAGGTCAAAACCGTTAGACTGTTTGAAGAAACCATGAGCCTACTAGTACTGTATTTCCTATCATTGATCCATGCATTTTTATGAACTGTGAAAACCACTATGAACGTACTGACTCTCGTATAATTTATTGTCTACGTGATTCGGTCCAAAATAAATATGTTGTTGCCAATCGACATGACGAGTTTGTTCATACCCGTATTGGCACTCGTTGACGTGCCTGATTGTTCCTGAAGTCCTTCCTTCACGTTCCAGGAAAGAAACATTCGCGTTATTATTGTCATGTCCAAATAGCATCGCCTGTGTTGGACCGTTGTCACTACGACACAATCAACATCCTCTAGTCAGCGGTTCACACCCGAAGAAAAGCGAGGCTACACAGGTGGTTATTAATTGTCTTTTCAATATCCTACCCCTTACCAATATCCTTCTTTCTTCTTCGTACACTTTCAGATGTCAACTTGAATATTTAAAGAAAGCGATGGTCAGTCTGAGGTTGTTGGTTTCTCCATAGAGTTTGTCAAGGAGTAGTACTTGTGATGGCCATATATGCTTTCAATGTTCTTCATATGTTGGGCACTTTTGCAGCAGATGTTCAGCTACCGATGATTGTAGCTGTGGCACCGATAAAATGACAGCTGAATATCCATATCCAGTGTACCCACTATGGGTGCTCTCGAAGCTAGTCTTTCAGCTCTTTCATTGCGGCATACCCCTGCTGACTAGGACAGTAGATCCATAACAGTTCCTAAGATTCAAGGCTTCAGATGTTCTCCATTCATGCCGTAGTCATTCATTTTGAACCTTCTGAAGCATCGACTGAGAGTTTAACACAATTTCCGCCCTGGTTGATAGAGTTTCAGACAGCCACCTCAGAGCTGCTGCAGTTGCCTCTATCTCCATTCTCATACTGGAGGTTGTTTTCATGTAACCTCTGCTCTATTCAGTAATGACCCTGACCTTTACTTGAACCAAGAAGCCCCATCCTGATTTCTCATCCACAGCTTTTTGTTTTACAAATATGCATATAAGTGCCATGTAACATTTGGCACATCTTTACTTCTTCTTCTTTGTTGTTTCCATTGGTGTTGTTTGATGCAAACACAGGCTTTCTTTTTTGCTATCCGTTTACTGAGCCAAGATCAGGTGAAAATCTTCTGACTGAGCAATAGGACAGAATGTTATGTATCTGCATAAGGAGCTGTTACGTACATTTATTACCTAAGGGGGTAGTCGTCGGTCCTACCAAATGTACGCACCAGTCTTGAGATAGTTATATTATTTGTGCGTTCGATTGATTCACGCACTGACGTGCACAATGCTGTGTGAGTTGCTTTGGACGCACGTGTAACCTAGTTGAGTAGTTTGTGACGTCAGGTTTTGAAAGGGAAACATGGAACTGGCTTGTGTCCATGATTGTAATTTTATATTGTGTATCCAATGGCATGTTGAAGGAAGCCATTTATTATTGTGATTTGTATTGGTCTTCAGGTCGAAGCCAATCACAGTTATGTCACGTAAGTTATCGCCCACTTCTTATTTTAATGCTGCATAAAAAGGCCGCTCTACTACTAATCTAGCGGGAATTTTATCATTCCTAGAATGGATCTACAGAGTCGCTTGCCTTTAAGATTTGGATCGTAGACGGAGAATTCCTACGCGTAGAAGAAGTTATATTGTTTACCTTATGCACATGTTTTAAATGCCGTTCATGCTTCAATGCCAAAGTCGTGGCACGGATGTAAAGAGAGGTTAGCCAACTGAAAGCCTTTAACTGATAGGATTATAGTATATGACTTTGTGTGAAATTATATGATGTACAACGCTATGTAGGATGAACGTCTGGGAATTTTAACCAATGTAATATGGAAGATTTCATCCCAGAGTATGAATACGTTACCATGATAGACGTCCTTGAAAGAAGGTCAACGGTCGTGACTGAGAAGGATATTATACGGTAACAGTTTTGTAATCCTTAGTCTATGGACAGAGGTCTTTACTAGAAGAGAATCTTCAGGAACTTTAGCAGCAATAATTAATATGTTGTCGTGTGATCTTTGCGCCTGTGACGATGTCCGTCTTGTCCACTTCGTGTCCTGGTGAATAAAATCTATGTAAAGTTACCAACGACTTGTGTGCTGCCAATACTTGAAAAGTTCACCCAATTCAAGATACTTGTTGGTTTTCGTTTGAAAAAAAAACATTGTTGACATTTATTCCGTTGTAACCATTCGCGTTTCAATTCATCACTATGAAAACGACACCAACAATAACTGGTAGGCCAGTGCGGTCCGGAAGTGATTTCAAAGGAACGTACCCATCCAATTGATCGTTTGAAAAAAGAATTTTTACTTTCAAGGCGACATCATCTTCAATTTGGATCCTATAGCGGAATATGAATCATATTCAACTCAAATGCTCAAGGTCTTCAATCAACCTCCACGTCAAGTTTCACAGTGACTGATTACTTGGAGATCATCTCTTCATCATTATTACGTGCGAGCTAGTTTGATATACGCAGAGCGAAGTATTGCATCCTCTAACGTACATACACGGGGACAAGGCACTTTGATTTTTACCTGCACGCGAGCTAAGTATAACTTGTATCCGTTATACACTTTATTACTATTAGCGGTGCCTTAATTGATTATGTCCACTTTTATATTTTCCGTGGTATGTGTGATATGTTGTGTATTTTTCGTTGGAGGTAGGGAGTTTGATCTTACGAACGAGATCCATCTCGAAGTCAATTCGGGCTCTTCGTCAGACGTTCTGTAGGACATTATTTTGCAGACTTCCCGCAGTGGAATGTTCCTACGCGTGAGCGTAGAAGGATTCTAGGTCCACTGTGTCTGGTGGTCTGTGGGGTACACCTGTCCCTGTTTTAGCTGTAGTGTCACGTTTTTACTTGTTGTTTTTGGTAGCTATTTTTTAACTTGTGCCTTAGTTTTATGATGAATTTTGTATGTGTGTTATTGTCCATCTCACCTTTCCTGTCGTTTAGTTTTTTACAAAACCTATGTTTTTTACACTGTGTTTGTCAAATTGTCTTGTGCATTATTTAATGGCAGTTATCATCGTAATTCTTTTCGACATTCCATTTTAGTTTCTCATTTTTATTTTAATTGGATTTCTGCGAACGTCTTCGTTTGTTTTGAATATCTTGTCGTGTCATTATTGTGCTATTGTCTGTCACATTACTGCTTTCACACCATTACATGTTATAAATTACATTATTAATTATTAATATATTATTGGCCTATTATATATAATTTGATGATTTTACCGTTCTAGAACAGGAACGAAGTACACTAGTTTGTAGTAACACTTTTAAATAGTATTATTACATAATAATATTGAAATGGCTACCTTAGCACTATTTTCATTAAGCAAGCAAAAGCTCTTCAGATGGCTCCTGATGAAGCTAAAGCATTTGCACTGTCAGAATATAAGAAAGCTCAAGAAATAGAAGCTGAATCAGAGAAGATTGGGGAAACTTTACGTTTGGAAATAAGAAAATATGAGGGGCAGATCAAAAACGGATTGAGGCTGAGGAACAAGAGAAGAAGATGAAATTTGAGGCAAGATCAAAAAGGATCATTGTAGCTGAGGAAGATCGAGAAAAAAATGAGATTAGCCGCTGAATTAGAAGAGAAACGATTCTGCGAGAGGCAGAATCAGAAACAAAAGGAGGCTGAAGAAAGACTTAGAAAAGAAAATGGAACACAGAAACAAAAAGAAAGAAATGGAAGAAAGATACGTTTGATAGCCCTGAACAAAAATACATTACGACTTCAGCTTGAGATGGAAAGAGAATGACGATAAAAACGACACGCATTGAACTGAAATTAGCAGAGTCAGAATATGAGGAGAATTAGGAGTTAACTCAGGAAGAGCTAATTCTCAGAGAACTTTCGAAAACGCCAAAAACTTCATCCAGACATGATAATTTTAAGGAGATTCACCTTTAATTACCATATTTAATCCCCCGTCAGATGACTGAATATTCTTCCTGGATAGTTTGAGGCCACTTGTGTGGGTCTTATAACGTGGATAAAGGCTCTATACTGTACTATTTATCCAGATTTACGTACAGGAGATGCTTTAGCAGTTTATCATACCACCAGCATTGGTGAGAAAAAAAAATAAAATGACTACAATGCTCTTAGTTGCAGCACTTCTGCAAAATTCCCAAATGACAGAAAACGAATATCGTTGAGAATTTCACCACATTACTACCTCAATCCTGGCAGAAAGGATTTTAGTGATTTTCTGTCAACAGATTACGATAACTAACATTAGAAAGATGGAAATCGAATTATCCAAAATTGAAAAGTCGTATGAAGGTCGTCTTTGATTTACTGGATGCGTCGATAAAGGTAACTTTTCGTCGGTTAAACCCTACATTTCTCGCATTTTTACACGAACGGAAAACCTTTATTCTATGAAAAATTTAGAAGAACATGCAAAAAAATTTTATGCACACACCCACTGCTACTCCCAAAACCATGGATATCTAAGTAGACACGCTAACGCGCAGATTAAGAGTGAATTGCCTGTTGCTTTTGCAGCACAACAAAACAATTTTACAACGGGCAATCGTTCTTTTAGGTGCTGATATGGTATGTCAATAAGAGAAATAATCTCGCATAAATTTCAAAACAATGATAAACTTTTACAAAGGGAAGCAATTTCAAACAATATCTGCTCCCATTTAATGTTTCTTGAGCCTAACCAAACTCTCACAAGATCGCGAGATTTTTGGTAACAATTATTTTAAAAATAATCAAGGACATTATAAACTAACAAACTGGACGATCAAGGTCTCTCAGGGTCCCGCAAAACAGACAATTTTTTGGAAATAAAACCATTTAACCAACATCATAACGATCATTCTACAAATTATAACGGACTAATCCAACATTTTAAAACTCTAGCAGAACGACAATGTATGGCAATTTTAATGACAAAAATCACAATCGATCGCCAGCCGACGAGATTGATCGTCGAATAATTACAGGTAGACATTCTAATGTTGCTTTAAATGATACACAGCTAACATTGAACTGGGGTACTGGGTAACAAGTAGCTGAAACTCACAAATGCTATGTCTTGTTTCTCCGAAGATTGTTCCCAGGTGCAAAGACTTGTCCAGAATTGCTCCGACTCTTTTCCAAGCCTAAGAGTCGATCACGACGCTGCGTTGCGGACATACCTTGCCTAGCCTGGCAATGCAGTCTGTACAGCCACACTGCTGCGTCAGTACACCAGGGACAGGGCTCTCTCTAAGTTTCACAAGGGATTTGTCAATAATATTTCATTTCTCTGATCTCCTATTTGACTCAGGTTGTACAACAATCGGTCGTCCGGGGACTTCGCTGATCAACCCGAGTTGTGCCACGGGGAGGGTTGTCAAAAATGTGTTACACTTTTTGGGTGGCCACTACTTGCAAAACATTTCCAACTGCCCCCTTATTATTGATCTTTAATCTATCAGCCCAGTCTTTACAGGGAAAGATCCAAGCATTGTCTTCTGCGGCCTAACCAATTTTGTCGAGTGTAATACTGGGTAGCGATACATGAACTCAGGTGCATGTAAAGAGCTCGTACTACCTCACACGACAGCAAATACGGCTTCTGAAAGCTGGTGGAGAAGCACGCGGACATATCTCATAAACTGCTAAATGCAGTAGCTGACGTAGAGCCGCAAAGCCGAACTATTATCTGTCGCATGTATCACACCTGTCTACGCTGAAAACCTGTCAGTTCACTACCCACTGTGCTGATGATGTCTGATTGCTCAATTTCACATAGGACGAGTTGTTTGCAAAACCATTGCAAAATAAGATATGATAATTCCATTACCCTCAGCCAAAAAAATTACTTTCATGTATGTTAACAAAAAAGAATACAAAGCAAACAATACTTGCAAAGATCTAGACAGGACTTTAATGAACTTATACTTAAAAATGGGAGGGATTTTGGATCTAGAGTAATAGTTCTGGGTGAAAAAGGTATATATTCCTTATGTTCTCTCAGAGTACTCTAGGGTCCCCATCATGTATGAGATCTTCGATATTTTACGACATGCTGTCATGACTCGCAATGTGCGGGCCATATGGGTTTTTCGGACGCGTACCAATTATCCACTGACCCCCCCTCCCACCCCCCCCCCCCCCCCGCTGTTCGGCATTCTTACGTGGCCAGAGCACTCTGGTCATTAGAGAAGATTACTCTCTATTGTCGGTCCCTGTTTTGAGTATGTCAAGAAGTTAAGTATACGGGAGTCACATTTCATGCGGGCTCCTATTACAAGGCTGCGGGACATCACACGATTAGGGGGACCATTATAGATTTTTTTAAAATGGACCATTTCACATTATTGGTCCATTGGCTTTCCATATGCCTAGAGGGGCATTCGCATATACTTACAGTGCATTGATATGTGCCACTCGTTGGTCCTGCATTGGCACGGGCCATCGTCCTCCTCAACCCCCAACACTTCATCGCTGCACAGTGTAGCAAGAGTGTGTTGAGCATTGTTGGAAATGTCTTTCTCACGGCTATTGGTTTTCGCACACGGAAAATTTCTCTGTCGGATCAATGGGGGGGTCACGTTTCATTTCTGAACATCCATGTCTCAAGTATATGAAGTCAAGTAGGTCGCTAGTACAGAGGATCTCTAAGTGTCTATTTGCTCACACTGATTTAATCATCTCGTTGTCAAAATGGGTTAGTTGAGCGTCTCAATCCTTGCGGACACTCTTAAGCAGTTACGTTGGGGTAAGATGGACCTCTAGATTCAAATCCCCCAAGACTGGGATCGGGGTTCCTACCCGCTTTCGGTCCTCTTTGCGTAGTCGCGAGAGTACAAAATCAAGCAATGGGTTTCTCCGTTCCAGACTTCGTTTTTGTGCACTCGCGCAATCCACGCAGTCCGATGCTCGTTAATCGCCACGATTTATTGGTGGGATGCAGAGATATTGAAGAGCCCCCCCCCCCCCCCCCCCCCCCCCCCCCCCCCCCCCCCCCCCCCCGAAACTTAATCCTCTTATGATGTATGTGAATCTCGTCCCTTAAAAGGATAAATCATAGATGCTTGTAGGCACTAACGCTTACTGACATCATATCCGAACGATGCACAAAGAAAAAAGCTCGTCTTATCGTGCCAAAACATAATATAGACGTCTTGCGACCACTCAATAACCTGGACTTGATGAAGCTTTTGTATCTTACTCCACTGCGAAAGCATCATAACGTACATGCGTCTTTTATCATTCGCCTGGCAGAGATGACTTTTCAGGATGCATCTCAAGGGCTCAATACTCCGATGTCGACACACATCGTTATCGATTGTTAATGGCATAACATTAAAACCGATTCCCACACTCCTAAACCACAGTTGTTGAAGGAATAATTACTCACGTCCTTGCATTACGGTACCATAGTCAGTGTTTCAGGGGGCAACTAGACGATCCTACAACCTCCTCATTTCTACGACTATATTAGGCTTCCAGTATGGTCAAGTTCCATATCCAAGAAGCTGGAGAATCTTCTTTCGATGGATTAGTGTACAAACTAACCACATACCTGTATTTGTTACCACTGCCATTTCCACTGAGGAAATGGAATGATGTTAACACTATCCTCAATCCTACTCTGTACTGATGATTTATCAACGCGTCAGCAAGCTCTCTCAATATCTCTTATAACAAGTATGCTGGATGTACCATCACTGATATCACATCCACTCGGTCTTACGTCAGTTCATCGTAAGCAAAACATTGACATTTATTCTGACTGACGTCTACACCGATCGACGAGGTTCGCCACAATTAATCCTATTTCCGTTAACACACTTGCGTGCATAGGGTTGAAGTAAGGAATTGGATTTGAATATGCCTCAAATTATATATATAATTGAACACATTCATATTCATCACCAGTATTCTTCTTCTTTTTATGGTAAATCATTAGGATGAAAGACAGAAGCAATATACGTATTTGTGTAGATTACTGGTAAGTTAAACACAAAGTAGTTACAAAAGTTCCGATGCGGAACCATTACCTCTTTGTTTGGATGACTTATTAGAAGAAATTATCTCATGACCAACATTCCTTTTCGAAAGATTTCTGAACACCGTCTTCAAAGGGTGTATTGGCAAGTTGCCCACTCACTACGAATAGCTCAAAGCCATCCTGCACCGCTCCTCGTCTCGACACACACGGGGTTCTTTTTCTAAGGGAATTTTATGCATTGCCTTTCGGAGTTGAATGAGATGGTCGCCCTAGCTACCGTTTGTACGCTTGAATGCGCCGCGCATCATTGTCGTCATAATCTGTACCCCCGAGTGTCATTTTCTGATATAATGATTGACATCTGTCTTTGTAGTGGGGACTCTTGGGATGATAACAGTATTCGTGGGTGTGTTATAGATCTTTTCACTTGGATATCCTTACCAGGATTATAATCTGGATACAGCGAAACCCTTCAAAGGCTTTTTGTCGGTTTCTCATGACATCTCATTTTCTTGGGTCACCGTAATTAGGTCCGCGGTGTTAATGTATACAGAAAGACAGTAAACGTCTCTAAGACATTTTAAACTATGCTCAGCACCTAAGACATAAATAAAGCAATGTGAGGTCACTCGTTAGGACTATCTAATACAGTTCTATTCTAAGTAAGGTACATCCATCATTTGTGCTACGTAGAAAACTGCACTCTCTTACGTACTTTACATGAAGAAGGGGCACTACCTTCATTCGTAACTATAGTGACCAGGTCGCAGGATCTCCAAATCGGCGTTTGGGGGACTAGTATAAATCAAATTTTTAGACTCAAAATAAGCCTTGTGTTGTAATGTGGCCTAACAAAGGTTATCTCACCTTTGTTCTTAGCTCAGCAGTGATGCTTTCTTCGCTACGCTATTGACTCTACGGCAGTTTTGATGCGTGGAATACGAGAGGCCCCCCCCCCCCCCCCCCCCCCACACTCCGCACCGGTCCTTTCCTGTTTATTGTACGTATCTCTAGATAAGCTATACATACGAGCGAGATAAATTATACTCCGTTCCTAGACATACAGAGCTCCTTCGCTTCTTGTCTGGGCAATAACTCAAAACTGCGATCTGTTATCTCCTCGCGATCACACTTTGATGGTGGAAGTTTCCTGTCATAGGAAAAGCTGCACTTCTCCGTCATTGAATACTGGGAAAAACGTTAATGTCATTCATAAGTCTCAGCGCGTTTAACGCTGATAGCTCTTCAATCCGTTCCTGTATTTGTGATACGTACGCTATTTCCTGGAGATGCAGAATGCTATGTATATGAGTAGCACTTGTCGTTTTTCAATGACTGGACTCCTAGTGAACTTGGTGAACACTAAACTAAAATAATACGTTTATGATGGAGTGTAATCGTCCTCACCGAAACATGAAATAACTTTGTACAGTGTCATTAAATTGTACATCTGTGATGGACTATGTATAGTTTTGCCAGCTATTCGTATAAATATAAAAGCTTTCAGAAAACTATCTTACATTATGGATTCATTAGTACATTATTTGCGCTGTGATTAGTAACGTTTTTGTTTAGAACGTGGTTGAACCTCCAGTGATATTAAAGTAACTTTTTTTTTTTAGTATGCGAAACATGTGCTTAAAAGCAAAACACAACCTAGACATTTCGTTAGTGCATTATTGGAATACATATTTTACTCATACACATATCGTGTTCACGTAAACGTTATTTCGTGCAATGGGAACATTTGGATAACATCATTCCTTGTTTGACACCACCTCATTAAATTGCTTCCAACTGACTCAGAATATTACACAAATGACCTGAACCTTAGAATCTACTTAGACATTAAATTTCCGTAGTTATTTAATTTATGTGCGAATTAAGTAATAGAATTTAGGATTACTTCAGATTTAATTCAATTTGGATTCTGTCTTATAATCTCACACTTCTATATTACTAACGTTATTAGTGTCTCGCAAAAGTACGTGTAAGTCACCGTTATCCTACTACGATGTTATTTCAACTTTTAAGGATAGAAACTAGTTCACAAACTGACTAGTGTTAGTATCGCTAGTAAGTGCGGGTGCTTCTTTTAAAGTGTTTTAATTTTGCGCGCACATTGCTTCATTTTTGACATTGTATTTCAAAAATTTGTCCTGCTTATTTTGGATTCTTCTTATCCATTGATTCATACATCCAGTGTTGCTGTTCATTTTCATTTTTGAAGTCATATGTTTCAAATTTTGTTGAAAAAAACTTAGTTGTGAATTTTATTTATCATTATTTTTTTGTTGGATATTTTTCATTTTCTCATTTTCAACTTTGTGTTTACTTCGGAATATTTACCACTCGTTACAAAGTAGGTCGATGGTGCGATGTTGTGCCTGTAAATGCATACTGTCATTGTAGTTTTATTAATTTCAAAGTTCATTATTCTTTTTCTTAATATGATAATTTTTATTTTATTGCAATGTATATTATCTTGATTGTAGGATTTTTCGAATTCACCTCTTCGGAGTATATTAGTTCGAAAACAAAAAAAGTATTAGAATTAAATTTTTTTTTAAGGAGGACCGGTTTAATAAGGGAAGGCTGTTAACCGTACATTTATTACCTGAAGGGGTGTTAGTCGTCGGGGGGTCCTACTCCAAAATGTACGCACCAGGTCTTGAGATAGTTATATATTATTCTGTGCGTTCGATTGATTTCACGCACTGACGTGCACATAATGCTGTTTGTGAGTTTGCTTAGGGACGCGTTCCGTGTAACCGTAGTAGTAGTAGTTTGTGTCGTCAGTTCTTGGAATAGCGGAAACATGGAACTGGCGTTATGTCCTATGATTCTGTAATTCCCTTTATAAATTTGTGGCTATTCCCCCCACATACTGGATCATGTTGAAGGAGTAAGCCGATTTATGTATTAGTGATTTGGATCATTGGCTCTTCATGGTCGAAGGCCAATCGCAGTTAATGTCTGCTCGTAAAGTTATCGCCCACTTCTTATTTTTTATTGCTGCATAATAAGCAGGCCGCTCTACTACTTATCGTAGCGGGGAAATTTTATCTATTTCCTTAGGAATGGGATCTACAGAGTCGGTTTGCCTTTAAGATTTGGATCGTTAGGGACGGAGAATTCCTACGAGTAGAAGTAGTTTATATTGTTTACCTTATGCCACATGTTTTAAACTTACGCGTTCATGCTTCAATGCCACCCAAAGTCGTTGTGGCCACGTGATGTAAAGAGTAGGTTTAGGACCCTACTGCATAAGCCTATTAAACCGTGATAGGATTTATCGTTTAATGAGCATATTATGTTGAAAGACTAATATGTTGCTACAAACGCTAATGTAGTGATGAAAAGTTCTGGGAATTTCTAACACATAATGATAATATGGAGAGTATGTCTATCCCCCGAGTGATGGATTAAGTTACTATGATAGACGTCCCTTGAAAGTAAGGTCAACGGTCGTGACTGTAGAACGGATATTTTACGCGGCCTTAAACAGATTTGTAATCCTTAGGCTATGGACTGAGGGTACTTTTACTAGAAGCAGAAATCTTCAGGAACGTTTTAGCAGCAAATAATCTAATAGTCCGTTGTGTTTGTTCTTTGTCGCCTTTGTGACCGATGTTCCCCGGTCTTTGTCCTACTTCGTGTCCTGGTGAATAAAATCTTACCCCCCCACCACCCCGTAAAGGTACCAAGCGGGACTTCCGTGTGGGCTGCCAATCTCTTGGACCAGTTCACCCAATTCCCAAGCTTACGTTGTTGGTTTTTGTATTGAAAAAAACAACTTGTTGGACATTTATTTTATCGTTGTTAACCATTTCGCGTTTTCAATTCATCATCATATGAAAACCGACAACCTCCAACTAGGAACTTAATTCCAGACAGTTCTTAAAAACATTGTCCTACAGGGTTTACAGTTAATTTATAATTCGGCAATTACGGTCCGTATTGATTTCCTATAGCCCGTTGGCAGCGGACCTGACACATTTTTAGGGGTTAACAGTAGCAATTTAATATAATGTTAAATCAAATTAGCCCTAGTACTACTATTGAACGTTCCTATACACACACCCGATTCCGGATTTTTTTGACGTACGATTCAGGCCAGGGCAGGTAAAGGTCACGTCTGGTTGTGACTAGGTAACTTGTAATCCCAATTGTTTGTTATGGACCCGTCTGAGCTGTAAAAGACGGTTGTCCACTTATGTTCTTCTAGTGTCAGGCATGGAGTGTCCGCACAGTGTTTTATGTTGTATTTAAAGTATGATGACATGGGTCAACGATCCACATGTTTATATGATAAGAGGATGGAAATGGTTACAGGTTGAGTAAGTATAGTTGCACCGTGACAACCAGTATATGGGAATTGGGGGCCATGACTGAACTGTAACAGTTCATTATTGTGGTTTATATTTTGCCCGACGCATATATCTCGCATGTCGGGACAGTTGGGGGATCACCCCCAAACGCCAGCAGGCGTACATAGAGTTATGACGTTTCTAGCCTTACACGTATATTAATTGGTATTGGGAACTAGGGTACTCGATTTGCAAGAAGGAGATTTTCATATCTTCGTAACGTATTGGATCTAAAATGAATCCTGTATTTTTCTTCAATATAACCAACATGTGGTGGATTGTTTTATAGTGTATAAAAACGGGGTTATAATTAAAATGTGTGACCATCGATATACCAACGGATTTCTTATCAAGTCAAATTATACTCTTTTGGAATTTCAACTATTAATATGTTTCACGAATGTTCTTCTCCTCAACCTTCGAGTGAGTTTACCAAACCAAGAGCACGACGATAAAACTAATTGATTGAAAAAATCAAATGCAATGGCGCCTACGATATTAATAAGTCTGACATTATTCAACTAATACATGGAAACATTATTCTATTAAGATCTATGACCCAGTGTTAAACCAAGAAGAAGGAGTGCTCTCAAACATAAAAGGCATTGCACGCGTGGCCATCCCCCCCCCCCCCCTGAGAGAAGCAAGCTGCTAGTATTAAACAATCACAGCACCCTTGCTGGAAACAAAACTGCTATGCGCAGTGTGACAAAGCCTCAAATAACTAAATCGAGCACCCCATTTGGTATTACAAAAATTATAGATCATGGCTATATAGTATACGTAAGTACAGACGTGGTGAAAGGGTCTTCAGCACATACTTTGAAGCACATGGTGCACTAATATAACCGAACTAGGTTGAAGGGACGCGCACTTGGCCAAAACAACGCAACATTTTAATTTTGTTATTTTTTAAATAAAAAACTATGGTGTAAAGAAAGAGGGTCGGAGGGAAGAGATTTTCCTATCTCTGTTTTTTAATAGCCCAACACTCAGCATTCTAGTTAAGGGTTTCTTCAGATTCCTGATCTCATTTCAGCTACATTTAGTTGCACACCTTCTCTGGGGCCCTATAAAACATGTTTATTTATTTATAGAGAGGTCTATGGTCTCTTTGCTAGCGACCTTTTAACTAGTGTGTTTAAATTTCAGTTTTTCGTATTAGAGGCATTGACGTATGACTTCACGATGCGTTACTGTCAAAGTCCATTGTTTGGCATCTGAATAACCATAGAGCATACAGCAAAAAAAACACGACATAGGATGGATTGATGGTGCTTTGCATAAATGTTGTGCTGTACACTTAAATATAATGACCTTGAAGAAGTCTAAGACAGGGCTCAACCGAATGGGGTATAATGATGTCATAGACAACTGACGCAGCTACCAGTGCAAAGCCCATGGGAGGTGAGAGCAGCAGAAAGCTGCGAGATTGGTCATATTGGACCACACCCATTTGAGGAAACCTGTTGATTAGCATTACAAGCGACCATGTCCTTAGTTCTGCTGATCTTCCGGCGTATCCGCTTATAATAGGGTAGTGAGACTGTGAAAAAAATGTAGTAGGCATGAGAGAGAGCTAGTGGTATGGATATGAAAAGGTTGAGGAAGACCTTCGAGCTTATAGTGTGGGAGCAGAAAAGAAATGGACTTGGCAAATCAAAATTTTGATGGCCTGTGTTCTGCTTGCGAAGCTGTATTGAGTCAATGATAGTGGATGTTGATGATTATGTGTTTTTTTAAGAAGCTTATGCATATGTTGTATATGTCAGTAGCGCAGTGTCTCAGTTTGTTTGTTGGTTCAATCACATGCGTTTAATATTTTTTACTTGGTCCATCATGTGGAAACACGATGACAATAATACAGACATCTATATTTAGAAGCATTACTGAAAATACTGGGAAATTCAAATCATAGGAATGCGGTATTGCGTGGTCTTTGAATCTGTAATGGATAACTTTTTCTCTACCAGATCTGCCATAGTGTTATAAATTAGGGTTGAAAAAAGTTAATTATGTGTTGGAAGTTGTACATTGGAGCGAATGATTTGGCCGAGTGTTTAAAGTTAATCATGGGGTAAAGTTTAGTATTGCGCGCTAGTTGATGGTTCCACCATTTTCACGAAGGCATTTAGTTTTACAGTAAAATTTTAGACATTCAGAGATACGAAGGACCAAAGAGCGTGGCAGTAATATTAATGACTTGCTGCATTCACCAGCAACATTCTGTATGGTAGCGAGGACATGGGACAACCTAGTGCTATGCAAGAATGAAGGTGCTCAATAACCTTTCTAATCTTACGGTCTGTGGCTACACCACATACATCCTCGGGCATGTCTTGGAAAGATAGTGACCACAAATGTTGTATGTGTTGTCATCGTGCTGGTCTTTTCAAAGCATGTTATAAAGTGCTTAGACAAGCACGAGGCTTACGCTGGCTTGGCCTAATGTCCGCCTATTATGGGGAAGGATCGGTCGCATCCCAACATAGATATCGTCTTACGGAACAATCTGGCAGATGGAAACAAAGAAAACAATTGGCCTACCCCGTACCCCCCCCCCCACCCCCCCTACCTGCAGCTGAGGATTCAAGAGATGTGTGGCGTAGAGTGAGGCATGAGCAGCACTGGACATAAATCCAGCAAAACCTGGAGAGGATGAAGCCGTGTCTGGATCGCTGTTGAAAAGTTACTGCTGAATGCAGTACTATGGTTTTATTGGCTGTTCAACACAGGGCCGATTTCTGTTTCTTCATATTTGGATGTTCTGCACCACTGTCTTCTAGATCCCTTTGTTAACTATATGTGTTTGCCTATAATGTTCGTGTTCTGACTTGAAAAATATCTAGGGTTTGGATCTTTTTGCACCTGTAGGTCTACATGAATTTGCCAGATGCTTTAAATACGCAGAACTACAGGGAGTCGCGACAGATTTAGATTTTCACCTACTGTTTGTTTTTTTAACCAGTTCTTTCGCTTGATACATAGTAATAGTCGTATCAGGGAAATCTCTCATTCGCTCTGTTAATAAATGAATCGCTGTCTGTTGCGTTAACATGTACCACAATTGTTTGGGGTACACACCGGTGAAGGCGCACTTTGTTTTCAAATTTATTGGCGTAGGCATGGTTGTTTTAATTTTGCTAGGGTTTTCATTGGACGGGAGAGGAGACGAACAGCGTCACTTGGAAGATGATCGTAGATGCCTCATTGTGTCTGTCAATTATTATACTAGAGGGAATAATTATTTGAGGGCCCTATGGTTCCGTAGCGAAATATCAAGCCGTGATGAAATCCTAGCGCAAATGGCACACTTGATCTTCAAGTGGAGACTATTTGATCTATTGGTGTATGGCACATTAACTATTCTACATCGTGGTAGGTACTTTCGCTTTAATTCGCTTTCTAATAGGAGACTAGCCATGTTATAGTATAAGCTTTCACTCAGGAGGTTTAATTTTGTTCTTAAACGGGAAGCCTCAAGTGTTTTCTATTACTAGATCTCAGAGAAATGTAGTTTAATGTAAGAGGTTCAGAGGATTTATTGCACGTCTATGATTATATTGTGCCAGTTAGCTAGGAGTGTGTAGAACGAGATTTGAGACTATTTAATGGGTGCTACGCGTGTTAGTTTAGAATGACATGGTCTAATTTTTTTTAAGACGGGTCAATAGGAAAAACCCGCATTCTTTGAATCTGATTTATGATTACAACCTATTCCTGTATAGGGAACGGAGAGTCGGATTTTGTTACATTTTTAAGCATGTAAGGGCCAAACCTTGAATGGTTATTAGTATTTGAGTTTTTAAAATTTTTGGGAGATGTCTTACCCCTAGAGATAGGTGAAGTTTAACATGATTGATTGAACAAACTTAAGAACACGTGTAATATTTAACTAGAGAGGGAGGATTACAATTGGATAACCTCGAATGGCTTTATAGTTATGATTTCGCAGTTTTAAAATACGCATAGACCTTATTTGGCATATGTGTTATTTATCTGTGACATTTTATTTGTTTGCTTATAGTCTAGATTGACATTGCGATGGTAATCTATATTTTCGGAAGTATGGGATTATCGTCCTTTTATTTTCTCGTGGGAGGTAGATTTTATTTTGATAAGGGAGTGTTTTCTGAGACGCAGTTTTTGCCGTGCCTAGAGTTTAATTTTGCAACCCCCCCACCCCCCCCCCCCCGATATATGTACCCCAAGGTGTCTGCGAGATAAAGTAAGCCCAATGTAATCTTTTGCACAGGAATTTGTCCTCAGTGTAATAATTTGTTGCGTCACGTGGGATAGTCATGCAGGAACATAAAAGATTTGGGTTTCAGCCGATGCTTTACTGTTGGAAATGGGTGGATGAGAAGGGGGCTTGCCTGGGAGTTTGGAACTTTATGCGGGCATATATATTTTCGTATCGGTTGTTACATAGCCACTTAGGATATGAGAAGGGGGAGCTAAGCTGTAATTGATTTACCCCCCCCCCCTAACTCGAGTTTAGTGTTGAGATGTGTTAACTTTGTGATACTGTGTAGTTATTGGGTTACAGAGCTGTTGCTTCTGTTTGGGTCCTTCTGCGACGTCTTTCACTCGGTTCTGTAGGAGGGGCAACCAGCCTCGGTACATTTACAGAACAGCAAAGTTGTCATTCTAAGGAGGCATTTATAGGCTCGATGATGAGATGGGAAAAGAGTTGTCAAGGGAAGCAATCACCATCGATGTTCCCCTGAGTAGCACGAAAGACACACATATCTCTACAAGCTGCCGGGGAAAACAGGATGTGTACTTTAATCCAAAGCTCTCTAGCTCATATTGATCGACACTACCTACCGACAACTATACTCGCTGGCTGGGAGATTAGGTCTAACAAGTCTATACAGCTCATAATAAAGCGGTTTGGGCCCTATACCACGTGAGCTGGTTAACGCTTATGGAGGCGGTAAGGTAAGAAGTCAGTCAGCAGCTCCCGTGAAGCTTCTACTAATTGCGTGAGTCAAGCACCTCGAGCTTGAAAACCAAGTAATCCAGTGCAGAAAGAAAAATCAGACAGGCAGGAACGACCAGGGCAATATCATTTCTGCTATTCTGGAACGTTTATCAAGAGAAGAGGGCGTATACGGGAGAACGCCACATCACGCAGATGTGTCTGAGCTGTGGTCTAGAGCCAAGTTCACTCGTGAGACGGACCTGGCAGAGGTAGAGACGACGACGAGAGGAAGGAGCGGAGAAAATCCGGACACGGGACCCAGTAGGGTCTTTTTAATGTATTCCGTTAGGATGGATTGACGCTGGAGCACATACCTTGTAATCTAAGTCAGTACTAAGGCTAGCAAGGTCCCAGTGTCTTTAGTTAAGCGGCGCATATCGAGCCTAACGATGTTGGACAGCTGTCGTAAACATTCGTCGTGTAGGCAAGAGTCATGCAAAGTTTCCGCGGACAGAGGATATGTAACCACTAAGCACTTGATTATTATAGTACACGTAAACAAGTGGACTCGGCTCTTTAAGCGGATGCCCCACCTGTTAGAGTGTGGTTTAAATCCACTCACTACTTCATGTCGTATTTTCCCACTAGCAGGCGCTAGGTGACTGGACGTACTGAAGATAGTGACATGTGGTTGTCGGGGTTTTTATGTCGGCCTACTACTTCTTAAAAAATTGGTGTTCTTGTTTTCTCACAATGGCGTCTGGTGACAAACAGCATGCAACGATATTGTATTGTCTTTGACTGGGTATGATGACATGTATAATGTCCCTTCGCTATTTCGCTTTAATAATATTTATTATTTTAGACTGGATTCAGCTTTCTTTACTTATACTTTTTTCCCCCCCCACCCCCCCCCCCCCCCCCCCCCCATTTCTACCTATATGTTGTCTGTATTGGTGGTGTCCTAGTGGGGATCTCCCGTTCTTTACTACCTTTATCTCCGTTGTGGTTTACAACACGGGCTCAGCTAGGAGGGGGTGTGGTGGGGGTGAGGTTAATTTTTAGCATAATTTTTAGTCACAAGTGGCAAGGTAGAGTGGCATTCCCATGGTTCTCCCCGTCCTTGAGACAAACTATTCTCAATATGTCCAACAGTCACTTGTCATTTTCATCTAAATTCTATCATCGCACAGAATTCTCTACATTAACACTAGGGTCACTTGTCTACTACATATTAAGACAAACCTCTAGAACTGAAAATCCACTTCGTGATACGTCTACTATACTGTCGCACCAACCATCCTAACGAATTGGGCGAAAACAGACGTCGTCACCATCAAAGCAGAAGCATGCGATGGCAGAAAACGTTCAAAAGGTAACACAAGGAAAATAAGCAACGCCTGAGGGCTGCTCACATCTGGGTGCGGGCGCATTCCCTTAGTCAAGTTATATGCTCACTGCGATAGGGGCTACTTATTTAACGATTCAATTTTTGACACTTCCAGTAAACCTATACTGGTTTGGAGGAAATTCGGTAATTGCCTCATCTAATGGCTAGGAAAACTGATAATTTATATATTCATTACAAAAGATACTGATAATATGGTATTGGAATAAGAAATCTTAGTAATCAATTGTCTTCTAACAGAAGCTACAAATTCTTCTATCTTGTGATAGAATAGCTCCACCAATCACATGTTTTCACAAGAGAGTGCTTCAAATTTTGATTAATAATACAAAATGGTCATAATCAATATTTTTAATCCAAGATCAATGTTTTGTTTTAAAAGTAAATAAGCCAGGCATGCCATATGATTGCATGATGAAGTCACCATCTGTTGTTCTACTCAGCACCTCATTTGCTCACGTAACTATTGTTAACCTGTATGTTCACATAGCTCTTTGTTTGCTGTGTTTCAGGTCAATTACAGTAATATCGTACATGCATGATTACTCTGCCTTCTCTTAAGGCTGACTATATTTTGGCTGTTGCAATGTGAGTCTAAATAATCTTTGCTTAGTCCTTGTGCATGCTGTAATCCAGTAACTGGTGTCTGCAATCCTGGCAATTCTGGTCAGCTAGATTCTGATCTTTTCTTGAGTCCTATTTCTAGTAGTTCGTTGCTATCCACAGAAACTTCTTTTATTAACTAAAGGAATTACTTTTCCACTAACTGGACACAAAGCACGGGCTGTACTGTGTTTCAAGAATAACTTTGTTCTTTGTTTTTAAATTCACTTGTAGCTAATTCATTGTTTTCAACTTTTAACCCTCTGCCATAGCTTTTTAACATTTAAATTGCTCTTCACGCAAGCTTTACTTGTGGACATTATATTAACTGTTAATAAAAAGCAATAATAATAATTTGCTTGAACACACATTCTCTTCCTAACATATTTTTATCTTCCCTGTGCCTCATCAACATTTACTTTCTTTTGCTGGCTCTTATTAATTTCTTATTAATTCAAACGATACAGCACGATATTGACTTCACGAGCAAAAACTAATGATAATGGTTCTTCATAATTTTCTACTTTATATAAATTATTTATAAATTTTTACTTGTAATTTTGGACTTTCATTAGATACGTAAGTTCTCCTCAGATGCAGTCACTCTCTTGCATTAGGATACTTAAAAATCCTTTCTGTACATTTACAATTTCTATGTCATCTTCATGTGACGTAATTCTTTCAAGAAACAGTTTGTCTCCCCCCCCCCCCACCCCCAACCCCCCCCGCTGCTCTGAAACGCATCTCGAGATTCTGGCCAAAGTCAACCTGCTCATACAGCCAAAGACAAGTTCAGAAGTCTCTGTTGTGATGTCTGGGTTCCAGCCGTCATTTCTATGGTCGACCCCTTCCCCTTTTTCCACGGGACCATGCCTTCCCATCCACTGTTTGTTTTCCAGGGACTAGTAATGGTCTTTTTATGAGGTGACACGAAAAATGTCTCAACTTCCTTTTTTGCTGATGGGATGTATTTTAGGCGGAGCAATGTTCCTGTATGTTTAGTGAGTTGCAGTTACTTCCTTGTTGGTCTTTTTTGTCTGTCACGGAGCTAATTCTCAACTTCACTTCACTGTAGCACAGTTGCATGTCGAATGATGTAATCTTTTTTGCAAACTCGTTTCTACCGATGACGTGTCACTCTAAAGTCTCGCGCAGGCCCGTATAGATGTTAGCTAATGGGACATATACCATGCTCCACCCCCCGCCCCAACCATGACATCAAGTGTGTATAACTTCGTGTTCTTTAACCCAGTGCTTGTGCCTTTGCCATTGTGTTGCTTTCATAACATCTTTATGCTAAGCCATTAAATATGAAGTGAATGTAATTAAAAGAGACCCTTTTACGTTCAGAATTTTATTTTTAATTAATTTATTTTAAAATGTTTTGTAAATGTTTAAATTAAAAAAGCTTTATGACTGTCAAATAAAACTTAATTAAAGGTTACATTTTACACCTGCAACTATCTGTATCATCTATCTCACATTTACACTGACTGTACTTTCTGAGCTACAACTTTACACTCGACAAGGTATTATATTTGCTCAGCATACATATGTAACATATCATCATCATCATATCAGTTTTGCTCTATCTCCACAAACGAAGGTTGGCTGTAATGGATCTCCAACGTCTTTCTGTCTCTTGTCTTGGTGGTGCACACTCTGATAG
Source organism: Oreohelix idahoensis (assembly GCA_024509875.1). NCBI lineage: Eukaryota > Metazoa > Mollusca > Gastropoda > Stylommatophora > Oreohelicidae > Oreohelix > Oreohelix idahoensis. The sequence goes on along the minus strand of JAMPIV010001573.1, from coordinate 5,103 downwards.
ACTCTTTCCTGTCCATCTCTTGTGATGTTGGGTCTTCCCACTTATAGCGCTGTCTTCCCTTGCAAAGTTTGCCTTCAAACTCTCCCTTCTGTTATGGTCATTCTGCAAGGTGTTATGCCTTTTTTATGTGGCCAAATGTATTTTAGCTGTCGAACTTTCGACCTCCCTCATTAGTTCTCTTTTCATACCTAGATTTTTCTAGGACCTGCTTATTTGTTTTCATCTCTTTCCATGAGATACGCCCCATTCTTCTATATATCCACATTTCAAGAGCCTCAATTCTTTCTTCCAAATGCTTATTCATCGTCCATGTTTCTCGAACACATACAGAAATGCCAGAACTTATATATATAACACTTTATGGATTCTCAGTTTTTAATTTGTGAGATAAACTGTGTTCGGTTGTCTGTATATGTTTCATGTTGTTGTTTGCTAGCTTTTGGCCAATTTTGCTATTTATCCTTCTTGATTTTGTTTTATCATCTGCCATCTTCTGTTCTATTATTTGGACCGAGATATACGGTTGCTCGGGACGTGTTCCAGGATTTCCCCTTTTACGCGTATCTTTAATGGTGGGATGGATCGTGCCTGTTATTGCTATATTATCAAGTTGGTTGTGGTTTTCTCTAATTATTATAGGTTGGATGTCAAGATTACTTCATGATTCGTTAGACTGTTGTTCACTTGCTGTGCTTCATTGGTGGTGGGGTATCCGTACCTTTACATTCAGTTATGGTGAGAGCTACCTGAGGGTAACGGCACCCCGCAATCTCTGCTCCGAACCGGTGGCTAGCCATTGTCTTTTTATTCTATGTCCGACACGCACTCCTGTGGCGCCCTTCAACACCTTTGCCTGTTTCGCTTTTGAGAAGACGTTTTTGATCTTCTCAAACTCTGTCAGCAACTCCAGCTCACCGTCTACAAGTCCTTTGTGTTGTACTATAGGATGGACTATTCCCTTGAGTAAGATTGCCCTGTCCTAGCTACACCCACTGTTGTTTTTACGCCATGGTCACATTTACACTTGAATGCATATTTCTAGAGACATTTATTTAAACAATGTCTGGTGTTTCTCATGAGAATGAGTGGTGGAGGTAATTCTTTGTTTAGACATGTTGTATAGGTGAATCATACAAGGGGTCTGGGGTTGTAATTAAAAACTTCCACGGATTTATCGTGGTCTTTGTGAATATGAGCGGGTTGTATATTTGAGCAGTTTGCAAGAGTTATAAGAACCAATATTAGTAGATTAGTTTCTCACTTACCAAAATCCTGAGTGTTTTAGACAAGCATGTTTCAATAATGAAACTTATTGTCTACATAAGTATATACATTTTTTTGCCATACTAAAATTCCTTACAACCTTGATCGAATTCGCCGGGTTTACTTTTACGTTACTTGGTCTCATCACACAGGTTGGTCCATTTTTTTTTTGTTACTCTTGATTAGTTGTTTTAGTTCTCAAAATTTGCACTGTTAAGTTTACCGCTCTACATATTTGGTTTCAGGTACTATTGACACATTTTTCGCTGAAACTTTCGCTAGTAGTAACAAAGATAGGTTACCTGTATTCTGCTGTACTTATAGTAAGACATATTATAAGAAAAAGCACATATGCTAGTAATAGGTTTGATGTAAATAGAATGACACATGCATAACATTTAGGTTTTTATAATTTAATTTGCAGTATTGCTATTCTTCTGTGGAAAAAAAAAATTGTAAGACACATGGCAGGCCATTTTCATTTGTCCTGTTTGAAGACAGCAGCCATTACTGTTTATTCTTACTTGGGGCTTCTGTAAGGTTATTAGAAAAAATTACTGTATAATTTAGTTTTGGTTTTTAAAAGGAATGATTGTCTTCTTTGGATATTACACTTTGAGATGTTTATTTTCATTCATCTTGTCAAGCTACCTCTTAATTCTGCCAACTGCTGGTGAGTATTTCTACAAACTGTTCTATTTAAATTAAATAAACTCAAACAAGATTTAAAATTGAGAATTCAGCCTGAACTTTATCATTACAGTCTGATGAGAAGTGAGAATACAACAGTACAAGACATTTGTAGAGAAAATTGTATAACTTTTTGACAGGTCCCATGCAGGAAACTAATACTAGACTACAAAAGTGGTAAAGAGAGCAAACATCTATAAACATTCAAATAAATCTCAGTCGCCATGAAGATATCATGTTCGACATGTATCTGTCGTCTGCGAGAAGACTTACATTCTGTATGTTTCAGTCTCGTCGAAATTGGGATAGAAAAATTATAACAGTGCCTAGGAGTACTAGTGAAGAATACAAAGTCATTTTATATGGTTGTCAATAGAAAAGCTGTGGATAAACTTAATTGGCCTCAGCCTTCGGAAAACCTATAGCTGATGTATTTCAAATCTCAGTGTATTGCGTGAGTCAGATAAACAAAATCAACAGCATCAGTGTTAATTGGGATGATGACTAAAATAAATGTTGTGAACGGGTGTATTTGATGGAATGACCTTCGAGAGAGTGATTGATGTGTAGGAAGTGGAATTTGATTTGGAGGGGGCTGAGTTAGAGGTGACTCGTTGTGAAATTGATGTGAAAAGTACTTATGGGATGTGTTCTTTGATAGAATGAAGTGGTGATGATGGGTCGACGAAGGGGGAGTGATCGCGTATTGAGTAATATGTGTGGGGGTTGGAAAGCTGTTGGGGGGTTGAGGTCGGTGTATTGGTGAAGATGTTATGAAGTATGTTGTGATGGTGGGAGTCACGAGTTTGGTGTGGCATGATTGGGAAGTTGATACTGGAATGCTGTAGTGTTGGGTCCTATTTTGAATGTTGGGGTGATAGGTGATGTCAATTGATTGGATGGGGGAGGAGTTGATAAAAGGATGAAGTAGTTCGATGGGTCTTTGGGAGGGAGTCGCTAGGGATGAGTTGGATAGTGGATGAGATTACTTGTTGATGGTGGGGGGGATGGTAATTGTGGGAATGGTTATATTCGCGAGGTTGTAAAATAATGGGATATTAGTTGATGATGACATGAACTGTTTTGTGGTCGAACAGTTCGTGACCAAGATGATTGATGTGAAAGTTTTGACAGTTACGTGAATTGCGATGATGTGAAAAATTTCTGGACGAAAAAAAATAACAATGCAAGTTTATAATTATGAAAAAAATATATATCATGATTTGAAAGAATCATATAGGAACCGTATGAAGGTAGGCATGAAAAGAAGTAAAATTGGGATTTTGTCAATGCCTGGTGTAGTTTTATAATATTTTGGTTTTATTTGATATTTCTGCTGGATAGAGATTATATAGGGGTTAGAGGATGATATAATTGAAGTATTAAATGAGTGCATTATTTATAAGATAGTACGGTGTCTGATTTGATTCGTTGTGAGAGAAAGTTAGCTGAGTTGTGCTGTGTGAGGTGTCTGAACTGCGATTGCTGCGACATTGATGTGTATCATTAGAATAAACTTTGGCTTGGGGATTAGATGGAATTCGATGCATAGGTTGTGGGTGTGTGGAGGAATGAAGTTGTGGAAAGAGGTTAGGCTGAGTGATACGAAATGGACGTGCATTCTTGTTGTTGGGATAGTGGGCTGAATTTTCAATCAGCTACTGGAGAAGTTTAAGTGATGTGTTGTGCTGTCACGTACTTGGTGATGACAGTGTGTATGGCGATGGGTTAGCCATTTGAAGCTGACGGGTTGGAATGAGTGTAATATGAAGGCTAGTCCAAAATCGGATTTCAGTAACGGCGTGATGAGTTGATAATGCCGCAACTGGTCGTTTGACACTGTTCATTGAGATCTGGTGCGCAGTTATGTGATGATGGTCAGATGAAGATTAAGCATGTGTGGAGATAACAACTAGTGCTTGCGTGAGACTGAGATGTAAGTACTTGATATGATACAGGTCAATACTGACATACTTTAGTATTAATTGAACTGTACATGTTGAAGTGATCTGACTGAGATGATTGGATGTGTAGATAAGTGTACTAGCGAAAGTGCAAGTGTTTGACATGTTACTTGAAGTCGAACGGTGAAGTTAGAGGAATATGTCGAGCTATAATTGAGGTTTGAAATGATATGAAATTGGTCTCTGTTGTTACTTGGACGATAGACTCGTGCGAGAACGCACCGAAATCTGCCATGATGACGATTCTATTGTGGTCGAGATGATCTGATGATTTGATTATTTGTTAAGTGGAAGTAACTATGGTCTCGTATATGGGTTCACGTGGAATATTGGTGAAGGTGTATGAAACCTGTTAGATTCGATGACCACTGAGTAGGGTCGTCAGAATGTGGTGACTAATGACATGGTTGACTGGTTCGGATGTGGTTGGATGGAGAGTTAATGCTACTAAGTTTGGATTGAGCGTGGAAGTAGAATCCCCGTCCATAGCCGTGGGGGTCAAACTAATGGGTTATGCTATCCTATTTCCTGACTGATGACCGTCATCAAAAATAGTATATCTTGAAGGTTATAGGATTTTGATGTGTGTAGATGTTGTCAGTAATGATGAGAGGAGAGAAGGGTCTTAGAATGTGTTATGGTGGTCCGATTAATTGTTCGATTATTGGTATTTAATTCGTGATTAATATCTCACACTCACGTTTGTTTGGTGTCGAAATTGTCTCGCCGGATGTGTGCTACGGTTGGAATTGTGAGTTGAAAATTGCAGTTGAGTTTTCCTGATTCTGTGTTTGTTGCAGTGGATTGTGTTTGGAGAGTTATCTCGTTGAGAAGTTCGTGGGTATGAGAGTATGATATGAAGGTGATTGGTTGACTGTGAGTCTCGTATGAAGTGACTCTCGTAAGTAAAGAGTTAATGAAGTGGAAGGTTATTTTCATAGTTTTTGATATTGAAGTATGGTCACGTTTGTGCGGGAACTCCGGGAATGAAATCATCAGTCAGGTTGATAGTGTTTGAATCGATGAGGTTGGGTAGTCTGAAATTATTGGTGAGTTGAAGGAAGTTGTAGTGGTTTGAGCTCGGAAGCTGTTGTGAAGTTATGGATTAGAAGTTTGTGTTTGATAGTTGTGTGAACGTTTGAATTGCATGGATGTGATGACTGGGCAATGAATTTCGTGAATTGTA
>JAMPIV010001572.1:785931-853991 GCA_024509875.1 Oreohelix idahoensis | reverse complement strand
AATGGCAGTTTCATATTTCCTCTCCCAAGGTAATCAAAGACACTCTTATGAACTCTCGATCGAAGCCACCATTTTCGATAGTTACGATTTGAATGTCTAAGAGAATATATTTGACTCGATGAAAACGACTTCGATTCCTAGCAGCACTATATTCTGTAGAATGCAGTCAATTGTTCATGATCAAATCTACAGAGCAATGCAATGTTTTATGAATGACTAACTTTAGGACAGATTCATTATCTGCATCCAAACGTGAGTGACAGTTCACGAGTGAAGCCATCTTGGAACCAAAACATGTAGCGACTTTCAAGAAGAGAAAGGGGATGCCCGTATTATCGCTTGTTTAGTCCAGAGATCACTGCTACACATGAGAACCCGTTATTAGCGGTTCAATATTATTATATGAAAAAAATATGTGCTGAACATTATGTGGGAGAATCGTCGCTAAACGAGATTAGGTTTAGAAGCCATCTGAAATATTGTTTATAAGCTGACGTGCTCAGTCAGTGAAGTCAGATGATTTATATGTATGGGCGATGCTGAGGGCTTGGCTACTGACAGTCCATTATAATATTAATCTACATGAGTGCCCATGTAACATAACATTGCAAGACCATTTATCCACTGTACTATGATGTATTATGCCAACCTGTGATTTGTCACTATCTGTGCTGTCGAGTGTGTACGTCCAATTAAACTTTAGAAAAGGTACACAGTCGTTGGTGTCGATGACTTCCAGTCATACATGAGTGTGAGAAAAGAACATTTGTCAACAACACGAACCCTTATCATCATTCGCACATTGTACACTCAATCCATGTCTACACACCACTGCGTAGGTCAAGTTGACATTCCATACACTACAGTGGAGCAAACAACACCATAGAGATCTTATCAACTGATGATGATGATGATGTCTGCTTCCATCCACTTATATCTATCTTTTGGTGGATATCATTAACGGGAATAAAAATCCAACATTATCAACCTTATCAGATACCATAGTGATGCAGTAGCACGGCGATGATGTCCGTTTGCTATCTGTGAGGAGGCCATATTTAGAATATTATAGCGCTAATGTGAGGACAGGTGGATAGCGCTGAGTTGAGGAGTATCTTTAAAGAGGTCATGGATATTGTAGTATCTGCATGATTCTGAGATGTGAGAAGTACTTTATTATTGTATTGCTATAACTTGTAGTTGACTATAACTGTGTATTCTGTGTTAACGTGGCGTGTTGTGGTGTATTAAACATTCGTTAACTATCACCAGCCGTTACACCCTTCCATGCTTCTATTGTGTGTATCTACTGTGAGTGACTGTCCCAAAACACACTCACCGTCTTCACTAAAAAAACATCCAGCATAGTAACTATCAGTTCTGGATTAACTTATATAACACTGTTACAGCGACCCACGCCATACCTTCCAATAGTGCCATTCCAGGAGATGTTATCTGAGCCTACTCTTGCATTAAAGTCACCAAGAATGATGAGCTTATCTGCTTTAGGAACTGATGCAATGACTGCATGTAGTTCTTCGTAAAACATATCTTTGACGTCATCCTGGCTTGTCATAGTTGGTGCATACGCGCTGATGATGGTGGCATGTTTTCTTCCATAGAACAGGGGGATCTTGACCGTCATCAGTCGGTCATTTATTCCCTTTGGGGGCCCCGCTAACTTGCTGACAATTGCTGTTTTGATTGCAAATCCAACCCCTGCTTCTCGTCTTTCTTTAGTTCCTCTTCCGCTCCAAAAGAATGTATAACCTGCACCCTTTTCGCAAATTTGGCCCTCACCTGCAAGTCGAGTTTCACTCAGTGCTGCTATGTCAATGTTGTACCTGGCCAGTTCTCTCCCAATCAGGGCAGTTCGTCTCTCAGGTCTGTTTGCTTTAAAGTCTTTGTCAAGAAGAGTGCGCACATTCCATGCGCCTAGAATGAGGGGGAAAAATCTGTCCTTTCTTTTTCTTATATGTCGCCCGCCGAAGTAGGGTACCCACTAACCGCGGTAAGCTGGTTAGGTAATGGTGGAGCAGGCAATGTTTAGGGCACCTTTTCTAGCCCCTTCCTCATGCCATGGAGGTGAGCAGTGCTTTCCTAAAGAGGGCTGCTCAGTCACTCAGGGGGCTGCCGAATCCCACTGCTGCTCCGATCAGTGGAAGACGACCATATGGCCTGAGCCGCCTGTGTGTAGGTCTGCGACTACGACTGCCAGCGTACCCACGCCTGCCGCTTCGCCGCTCGCCCATCGCCACAGGACTTGTTGTGAGTGGATGGATGAATGGATGAATGGATGAAAGAGTGACTTGCGCGGTGATTTGGATTAAATTGAGGAAGAGTTGCGCAATTCGTCGACCTCACTCTCTCGCCTGGGTCCATCTCAATCCAGTGGCAAGACAAGTCAAGACGACTGGAGATGAAGTCAGGTGCAGTGGATGACCAGGGCTTTCTGCGTGCCTCGCCGTGCTCCTTACGCTCCACAGCGCGTTGCTGGTAATCGCCGTCATGCCCGTTGAACCAACAGGTGTTTTCTTCCGCGCAGTCTATCGAATCCAGTCTTCGCATGCATGGGTAGGCATACCCTAACTCACCGAAGATTTATAACCATTCGGCTACCCTCACCTAGTTTAGCCGGCCTGTCAAAGCCGTTGCCCGGGGGGGTGGCCGCTGTCGCATGCTGACAGCTACGAGGAGACACAGGTGAGAGCTGGATGCCAGGTTTGGACCAAAGGTGGCCGAGCTGCCCTGAAAAGGGCATGACAGCTCCTTCACCAGAGGTACTACCAATACCTGACTTCCCAACACCCCCCTACTGGCTACTAGCAATTAGTTAAATTAAACACTTAGCTATATGTTATTTTAAATCGCTAGTCAATTAGCACAGAAATCCTAGTGAAATGTTATGACTAGCTTTAAAATTTAAATCCCTCTTCACAGAAAATCTTAGTGAAATATAATGCCGGACTTAACAATTAAATCACTCAAATTTCTAGTATAATATTTATCGCAACACAAGAATTAAAACAACTCCAACGAAAACTTAGTAACTCCAAATAGTAAAATGGATTTAGAAATCGCAGCTAGATGTCTGAAAAATTTGTGGGTACTGGATAAATTGGGTTTGAAAGCTGGACTATATATATTAAATTTGCAGAACTTCGCTCGCTCTTGCGATATATAACACCTTTGGGGAATTCTTCGTTCAAATTCTGTATGAAAGGTAATTTTGCCACAATCGCCGCCGAGTAGACGTGGTCCCACGGGCAAATCGTATCTTTGATCTCGCCGATCCGTAGCTTAATTGCGTTTTTGCGAACGAAAGGACAGGGGGGGGGGGGAGTAAATTGTAAATTATCTCCCTTTCTTTCAGATAATTCCCCCTGACCAATTACTAACAAAAGTACGTCCTTTTGACTTAACGCTCTTGATTTTCTTCGTAAGCTTATCTCCCCCTGAGAAAGTGCAATCCATCACATGTACGACTTTGAATAATCGCCCTTGGTTCTAAAAATATTCAACCCGTCCCTTCTCTCTAGGTGAAACATAGTCTGTTTGTAAACATTCCTCGTAGTTTATACGACATAGAGAAAAAGAAAATGTGCGTGGCCAGATTTAGAGTTTGACAGATATAAAGAAGTGAAGGGGTCTGCGTTTAACAAAACGTGTATAACTAATTGAGGAAGCCAGGTAGAAACAATTGGAAGCAAAACGTGTAGATATCATGTAATATATTTACATACTTTTGTCACACTTACCCGTCGAGACAGAGCGCTGTTCGTCAACAGAGCGCTGTTGATCTCCCCCTGATGAACACCCACACCCCTTTTTCGTTCTGTGGATTTTCATTCCTCTCTGAGTAGAGAACTTCTTACCACAGGCACATGGAAATTCCAGCCGTTGTTCAGAGCTCGAAGTCCGTGTAATGGGTCTGGTCGATTCCATTAAGGTGCCTGTGGATTCATCATTCCCCCCCCCCCCTTTTTTCGGTGAATTCTTGGAGCATCTATCATGTTTGGGTTTTATGGCAGTTGTTTAAAGCCTACGGGGTGCCAACCCGGTCAGCCGGTTTCTAGTCTTTCCCAGTGTCATCTGTCTTTCCAGAAGTCCATCGATCTTTTCCAGATTGTCACTGGTCTGACCATGCAATTATGATAGGAAACTCCATACTGAGCTATACAATAGGAGGCAATCTGATCATCAGAAGTGGTCCCCCCGCCGGTCAATTGTTTCGGCCCCTTATTCTCCTTTACACTCTAAGGGGGGCGGGCCCACCTGGGTCATGACTCCCATGTGTCTCAGCCTCCTGTTGTCTTGTGTAGCAAATGAACCAATTCCACATTGGTTGCAGCTTTAAAATCCACAATATTATATGAAAATCAACGATTTATCAGCAGATGTTTTGACACGGATAATGAGACGTTTTCGTCCAAATAATTGTCAAATTAACGAATCTGAACTACTTCAAAGTATCAGTATTGTGTTAACACGTCAGTACAGTCGATTGATCATCGTCATCCACGCAAGTTGTCCATGACAACTTTTCCGTTATTTCTCAGTATACTTATTAACTGGTCCTGTCTATGGTTTTCTTCACGTAAAGCGGTTAGCTGTTCATGTAAATAACATATATAACGTTATGTAGTCCTAATGTAATACAATCTGAATGAATTGAACAATTGTGTGCTGTTTACGTTTCTCTTCTTAATTCTCTTTTTTTGCAAAAACTTTATTGGCAAAAAATCCACACAGTCAACTTCGTTGTGGTCATGATTTTTAAAAAAATGAAGTATTCATTTTCAAACCCCATGACAACGATTAATCTTCCTTTTGCTCATTGTGGTCACGGTAGAGGAAACTGAAAGAAATAACGAAGAAAAGAAATACATGGAAAACAAGAGAAATCTTCATTCCAACTTCGGACTTTTGAATTTAGCTCTGACTTTAATAATTCGTCTGGGATTTGAAAATAGCTTAATCAACTGGTTCAGTCATCGAAAAGAAATCCATTTTATCGATTTCTACTTCCATTAATGGTTATTTCCTTCCTTCCAGAGTTTGAAAAAAACCAGCAAAAATTAGATTTCCTTAGAAAAAACATAATTGTTTTTGTGAAAGTGTTCTAGTCTGAGTACAACGTGCCGACATCGTCACGATCTCATGAGCATCACGTGGGCTATAGACATGAATCACTGAGTGCTTTCCGACGTTGGTTTAAACCAACAAAAAATTATATTCTCATCCTTTTTTATTCTGGTTTTTTAATTTTAAAGATAGTTTCACGTTTGAAACACTTGACGTGTAAAGATGAGTTTGATGCCTCAGGAGACATGTTTAGAGGTGATTTAAAAAAAAAAAAAATCCAAAACAGGAAGTAGATATTTACTACACGATATGTTGTAAGAGGTAGATCAGTTAAGATTTGGAATCTTGTTATCAAACACATTATGTAATCCGAATAGCTGTGGTAGCTGCCGCTGTAAGAATGCAGGAGTCGCTCTAACGGAGACGTCCTGCATAAGGAAAGAGATGGCCAACGTCTTGCGTCACTCATAAGCTCCCCTTTCTCTCGCTTTCTTTCCTCTCCCTGCCGAAGGCCTTATGGCCGCAACTACGGCAGTTTTCTTTGTCTTCTGTCCTAGTCTGACGCATTACTTTTTTTCAATTAGAAAATAATAAAGACACCCTTGACTTTCAACACATTTATGACAGGCCTTTTTTCTTTTGTGCCGTCCGATGATGACATTTCTATTTCGTCTTTATCCCTTTCATGTATGTGTCTAATTCCCTTCTCCGTGTGTGTGTTGTTGTTTTTTTGTCTCCATCCACCTCTCTTAGCCACGGGATCCCACAAAAAGATCTGCCTTGTTATGTTATCAACAGGCTTACTCAATGTGCGTGTTATCAACATGTTTACTCAATGTGCGTGTTATCAACATGTTTACTCAATGTGCGTGTTATCAACATGTTTACTCAATGTGCGTGTTATCAACAGGTTTATTCAATGTGCGTGTTATCAACATGTTTACTCAATGTGCGTGTTATCAACATGTTTACTCAATGTGCGTGTTATCAACATGTTTACTCAATGTGCGTGTTATCAACATGTTTACTCAATGTGCGTGTTATCAACAGGTTTACTCAATGTGCGTGTTATCAACAGGTTTACTCAATGTGCGTGTTATCAACAGGTTTACTCAATGTGCGTGTTATCAACAGGTTTACTCAATGTGCGTGTTATCAACAGGTTTACTCAATGTGCGTGTTATCAACAGGTTTACTCAATGTGCGTGTTATCAACAGGTTTACTCAATGTGCATGTTATCAACAGGTTTACTCAATGTGCGTGTTATCAACATGTTTACTCAATGTGCGTGTTATCAACAGGTTTACTCAATGTGCGTGTTATCAACAGGTTTACTCAATGTGCGTGTTATCAACAGGTTTACTCAATGTGCGTGTTATCAACAGGTTTACTCAATGTGCGTGTTATCAACAGGTTTACTCAATGTGCGTGTTATCAACAGGTTTACTCAATGTGCGTGTTATCCATAGCCAGCGTCTTGTTATCACCTCCTGTCCCTGTAGATTGTTTATTCTGTGCATGGAATACCTCGTTCGACGTCCCGTGGGTTATAATTTGTGTATTCTGTGGTATACATTTTGTGAACTTGTCGTACCATTTCTGTTGTTCCATGTCAGCATCTATTTATTGAAGTCTGTGACGTTTTTGGTTGTCGGTTTTATTAGTTCGCCTTGGCCTCTTATTCGCGTCCATCTCTTCGGACACCACTCAGAGCAGGCAGAGCTTGAAATGGTATATGGTAGGTTCTTTGTCATTGTCAAGCCTAGTCTGCATTTCTGTCAAACCCTGCTTCCCCTTCTGTCTTTTTTTATATTAAATTTCTTAGTTCGCAAATTCTCTGCCTCTCTCCGTCTCTCTCCGTCTCTCTCTCTGTCTCTCTCTCTCTCTCTGTCTCTCTAATGCTCCAACGTATCTGTGCCGTATTTTCAAATGCAGCGGAAGACGCAGTCAACGCTTAAATAAATTACACATGCCCAAGCCTAGGCTCGACTTATTCATGAAAAGTTTAGCTTTTTCTACTGCTCATCTGTGGAATACTCTTCCACACGACTTAAAAAATACTCTTAGTCCATATTCATTCAATCACAGACTTTTCAAATACATCATGAGTGCAGATTATATGCCACCCTAATTTCGTTATTTTTTAAAATAATTACATAACATTATATGTAGGTTTTAAAGATAATTTTGTCCTGTTTAATATTAATTATGATAAGGTACTGTAAATCTGTGTAACTGTTATTGTACAGATACAATGTTGGGATTTTAGTTTAGTTTATTTTATTTTATTATTTAAGTAATATTTAGGATACATGTGAGAATAAATGAATTCAGTATGGAAGATGAGAGAAAGGAAAGGCAGAATGTTAGACGGGCCTGCGTGCCCAATTCTAAACCCTTTGAAAATAAAGTTCGTTCGTTCGTTCGTTCTCTCTGTCACTCTCTCTCTCTCTCTCGCGCTCTCTTTATATATATATATATATATATATATATATATATATATATATATATATATATATATATATATATATATATATATATATATATATATATATATATATATATATATATATATATATACGAGGGCTGTCCGGAAAAGAACCGGCCATGTAATATAAATCAATAAATATTTTACATAGCACAATGATGGCTCAGTCCCCTTCAAAGTAGGCTCCATGGGACATCACACAGTGCTCCCAGCGTTTCTTCCACTTTTTAAAACACTCTGCGAAGGCTTTTTTTGGAAGCGCCATCAGTTGCGTCGTCGTATTTTCTTTACTCTCATCGACGGACTGAAATTTTCTACCTTTCAAACATGATTTCAATTTTGGAAAAAGCCAAAAGTCGCAGGGTGCCAAGTCTGGGGTATAAGGGGGATGAGTTACCTGGTTGATGTTATGTTTCAACAAAAAACTTTTCACTAGATGTGATGCATGGGCGGGCGCGTTGTCGTGATGGAGACGCCAATCGCCAGCTGCTCACAACTGTGGTCGTTTTCATCGTACTGCATTTCTCAACCGACGGAGAACTTTGAGGTAGTACTCCTTATTAATTGTTTGGCCTGAAGGAGCGTAATCGCGATAGACAACACCTTCCCAATCAAAAACACAGTCAACATGGTCTTGATCTTGCTACGGGTTTGCCACGCCTTCTTCGGGCGTGGAGAACCAGGCGACTTCCACTGAGACGACTGAGCCTTCGTTTCTGGATCATAGCAGTAGATCCACGATTCATCTACGGTTATGACTTTCTTCATGAAATCTGGGTTATTGGTTGCGGTTTTAAGCAAATCATTAGCAACTGTGGCACGAAGTTCCTTCTGCTCTGGTAGCAGAATCCGCGGAACGAATTTTGTCACGACACGTCTCATTCCCAGATCCTGGGTCAGAATCTCGGATGCAATAGTTTTTGGAATTCCCAGATCTTTTTCTAGTTCTCGCACTGTCAGTCGCCGATCTTTGTTGATTGCAGCCCGTACACGTTCAACATTTTCCGGTGTTCTGCTTGTTGCAGGCCTTCCAGAAATGGGATCACGTTCAAGATTCCCGACCATCTTTGAAGCGTTTGTCACACCTTTATTTGTGTAGCACTCATTGCATCGTCTCCAAAAGCCTTGTGAATCATCATAATAGTTTCCGTGGAGGAATGTTGAAGCTTGACGCAAAATGTGATGCAGATTCTTTGCTCTACTCGTACAGCCATTTTGAATGCGACGACCTCACAGTGCACGTGCTCACTAAACGGCTTTTAACGGTCGCACTGACTGGTGCAGCAACGTCAACATTGCACACGTATGTGCATAACAGGCCGCTCTATTTGGCTGCCAAGTTACATCGATGTCGCGCAAACGGTTTTTCTAATATTAATTATGGCCGATTCTTTTCCGGACAGCCCTCATATGTCTGTGTGTGTATCTTCGGCTTCACTCTAAGTTAATTGTTTAACCAATAAAATAATCATGCGTCGTCATTAATATTAATAATAATAATTAGCCATTTCAGTCATAAGTGACTGTGGGAATGCGCCCCTGAGGTGACAGCCCTCAGCTGCTTATTTTCCTGATGTTGTTTATGTTGGTGAATATTTTGTATTTTTGTTGTCGTCTTGACAACTGCTTTGAATCTGTCATACAAGAAATTCGAATATTAAAGCAAAAAAAAAAAAAAAAAAATTCACAGAAAAATTGCTTATAGTATAGCTAGAATCAAATGTAACAGAAATATATTGTTCCTGAGTAATTCTATTGACTTTCTGAAGGGAGACAGACAGAATAGAGCACATAAACACGCAGTCATATCGTACAAGCGGGACCTAAGACGAGTCAACAGTGAGGAATGCAGTCAGCGACCCATAGCACTGCTTGCGTCAGCGAACCAGAGCTGACCAAGACCTACTCCACCCCCAAGTGGTGGTCCTGGAAACAGGCTGCATCACTGCTGTCTGGCTGAGAGAGTAGGGATCGAAAAGGGAAGGCTAACCCGGTCCCAATAATGCCGTGCTGAAGTCGAATGTGTCGGCCGAAAGGCGCAAATATTTCAGCTTCGCTGTAAACGGACACAACGCAACCAACGTCCTTGTCAGGATGAAGAAAGAAGAAGAAGAAATATGGTACAAGCTGACTAATAAAAGACTGCGCAACATGGGCTGGCAAACTTATTATATATATGTCACGTAGGGTTTATATTCATTTAATTTCCTACATCTTCTTCCTATTCTTTCACATAAAATTCTCTCTTTTATTATCTCTGTATTTCATTTTTTCCTGTATATTTTTCATCCATTCGTTTTGCGAATATTATTTTCATATAATTCGCAAACTTTACCTGTTTTCCTTTCTCTTAAACTGAGAATCGCGCTAGGACGATATTACGTAGATGTCAGG
The DNA here is from genome assembly GCA_024509875.1 of Oreohelix idahoensis. Lineage (NCBI taxonomy): Eukaryota > Metazoa > Mollusca > Gastropoda > Stylommatophora > Oreohelicidae > Oreohelix > Oreohelix idahoensis. The sequence goes on along the minus strand of JAMPIV010001572.1, from coordinate 844,023 downwards.
GCGTCAGAAGGCGTGATAAGTCGGTTCGCTGAACACAGGACGTAGCAAATCGTCTACATTCTCACCGAGCGCGCGAGCTTCTTCTCGGCATTAGTCCCGGTGAGGTGTGATACTTTACATCTGCACCGGGCAGTATCCAGACATTTGGCTGGAAAATCCCAAACTGACACGGCGCTCACTTGGGCAATGGAGTCAGGCTGTCTGGGATTTGAAACTGACACGCGTACATCGTGGTCAGTAGGTGACAGTTACGACACGCGTTAAGCGGACGTAAATGTTGGGAGTAGGGGAGATAATTTCGCTTGGCGAAATAAGTTTCGGCCCTTTGTCTGATTTTAAGATATTGGCCAAGTTTGAAACTTTAATTTCATTCTCGCTCATAGACTCCACAGTAGATAGGTCGCTCGAAAAAACAGAATAGCTGTTAGCGAAGATCTCAGTTTGTTTCGGCAATTTGTCGAACTTCTAGACTTCCAGAAATATTTTCAGCATTTTTATTCTTAAGTTGTGCGACTACCTGTAATTCTGTGGTTGAGGTAATTAATATGATAGATATATAGATTGTGTGAGTGTTAAAGTGTTAAATCGCTTAATTCATTTAAATCTAATTTCTTTAGCGCAGAAGAGAAATAAAGTGGTAGGCTATTATATTTTCTAGGGAAGCATTCAGTGGAAAGCAGACTAAAAATTATAATTTCTAGCTTATAACGGCAATTGTAGCTATTTATGAAATTTAATTTAACTGCTAATACTCAGTCGAGTGTATTTTTCTAAACTAACGTATAAACTCTAGAATCGAGCCTCATGAATGATGACGGGATACGCACGTGTTCCTAATTTATGAGGAATGCTGATTTTTAAATATAACTTACGTCACGGGAAGTTTAAATGATAAGCAAAGCTCTCTGCTTGCAAGTTTAAATGTAAGTTTTAACCAGTTCAGATTCTGTGTATTATATTATATGTGTTATTTTTCCTCCACACAGTGAAAGTTTTGGGGTGACCCTAACTTTACCAGCACCTAGTAGTAGTTTCCATACTTGTGAAGAAATAGACAGTCCTTATTTTGAACCACGTGGGTTTTCTCAAGTAACACTGATCTGACGGTGCAAGTTAGACAGAACTACTAAGATCCCTATAACGGGTTTTCAAAGACTGTAATGATAAATACTGGACCTTGGAGCCAGCACTTAATTTCTTCTAGAAACTCTATATAATAATTTGCTGCCTGGCGGCGTGAATATTAACAATCATTTCCCGACTAGATTATATCTTGTGGACAAATCTGTGGTGTGACTAAAGTGAATCCTATACTGAGGGAAGGCACCGACCTGACATTCATCATTTTTTTTAGAAACCTACGCTATTGACACTGTGCTCTGTTAACTCCCGCGCCTGGAATAATTGTTAGGTGACTTAATCAGACATTTGAACAAATGTGCATACCCAAGTAGTCGTTCCCGGAGACTCCAAGTTAAACAGGTCTTTTGGAACTGGGGACTTCTTGGCAGTAGACTGCATTTTTTGAGTCTGTGTGAAAATCTAAAATCCATGTGTTCCAAGAGGCAGCAAGCAAAGTCGTGAGTACTAGTGTGAGAAGCCATGGCGGAATGAATGAGTGTACGCTGGTTTGAGTGATATTTTTCACTATTATATCTTTGACACCCTGTTGCTGTCCTATTTGTTTTTTTCAATCTGCATAATTTGTTGCTAAGGCTAGAGTTCTTGTGTTTTGTCTTAGGTTAAATCAGATTTTCAAACTCTGTGCATATAATTACGAGATAAAACAAAGAAAAACTCTTAGACTCAAACCCTATGTATCTGTGACTCTGGCGCCATCATCTGTTCTCTTAACGGGGCCGGGCTAAACCTAGAGTTAACACTATAACGGGGCTATCATCCTTGCAACATTTCCTTGATTTTTTATGACTATGTGTATATGTATTTTCCTTGATGTACTTTCTTTGATGTTGTGAGCCGATTTTTTCCTGATATTAAAATCGCTCTTGAACTAAACAATCGTGTTTGGTCAGCTCGTTCTAGATAATAAATATATCATTGTTATAGTTTTCCCACGTCTGTGTGTTTACCTGTCGTCACGTGTATGTGCGTGCCTGTGAGTGATAGAAATATACGTAATATGTATATTGGTGTAGTCTGTCTGACGCTGTAACAACTGTTGTAGAAGATAGGTGAGAGAGAGAAGAATTCTTTTCGCTTTCAGAGACAGCCACTATATCAAATCTATCATCTCACGTGTGTGGAAATTCTATTACCTTTCACTAACTCTCACTGAGTCTATCACCTATTCAAACCTATTCAGAAGGGACCAAACCTAGTCTTAATTCTCCTATCGGAAATCTACGACAATATAACAAATTGACTCAGAAAATCGCTGCAGGGTCATGTGACTTTTCTCATCTTTTCGGCTTGTTGTGTGAGCTTCTTTTCCCCAATCTGAGGTGGTGCCGTAAATAGCATCGCCATTTGTGCGATCGGCAGCTTCATCCTCCCACGTTGCTGGATTTATGTGCAGTGCCCTCATATCTCTCTTGCACACATCTTTGAACCTCACCTGTGGTCGCCCAACTGTCGTCATCTAGAGCTTCATAAATCAACATCTATTATAAGAACCACATTTACATAAACATTTAAACAGACATATTTTTATATAAAGAAAAATTGAAATAATAATATTGTATTATTAAAATAGTGACAATTTGTTGTTCGTTGTTCGGCTATAGAACAGATGCGCTGCATATACCAATACATGTAATCGTACGTACATATTTTCTTGCAAGACTTCAGGTGATATACTCCTAGCATTCATACAATTTATTGTACGCAGGTTATTATCTTATTGCTTCCTAAATGATTAGCTGTAATGTCATATATTTGTATAAATCTTTCTTCTTTGTTTCTTTAGCGCTAGTCTGATGCGAAACTGCAGAGTCTTTATACCTTCCATTCACACAATAGACAAACCGCCAGACGTTAAAGATATCTATGTTTTTCATCATATGCATTTTCTTCTGTAATCAAATAATATATTCTCCTGTACTAAATTTTACCTTCTAGCAAGAATTAGTATAATCTTCTTTGAATTATTCGATTGTTAAAAGTATGGGTTTAAATTCTATTAATGTCTCCGTATTGCTTATAACAAATTTCACAGTTCACTGTTTATTTACTGATTGCATCTGTGTGAACACCTGCATGGCTATAAACTTGTGTTTGTTATCTTGATGACGTGCTGACAATGAGAATACACGAAAATAGACTGGAACATCACAACTGTTCCGTACATGTGGACTAGTATACAGGATGGTTGATTTTCCTCTTCGTTTTCTTCCTTCTATCTCTCATATAATCGCATCTGCTTCTCTCGTAAATTTGGCGTTCTGCCACAGGCTTCTCTCATCGGCATACAGGTCTTGTTTGTTGTTTGTTTACGTCAGTGGTGTTGGGTTAGTGGAGGTTGATATGTCAGTCTCTTCCTGCCATTGAACTGATATTCTTGTAAGATGTGTTCTGCTGCTTGTGTGTCGTCTGCTAATGGACAGATATATATCTTCCCGATTATTGTTAAATTTGTTGAACTTTGGTCTGCAATGGCCGGTTGCCAGTCACGTGATATCTTTTTGGCTAGGGGTAGTACTCATTCATTTTGTTGTTGTTGCTGCTTACAGAGCATGGCGCGACTACAGTAGTTTGTTCCCTGCAGGAAGCCTGCATCAAGCAGTCACATGACCCTGCAGGAAGCCTGCATCAAGCAGTCATATGACCCTGCAGCGGTTTTCTGAGTCAATTTGTTATATATAATAAGTTTGCCAGCTTATGCTGCGCAGTCTTATATTAGTCAGCTTGTACGATATGACTGGGTGTGTATTTGTTCTATTCTGTCTTTCTCCCTTCAGAAAGTACCTAGAATTACTCAGGAACAATATATTTCTGTTACATTTGATTCTAGCTATACTATAAGCAATTTTTCTGTGAATTTTGTGTGTGTGTGTGTGTGTGTGTGCTTTACTATTCTCATTTCTTGTATGACAGATTCAAAGCAGTAGTCAAGACGACAACAAAAATACAAAATATTCACCAACATTAACAACTTGCTAACATCTACACATATTTGAAAAACAAACACAGTTACGTGGCATAATGTAAATACTTCTTCAGTGTGTGTTTGTGAAACGTGTATGGAACATACACATTATAAGAACAAATGATCCCTTTGAAGTGTGTATTTCTAAAATAATGTGGCTCATATTATAGAAGCAGAAGCGAGAAAATAAAAAAATGCAAGCAAAAATTATCAATGACAAGATAATTAATGAAACATGTCAGAATTTGATATGAAAATATTCTGGTGTTATACACATATGCCCTATGGTTATACTCACTGTTATGTAGATGTCTAGTTTGTATTTAGTGACACATGTATGCGTCTTTGTATTTTCTGGATCGTGCAGACTCTTGTTTGTATTTAACTGATACGTGTAATTATCTGGTTTGAATTTGGTAGTTAGTGTAGATCTTTTGTTAACTCCAAGCGGTTCATAATGTCCCGTACGCTACCTATGAAGTATAAACCTTTCAAGATACTCACAGCAAGCCTTTATGTGCTGAGCCATCTTTAAGTTCTTTAAATGTCTTCTTTATCATATTTAATTATCTATTCAATTGTTTTATCCGTGTGCTTTTGTCTACATCGTTATTTCTTACTCCGGGGTTTCTAGATCAAAGACTCCCTTGTAACGCTATAATCTGGTGTCTTCATAATGTGCAATCTCATAGTTCGCGACGAGGGCAACGATTAAAAGCACTCTAGTAATCAAACATGGGACACCGATGGTAGCAACTTGAACGGATGGTACAGGACAGGAAATCTGGGAGTATGCTCCACTGGGAACTCGATGGTAATGAACGAATGAATAAAGTCAATAACCAACAAAACTTGTAAAGATTGACGGCTAATTCAAGACAACAAACCCACTTGTTCCCAAATTTTCCAGTCTGATCTTGATTGATCGTCTCAGAAAGGCTTCGAGTGCTAATTTATACCGCTTATGACACTTGAAACGTGTTGAAGAGATTTTACCTGCGATTGCCGGCAGGTAGGAATGGTTGTGATCAACAGTTGAGTACACGACGGTCTTGAATAGTCAGATTAATGAATAAGAAGATAAATGAACATACATATTTGTGTTATTGAAGATAAATCTTAGTCTTTTTATATTTATGTGTTATAAATCTCCGTAGGAAGAGTTAACAAATGCCAGAATGGTAAGAATGTACATATAGCAAAAGAATAAAGGAAAGTGCTCACGAAAGGGAACAGAAGGAAAGGTAAACAGAAGGAAAGGTAAACAGAAGGAAAGGTAAACAGAAGGAAAGGTAAACAGAAGGAAAGGTAAACAGAAGAGGACTGGAAGGATGAAGAAATAAAATTTGAGTTAGTCCCATACCAGATACTGTCTACAGAGAGTGAAGTGTTAGAGACTGCACTATATTGGGTCCAGAAGTATAAGGTGGGGTGACCAGTTGTCTGTCTAAGGTCAAGAGCATTGCCAATAGACTGAAGCTTAACGGTACCAAGTATTGAACCCAGAACATGGTAACTTTGCCACGAGAAACCAGCGCTTTAACCTATGTGACGGAATCATTGGGTCGATCTCTTCTCCTCTCCGGCAGTAGTCCGCTACATTTACTGTGAGTACTGATTACGTGAAATTCCCGTGGTCGGCACATTTCTTTCTCTGCTATCAAGCAGATATTAGCTATTTTCTAATCACCTTACACTCCCTTCAGTAATAATTTGTCTTGTCTGTTTACCTGACCATCCCTGCTGACAGAGTAGTCAGGTGATGGAATATTGACCGACAGTCATGTTGGTAAAAGTCTCGTGTTCCAAACCTTGGCTGCGCCGGATTAGCACGACGTACTATTACAGACACGCACTTGACCATCGGAATGTTGTAATAAGCTTCTGGCGGAATTATTACGAAGATATTACTTGAGATAAAAGTAAGAAGTTATTTATAATCACTGACGAGAATAGAACGAAAATCTCACTTCCATATTTGGAAGACATGACCTTTGCATTAAAGCACAGAAATTTCATAATAGAAATATTTTGAATTACCCCACCAAAACACACAAGGTTTGAAACGATTGGAGGGCATTCGAAACAGGAAGAACAAAATTCCTGATTGAGCCCTACCTAAAAAATTATAAAGTACTGCGGGGGGAGCGAAATGTTATATAACCAGACACTTTAGTTAGTTTAGGACACTGTGAAAATTCACTCGCGCCAATAAGACAACCAGACCTTGCCAGAGTTTAGAATAGCAGCAGATTTCATTTACCAGACCGGACCTTGTTTGAGTATTCTGCGTACTTAGGACCCAGGATAACTCTACCATTTTAACACGGAAAACCTGAATCTGAGGAAACTGTAACACAAAGTCAAAGCGCGAGCTTATTGCTAAAATAACAACACTCCAGACCACACGTTCGAGGCATCGTCAAGCTGCCTTAAACTATTTCTAGGAGCCAGCAGTCTTTGAGCCTAAAGATTGGCGTAAGTTGTATATTTTAAATTCCATATTTTACATCATTAACATGTGAACTAATATGTACATATTGACAAGTGAATATTAATATGTGAAAATTGCTAATGGATGTCCAAGTCATTTGAGGCTGGCAACCTCAACATATAGAATGACGATTTCATGAACCACAACTGCCAGGGCTGGTTACTGCTTTATTGCGAGTTTCTTACAGAGAACCGAAAGCAGAGGTAGTCCCAAGTTCCAAATGGAGCAGGGAGTGATTGACGACAGAAATGATGTACATAATCTATAATCTATATTATGTATATTATATTATAACATTTTTCAACCAGTGTAGATGTAAATGTAAACATATTTAATCTATATTGTTAACATTCTCAAACATGGTAGATGAAAAGGGAAACATATTCAATTTATATTATTATCCTTTTCAATCAATGTAATGTTAAATATACATCTGTTAAATTTAAATGTAAAGAAATTTTTCCGCTCAATGGGGTTAATATTAATTCTCAGAAAGGGTAACCGTTCTGAGATAGATGGGATGGTGGAACAAGAAGAGGGGGGACACATAAATATGTGTCGGAAAACTCAATACTCAGAGGGTATTTGTTTCTCTTCTTCTGTGACACTAGCTGGTGGTACCAGTAGAGGGTACTATCTCTGGAACATGTGAGGGTATTTTTTTTTCTTAACCAGCGGCACTTGTGCTTTCAGCCATTCGGCCCAATGACATGTCATTGCGAGGCTGGGGAACCTGAGGACTTTCCTTCCAACCCGGTCAGGAGCTTCGCTCCTTCCCATCCACAGAGGGTTTATCACAGGAGCCGTTCAGGTTATTCAGTCAAATTTCCGGTCGTAAACATTCCTTCAAACGCTGACGCAGTGGCCTGATGTCGACGCTAGACACCATCATAAAACGGATCTTAGAGAGGTGGGACCAGCTTGGTAGTTACTCCCTTACACTTCTTGGAACGTGCAACAACTTTCAAACTTGACCAGTGACGAGTGTGATCCGGGCATCCATCTACAAAGAACCAAACATTAGCTGGAGCAGAACAGACAAACTCATTGGCAGCTAAGTAGAAACATAAAAGCTGCCAAGTGAACTATTCAATTTTTAACTCCATAACATCACTCGAGGATGACTATTGTTTGTTAAAGAATTATTCATTGTTATAGCTGTTCAAACATAAGTAATCTTTAAATATGTTACTTGTATACAGACAAATCTAAAGTTGATTTAATCATTTTGAATGTTGTCGTAGATTTTTGATAGGGGAATTAAGACTTGGGTCGGTCCCTTCTAAATAGATTAGAATAAGTGATAGCAACAGTGAGAGAAGATAATAGAAATAGATTTTCACGAGTGAGATGGTAGAACGTAATAGAGTCTGTCCCTGAAATCGAGAATCTTCTCTCTTTCAGCCTATCTTCTACAACAGATCTAGAGGAGTCAGACAGTCTATTGATTTATTATAAATAAAAAGAATCACTCAGTCTGCTTTCACTCTGTTCTTTCAGCAGGGGCCCCTGTCTCACTTTTCTTACCTAAAATCTTGCTGTTGTTCGCCGTCTGGCGCACGTTAGTACACACACACCGTTTAATCTGTCTTTCTCTTGATGAAGCGGATCCCAGCTCTGCAGATTTTTGGTTTCATCCAATGGGTCCAGGGAGCGTCCTCTTCATGCGATAATTTTCTTTTTCAGATTTAAATTAGTGTCAATTTACTCAGTTCAGGTAAGAATTAGATTTAAGCGGGCTCACAGTGTCAGAATCACGAGGTTTCCCTTATTTAGGAAAATGACCGGTTGGTAACTTTTTTCAGTAGATAATTATTGGTCACACCACAATTAGTCAAAATGTCGGAATGTTAATGGTTTGTAATTTTTCTCTCCACAGGGCTGCATGTACATGAGAGTTTGTGAACAAATATAGGCATTTAGTCTTTAAAACCGTTAGTGAGATTTGTACTCTGTCTATTTCTGGAGGCAAACGCCCTGCCAGACAGGTGTTAACTTGTAGTCCCACGTGGTTAAAGATAAAAATGTTTCTTCTCTCAGTTGTACTAAAACCGCTGGTAAAAGTTGGGCTGACCCAAAACTGTATAAGGAAGAGAAAAGTACAAAATACTTAACCACAATATTTGCTTCGGTTATAACTTACATTATAACTACAAGAGTAGAGCTTGTCTTAACGTTAAAACTCCCGTGAAATAATTATGATCGTTTAAAAAAATTAGAAATACCTACGTATTTCGTCAATACTCAATGATGACTCAGTGCAGTTATAAGTTAGTTTAAAATATACTCGGACTGGTTACTAGCAATTTAATTAAATTATATTAATAGCCGAATGAGATTAAGCTAGAAATAATAATTTATTCTGCTTTCCACTGTAACAAGTCAACTCGAGAATATAACAGACTTATAATTTAATCCCTCTGCACAGAAATCTAACTAGTGAAAATAAAATAGGCGATTTACCACTTAAATCACTCACAAAATACTAGATAAATAATATTACCTCAACGCAGAACTACTAAGAACTATATCCAATTCGACCAACTAAATGATGCTTCTATTAACAGGGATCTTAGGAATCGAAAGCTAGATGGCAATCGACCAACTAAATGATGCTTCTATCAACAGAGATCTTAGGAATCGAACGGTAGATGTTTCTAGTTTTGACTGCGGAGTAATGAATGAATTAAATCTAAACTACTGGGGTTTATATCTTATGAAAAGAAAATTTCCTAATTCTCGAAAACTCAAAATAGTTCCCGTCTTAACACTTCACATTACCTCAGACGCCGGCCATAAACTGCCAATGCGCGTCTTCACACCTACTGCTAACTATGGTCATCTCTGAGCGATGCATGTGTTTCACCTTACACCTATCGCCGAGAAATCTACCCTAAATGCGTCGTGTCAGATGAAAATGTAGACGATTGTCTGCCATCTTTTCTCTGTCGAGAACGAATTTCACACTATTCGCTCTCACCGAGGACTGAGCTTACGCAATAAAAATGCGTTGTTAAATAAGAAAAGAGACAGACGAAGTTATGAATGGGAGAGTTATATTTTCACAATCAAACGAATGCGAAAATAGGATAAAAGAGCGATAATAAAGTAGAAGACACGGGTAGAATAAAGAAAAGATATAAAAATTTATTAATCATAAATCTCTCTGCGACAAATGTACTACAATTTTATTTCTCAGACCATTTCTTAAATACACTTAAACAGAGCTATACAATACTAATAAGAGGAATTTCGCTGAATTAACTCAGCTGGGGGCATGGACGAGCTAACGAATTATAAGAAAACCGTATCCTTCACAAACGTTAACGGCAGAATGCAGCATTGTTGTCGCTTATCTGAATACCTTGTGAAACTCCCTTGAGGTAGAAGCATCATTATCCTTCTACCTATAACTCTGCCAAGAGTAATCTTGTGCGAAGGTAGACACCTTTGAAGACCCAAATTAGTTAGTCTTGAGTTTTGGCCACTGTTGAACCACTACTGCAGAGCTAAGAGGAGGCAATCCGTGAAAACCTCCAAGCCAATCGGACGTTTGAAGGTAAATGTAGTCTTATATCAGGTACTGACGTAGGGTAGGGAATTCTAAGAGACTTCACAGAACTAGGCTCAGCTTTATGAGGTGTGGTGACTGGGTTTCTTCCTCGCTGTCTTTGCCTTTCCAACTTGAGCCGAGTCAAGTACCTATTTACATCTGGTCTATATGTGCACGACGTTACTGTTAACTCACGCTTTATTTGTTAAATGCCGTGAATGTCCACCAGTTGATAAATGTAGTTGTTGGGACTGGTGTAGTAAAGTGTAACGATTGTCAACTCATTAAACCCAGCACAGTTTTGGTCATACAGGTCATCTTGTCCTGGAACGTGATGAGGCTCCGACAAGAATGTGAGTGTAGACAATGAGTGTGTATATGAATGTCAGAACGCGAATGGTAGAATGATTCGATAGAGTTGACAGGTTGGTAGTACATCACTCATACTCACACTGTTCGAATTCAAGAAGTACTGGAACTACGGTGGTCTTTTTATAACATTTAATGAGACGCACACTTGGACAGTACGTGTATGGTTACAGGAACAAATGTCGACATAGACAGCATAATGTTGATCACAGGAATATCATCTTAAGTTAGCATTCATGCTTGGCAAATATCATAATGGAGCATTCGTAAATAAGCATCAGAGTTCCATCATGTAAATCATCTGGCTTTACTGACTGGGCACGTCAGACCATAACCAATATATAGGAAGGCTCCTAGACTTAACCTCGTCTAGCGAATATCCCTTCACGTAAAGTTCAATATATATATTTTTCATAAAGATATAGGAATCCCAGACATGGGTTCTCACATGTAGCAGTGATCTCTTGGTTCATCGAGCGATAGTACAGGCATCCCTTTTTCTCACTCGATAAATACAAAGTATATGGATTTCAACATGGCTGTGCTTCTGATAAAGTTGATATTTAGTTGGATATAATATATGTTGATAAAGTACACCAGAACACTCCTAGGCGGGAAGACAGGCGTCTATCATCATCAGTTGACAAGATCCCTATGGTGTTGCCTGCCCCACTGTAGTGTATGGAATGTCAACTTGACCTACGCAGTGTTGTGTAGACATGGATGGAGTGTATAATGTGCGAATGATGATAAGGGTTCGTGTTGTTGACAAATGTTCTCTTCTCACACTCATGTATGACCGGAAGTCATCGACACCAACGACTGTGTACCTTTTCTAAAGTTTAATTGGACGTACACACTCGACAGCACAGATAGTGACAAATCACAGGTTGCCATAATACATCATAGTACAGTGGACAAATGGTCTTGCAATGTTACATGGGCACTCATGTAGAATAATGGTATAATGGACTGTCAATAGCCAAGCACTCAGTATCGCCCATACATATATCATCTGACGTCACTGACTGAGCACGTCAGCTTGTAAACAATATTTCAGATGACTTCTAAACCTAATCTCGTTTAGCAACGATTCTTCAACATAATGTTCAGCACATATTTTTCCATATAATAATATTGAACCACTAACAATGGGTTCTCATGTGTAGCAGTGATCTCTGGACTGATCAAGCGATAATACGGGCATCCCTTTTCTCTTCTTGAAAGTCCTACATGTTTTGGTTCCAAGATGGCTCCACTCGTGAACTGTCACTCACGTTTGAATACAGATAATGAATCTGTTCTAAAGTTAGTCATTCATACAACATTTCGTTGCTCTGTAGATTTGGTCATGAACAATAGACTGCATTCTACAGAATATAGTGCTGCTAGGAATCGAAGTCGTTTTTCATCGAGTCAAATATATTCTCTTAAACATTCAAATCGTAATTATCGACAATGGTGGCTTCGATCGAGAGTTCATAAGAGTATCTTTGATTACCTTGGTAGAGGGAATATGAAACTGCCATTCCTTGGCAAGATGAATAAACACTGGGGTAAAGCATACACGATAGGTCTAGACGACTATCACTTTCCCCAAAACCACTGAGATCACTTTTCAAGGCATCAAGCCGACATAGCAAAACACACACATTCCCTATCAGGACGAAGCCAAATCACCCCACTCAAGCGACACATCCGCCGAATAGCCTTTGACCTCTCTAGAGACAACAGAACATATAGTTCGACCTAGATATGTAAAGATATACAGATATAAGACAGACTTGTCCTACTCAGACAAACAATACACATAAATTCAGGCCATAGATATTCTGAAGCAAGAACAATCTATTATTACCCAAACAACGAATAAATCGCAGTAAAAATGTATTTATCCGCGGAGTTCAAGGGAAGTAACTCAATAATGACTTTCCCTTAAGCACTAAAAAAATTACCTATGTATAATATTGTAAGATATCAAAGACTGCACGTAACAGTCTTACCACACCTCCCGGGAAAAAAAAAAATGGAACATTTTTTTTTTTTTGAAATACATCTAGGAGCAACGTACAATAGGCTCACAACGCATGAATAATGCGCAGATGAAAATATCAGGAATACCTATAACGCCTAATATGAGGCTAAGTCGACTTATGGAGCGACTGGTGAGAATGTGTCTCATAAACTGAGAGAAATTATTTCTCTACAAGTATATTTTTCCAGGAAGGTGTCATCAAAGTATAATACAATTCTGGCAATTACACAATGCCTAAAAAATTCATATCATCACTACGTATTAGATATCTTAAATTTATGATTTATGAAGTAAAAATCATCAAAGCACAGCGGTGAATAAACATACATGAACCGCTATGTAGTGATACAATCATTATATTATTAAATTACAAATGTGTATCTATCATGATATAGAAAAGGAACTACTATAGAACTAGACATATCAAGAAGTCTAAGCCCTAATAGTTATGTGGAATCATGTGGGCATCTTGACAGAATGTCTGCCATCACATTATCTGATCCCCGAATAGCTCGCACAGAGAAATGAAAAGGTTGAAGAGCAATTGCATATCGAGTAGACCTCGAGCTCTTCAAATTCTTACTCTGTATAGCAGTAAGAGCTTTTTGGTCTGTTTCTACTATGAAATGTGCGCCTAGTAGGAATCTCTGTAGTTTGAGGATCGACCAAACCATAGCTAATAGCTCACGGTCTAAAACCGAATAATTCCTTTCTGCCGCATTAAGTTTTCTGGAAATATACATTACAGGATGCAGAGTTCCAGAGTACTCTTGCATTAGTGCCGCTCCAATCCCAGTGGATGAAGCGTCACTACGAAGAACGAATGTCTTATCTTTAGTGGGTAGCACTAAAATAGGTGGTGTTGAAAACAGTGTTTTTAATCTTATCCAGAGAGCATTGGCATTCCTGAGACCAGTGGACCACATTAGGCGAACCTTTCTTTAGAAGTGTTGAGAGAGGTGCCATGATAGAGGATAGATTCTGAATGAATCTGCCATAAAATTGAATAAGACCTAACAGACTTCTCACCTGTTTTTTAGTCTTAGGGATTGAGATGTTAAGTATCTTACTAGTATTATGGTCCTCTGTCTTTAGGAAACCATGACCAACTCGGTGGCCTAGGAAAGAAATTTCGCTAAAACCAATATAGGCTTTAGAGGGTTTCGCTGTCAGGTTGTGCTCACGCAAAGTAGACAGCAATTCATCTAACCCTGAATAGTGATCTTCCCAAGTATCGCTGAAAAGACAGATGTCGTCTAGATATGCAATGACATCTGACCGATAAGATAGGATTCGGCGCATCATGCGTACGAACGTAGCTGGTGCGTTCATAAGACCGAAAGGCATAAAATTCCATTGGAACAAACCTCTAGGTGTTGAAAAAGCCGTGAGAGGTTTGGCGCGTTCAGATAAAGGAACTTGCCAATATCCCTTAGACAAATCAAGTTTAGTGAAAAAATGAGATTTGGAGAGTCGAGTAAGTAGCTCTTCCAGTAAAGGCATAGGTTCGGCATCGAACTTCGTTACTTGATTCAATTTTCGATAGTCAACGCAAAGACGTATGTTATTGTCTTTTTTACGCACAATAACCATCGGCGAAGAATACGCAGAGGTGGATGGTTCGATTATTTTCAAATCTATCATCACATCCAACTCTTTCTCGACCTGTGCTTGGAAATGTATAGGTATAGGATAAGGTCTAACCCTAATAGGAGTATGGTCAGTTAGCACAATGTCATGTTGAATGACATTAGTTTGTCCAGGGATGTCAGTGAGTACATCCTGAAATGTTTGCAACATAGTTGAAACTTGTCGCTGTTCTCCTAGAGACAAATCAGGAGAGACAGTAACGTTCTTCCATGATTCACTGGAATGAAGTGGGATCATTGGAAGAGGAAGATTTACATCTGAAAAACTTGTTTCCTCATCCTGTATCACGGACAGTGATGAGTAATGACCATGTGGTACTGGAGAATTGTCCGTTGCTTGGAAAATGGGTTGCAAATAATCCGGACGTTCATGGAATTCAGTAAGCATATTGATGTGGAAGGTTTTATGCTTCCCATCAATATCGACAATATAGTCGACATCGGAAATTTTCGATATTATATCGTACGGACCTTTCCAAGAAATAAGCAATCTGTTTTCCCTACAAGGTAGTAATACAAATGCTTTGTCACCAGGACAAAGTTGTCGTAAGCATCTCTTCTTATTGGCAAATTGCCTTGCCTTCTGTTTCGCAAATTCAGAAGAAGAAGTTGCTAATTTGCATGCTTCGATAATCTTTTGTCTCAACGCGATGACATATTCGTAGGATGACTTTGTGTCATCGTCAATATTGTCAGATGTTATGAGATCGTGAAGCAACGACATAGGGCCACGCGGACGCGCGCCAAAGACGAGTTCAAAGGGAGAAAATCCCGTATGTTCATTGGGTACCTCTCTGTAAGCGAAGAGGGCCGCAGGTAAAACTCTGTCCCAGTCTTGAGGATGATCCTCAGTTATCTTCCCCAGTAAGTTTTTAAGTGTTCTATTAAGGCGTTCGACCATACCATTAGACATTGGATGGTAGATACTACTTAAAGATCTATCTATCTGCAGGGTAGACATTACTTGAGACATGGTATCTGATATTAGTTGGGTGCCATGGTCTGACAATATCTCTCCGGGGAACCCCAGACGAGAAAATATAAGCCAAAGAGCATCTGCAATATCAGCAGTAGTAATGCTCTTCAGAGGAATAGCCTCTGGCCAACGTGTGCACATATCAACACACGTCAAGATAAACTGATGTCCTCTGGCAGACTTGATCTTAAATGGACCAATAATGTCTATGGCCATTTTTTGAAACGGCCGAATAGGAATGTCCGCCGCCTGAATGGGTGCAGCATGCCGTGGACCTTTGGATTTAACTTCCTGACATACTTTACAAGATCGACAATAAATCCGTATGTCCTTGTTTACCAATGGCCAAAAGAAAGCCGCAAGGACTCTTGACTTAGTACGGGAAAAACCCATGTGTCCAGCACACTGAGAGTCGTGAGCGTGCTGCAAAATTTTAACTCTCAAATTCTTGGGAACCAGGATTTGAGAATGACTTGACGTAATGGAGTCTTGAACCATACGTACAAGTACGCCATTCTTCTTTGTAATCCACGATTTACGACTTGTGTCCTTATTCGGATCACCTTTAGTTGCAAGAATGAAGAATTTCTTCAGAGTGGGATCATCTTCTTGCTGTTTTATAAACGAGTCACGAGAAATTACCAAGGGATTATCTTGGTTATGCACTTCATTATCTTCAGTAGATGAAGTTTGAGGCACATTAAGAGCCTGAGCTCTAGTGACTACAGCGTTAGCAATCTGCATGTTTTGCCTTTCCCAAGTGGAAATTTGTTGCGGAGTGCATTCCTTGACTCCATGAATGCGACCGATGATGAGGTCAGCGATCGGATTCGGAAGAAGACATGCGTGTACATCTCCTGTAAAGAAAGGAGTAGCAATCCTAATGATAGCGGTAGAGTATTTCTCTAATGTGCCGCCAAATGTTACACATTTGACTACTTGTCCAGTGGCACGGGAAGGATCTACGAGTGACTGCCTAACACCAATTGTGGTGCATCCAGAATCAAATAGCACAGAGACTGGATTGTTATTCACTAAACCCTTATGTAAGACAAGAGACCCTCTTCCATCATGCGCGACTGATGCTGGAAGAGCAGGAAGAGGATGGCCACAGCTTAAAGTAGTCACTGTGGTTGGCTCAAATAACGTTTTGCATTGGGGGCACTGAGATGCTCTCCCAAAATCAAAAGCGGCACATGCCATATTACTAGCATCATTATTATCTTTACTCTGTTTATAGGCTTCATGGGACTCTTGTTGTGCAGAGTTTGCCTGAAAATGTGGTTTATGTCTTTTGTATTGAGATCTACCTCGGTTATTATCACCTCTGTAGTTATTGTTACCTCTATTGTAACCCCTATTTGGGTTTGAGTCATAGTACCCTTGGTTACCATTATCATATTCATTATAATGAGTATCTCTGTAATTATGATCTTGTTGACTCCAAGACGGATAACCCTGATAGTTTCTATAATTACTTCCTCTACGGAAATTCCTATAATTATGACCACCCCTGTGTCGAGAGCTATCAGGTCGTCTCCAGTTCTTTGAAGAAGAACCCTGAAATGATTGGTTACCTTGGTTTTGATAACTATTATGGTTACCTTTTTTATCAAATCTGTTTTGAGGTCCCTGAAATCTGTGTGAATAATTGGGATTGTATGGTGTTGCTGAAGCAACTGGCATACTCTCCTTAATCTTAGTGTTGCCAAAAGTCACGTCGGGGTGTGCAGTGACATATTGGGAACAATATTCTTCCATTTCTTTTAGAGATTTAGGTTTACGCTCATGTATAAATTCAAGGAAAGGTTTGTTCACACATGACATAATCTTATCTCTGAGCAACAAATCCATAAGTCCTTCATACGTTTTTTCTGTTTTGGAAAGCTCAATCCAACGATCAACTGTGAGACGTGCCTTTGCAGTGAATTCTGAGAATTCTACCCCCGTCTCAGGTACCATCGTCTTAAATAAAAGGCGATAGCCTTCCTCACTTAGCTGATATTTTTTTATCAAAGCCGCCCTAATGACATCATAATTATCCTTATCTGCTTCTCCTACAAGGCATAATCTAGTCAAAGATTCACCTTTCAAGTTTTCTGATAATTGATTAGCGTATTGTGATTTATCCACATTATGTGTACGACAAGAACGTTCAAATCTATCCAGCCAGAATGTAATATCGTCACTGGACTGATTGAACGGTGGAACCTTAACCTTGTAAGTAGAAGGTTTACCATTACCACTAGATGCCTGATTAACATTACTCATACTTGTCAATCTCAATTTCTCCAACTCAAATTCATGTTCTCTTATTGCTTTTTTGTTCAGCCTCCCTGTCTAATCTTTTTTGTTCAGCCGCAGCTTCTCTTTCCAATTTTTTTTGTTCAGCTTCACTGTCTAATCTTTTTTGTTCAGCCGCAGCTTCTCTTTCCAATTTTTTTTGTTCAGCTTCCCTGTCTAATCTTTTTTGTTCAGCTTCACTGTCTAATCTTTTTTGTTCAGCTTCACTGTCTAATCTTTTTTGTTCAGCCGCAGCTTCTCTTTCCAATTTTTTTTGTTCAGCTTCAAATCTCCTTTCCTCTACCTGCATCTGCAATTTCTTTTGTTCAGCAGCAGCCTCAGCTTCTTTTTCTAATCTTTTCTCTTCCGCCATAGCTTTTCTTTCTTCTGCAGCTAATCTTTTCTCTTCTGCAGCTAATCTTTTCTCTTCTGCAGCTAATGCTTTGTCATATTGAGCAACTGCCCATTGTTCTAATTGTTGACCAGTCTTATCAAGAGCTTTCCCTTGAGTAATGAAATAATCTAGAGTAGACATGATGCCTAACAATAATACTAATCACCTGAATCAATAATAATACCCCAAGTTCTCAATGACCTGATTAATCAGTATACTATCCCAATATCTGTGGGTCACAAGCCTTTAATAAGGTCTTGTATAATAGTAATAATAATCAGGTACTGGTCTATACCATAATCCAAGTGCAGTGCACAGGCAATTGTGTCTTATGAAATATACCCATATAAAACATATGTCAACCAACAGAATACATAAAGTACAAATAGGACTGACAATACAAGAACGTTTGCAGAAATCAAAATAAATCAAATAGGGAAATCAATGAAGATAATCACTGAATCTGCAAAGAATAACAACACAAATGACGTCACAATATATGAATATAAATTATGAATAGAACTGAAAGATAGAAAAGGTTAGACCAACAAATTACAAACAAATCAAAACAAAACTAAAGAACAAAGAAATATTACAAAAATAACAATAATTACAGACTTCACAGCTAACACAAAAGCAACAGTTGTCGCAGCAAATTTTCAATCAAGAAAATTGCACCTATAGAAAACGCCCACAACGGACCCTCTATGACGTGGGATACTCTGTTGTGAGGACGCCGCCCAACCTTAAACACAACCCGCTGACATAGAAACTAACATACTATACAAACAAATAACATGTAAACATAAATATATATAAATTATGTGTATGATAGTATGTGTTGCAAAATAGGCTCAGTCTTACAGTAATGGCAAAGTTATTTTTCATGAAAACAAACAAACTGCCACTTTATTCAATTAAACATTCTGGCCTTAAATATTAAAGTTCATATATGGCAAACAAGAAGATCCATCGATGAAACCAGGACTTCTTAGTTCACAAATACTGTCTTTCTGTTAACACTGACAAGAATTGATCCAACTGTTCTGTGAAACTCTATAATGTCTAATGTAAAAAATGTCAACAACGCTGACCTACATACTGCATTCACTTGACAGGTCACGTGACGAAGCGTTGACAAAGAGCAAACCAATACTGCAAGTGTGTCGTATCAGCCACAGGAAACGGTCTGGTATCGGTAATCTGTTGACTTCTGAATTTCTGCGAGGTCAAACCCAGAAAGCTGGTCCACCAGTTGATAAAGTTGATATTTAGTTGGATATAATATATGTTGATAAAGTACACCAGAACACTCCTAGGCGGGAAGACAGGCGTCTATCATCATCAGTTGACAAGATCCCTATGGTGTTGCCTGCCCCACTGTAGTGTATGGAATGTCAACTTGACCTACGCAGTGTTGTGTAGACATGGATGGAGTGTATAATGTGCGAATGATGATAAGGGTTCGTGTTGTTGACAAATGTTCTCTTCTCACACTCATGTATGACCGGAAGTCATCGACACCAACGACTGTGTACCTTTTCTAAAGTTTAATTGGACGTACACACTCGACAGCACAGATAGTGACAAATCACAGGTTGCCATAATACATCATAGTACAGTGGACAAATGGTCTTGCAATGTTACATGGGCACTCATGTAGAATAATGGTATAATGGACTGTCAATAGCCAAGCACTCAGTATCGCCCATACATATATCATCTGACGTCACTGACTGAGCACGTCAGCTTGTAAACAATATTTCAGATGACTTCTAAACCTAATCTCGTTTAGCAACGATTCTTCAACATAATGTTCAGCACATATTTTTCCATATAATAATATTGAACCACTAACAATGGGTTCTCATGTGTAGCAGTGATCTCTGGACTGATCAAGCGATAATACGGGCATCCCTTTTCTCTTCTTGAAAGTCCTACATGTTTTGGTTCCAAGATGGCTCCACTCGTGAACTGTCACTCACGTTTGAATACAGATAATGAATCTGTTCTAAAGTTAGTCATTCATACAACATTTCGTTGCTCTGTAGATTTGGTCATGAACAATAGACTGCATTCTACAGAATATAGTGCTGCTAGGAATCGAAGTCGTTTTCATCGAGTCAAATATATTCTCTTAAACATTCAAATCGTAATTATCGACAATGGTGGCTTCGATCGAGAGTTCATAAGAGTATCTTTGATTACCTTGGTAGAGGGAATATGAAACTGCCATTCCTTGGCAAGATGAATAAACACTGGGGTAAAGCATACACGATAGGTCTAGACGACTATCACTTTCCCCAAAACCACTGAGATCACTTTTCAAGGCATCAAGCCGACATAGCAAAACACACACATTCCCTATCAGGACGAAGCCAAATCACCCCACTCAAGCGACACATCCGCCGAATAGCCTTTGACCTCTCTAGAGACAACAGAACATATAGTTCGACCTAGATATGTAAAGATATACAGATATAAGACAGACTTGTCCTACTCAGACAAACAATACACATAAATTCAGGCCATAGATATTCTGAAGCAAGAACAATCTATTATTACCCAAACAACGAATAAATCGCAGTAAAAATGTATTTATCCGCGGAGTTCAAGGGAAGTAACTCAATAATGACTTTCCCTTAAGCACTAAAAAAATTACCTATGTATAATATTGTAAGATATCAAAGACTGCACGTAACACATGGGTTCTCACATGTAGCAGTGATCTCTTGGTTCATCGAGCGATAGTACAGGCATCCCTTTTTCTCACTCGATAAATACAAAGTATATGAATTTCAACATGGCTGTGCTTCTCTCGTGAGCTCCACTCACTATTGGATACAGACCAAAATTGGTCATCCGTTAAATGTCCTCATGTCTTCATAGCTTCTATCATAGAGGTAATTGAATAATATCATATAATCTAGTGCTGATACATAGGAATGTCATCTTCCTTTGAATAAATATTCTTTTCAAAAGTACCACTGTGCATCTGCTTATCGACAACGATGGCGAAGCCCAAGTTCATAATAAATTGTGGTTTTACCTTTCTATGCGAAATATAACTTTGCCATTCCTTGGCAAAAGAGAATAAACACTGGGGTAAAGTACATACAACATGTCTAAATGACTATCACTTTTCCCCATTTACTTATAGATCACTTTTTCGGCAAAAAGCCGGCTACCACAAAATTCGACATCCCGACAGGATGACAGCCATGAATCACACCCCCTGCTAGCGATACTTCCGCTGCATAGCCTTTGACCTTTTCTAGCGACAACCAACATAGTTCGACTTAGAAATGTAAAGATATCCATATATAAGACAGACTCGTCCTACTCATACAAACACTACGTATAAATTCAGGCCATAGATATACTGAAGCAAGAACAATCTATTCCTACCCAGGCAAAGAATAAATCGCAGTAGGCCTAGATTCGTCCGTGGAATCCGATCGAAGATGACGGGACTCATTTCAAGGGAAGTAACTCAAAAATGACTTCTCCTTAAGCACTTAAAAAAGGAAATACTTTGTTTACAAAATATTTGCG
This sequence comes from Oreohelix idahoensis, assembly GCA_024509875.1. Taxonomy (NCBI): domain Eukaryota; kingdom Metazoa; phylum Mollusca; class Gastropoda; order Stylommatophora; family Oreohelicidae; genus Oreohelix; species Oreohelix idahoensis. The sequence continues at coordinate 822,610 of JAMPIV010001572.1, read as the reverse complement.
AACATAATAAGTATATAAATGTATTATATTGCAAGATAGTAAAGATTGCACTTTACAGTCTTACCACACCTCCCGGGGAAAAAAATTTTTTTTTTTTTTTTTTAAATACATCTAGGAGCAACGTAGAATAGGCTCACAACGCAAGAATACTGCGCAGATGAAAATATCCGGAATAACTATAATTCCTAATATGACCGGTGAGAATATATCTCAAAATCTGAGAGAAATTGTTTCTCTACGAATAAATGTTTCCAGGAAGGTGTGATGTACGTATAATACAATTCTGGTAATTATACAATGCATACCAAAAATTCACACTATAATCTTAAATTTATGATTTATGAAGAAACAATCATCAAAGAACAGCGGTGAATAAACATCAATAAACCGCAAAGTAGCGATACCATCATTCTATTATTAAATTACAAATGTGTATCTTAGTAAAGAAACAAAAAAATAACTGTTGTAAAGTTATACATATTAAAAAAAACCAATATTTAACAGTTAAGTGGCATCATGTGGGCATCTGGACAGAATGTCCGCCATCACATTTTCTGAACCACGGATAGCTCGTACAGAGAAATGAAAAGGTTGAAGAGCGATTGCGTATCGAGTTGATCTCGAGCTCTTCAAGTTCTTACTTTGGATAGCCGTAAGAGCTTTTTGGTCAGTTTCCACTACGAAATGCGCGCCCAGAAGGAATCTTTGGAGTTTGAGAATTGACCAAACCATTGCCAATAATTCACGGTCTAAAACCGAGTAATTCCTTTCTGCAGCATTAAGTTTTCTGGATATATACATTACAGGATGCAGAGTTCCAGAGTACTCTTGCATTAGTGCCGCTCCAATCCCAGTGGATGAAGCGTCACTACGAAGAACAAATGTCTTATCTGTTGTAGGTAACACTAAAATAGGTGGTGATGAAAACATAGTTTTGATCTTCTCTAGTGAAGATTGGCATTCATGAGACCAGTGAACCATGTTAGGCGACCCTTTCTTTAATAGTGTAGAGAGAGGTGCCATGATAGAGGACAGATTCGGAATGAAACGTCCATAAAATTGTATGAGACCTAAAAGACTTCGCACTTGCTTTTTAGTCCTAGGGATAGAGATGTTAAGTATCTTAGTGATATTATGGTCTTCTGTCTTCAAGAAACCGTGACCTACTCGATGGCCTAAGAAAGCAATTTCGCTAAAGCCAATACAAGCTTTGGATGGTTTTGCTGTCAGGTTATACTCACGCAGAGTTGATAATAATTCAACTAACCCTGAATAGTGATCTTCCCAAGTATCGCTGAAAAGACAGATGTCGTCTAGATAAGCAATGACATCTGACCGATACGATAGGATTCGACGCATCATGCGTACAAATGTAGCTGGTGCGTTCATAAGGCCGAAAGGCATAAAATTCCATTGGAAAAGGCCTCTGGGAGTAGAGAAAGCGGTAAGAGGTTTGGCGCGTTCGGATAATGGAACTTGCCAATATCCTTTAGACAAATCAAGTTTAGTGAAAAAATGCGATTTAGAAAGACGAGTAAGTAGCTCTTCTAGTAAAGGCATAGGTTCAGCATCGAACTTCGTAACTTGATTCAATTTGCGATAGTCAACGCAAAGACGTATGTTATTGTCTTTTTTTCGAACAATAACCATCGGCGAAGAATATGCAGAAGTGGATGGTTCGATTATTTGTAAATCTATCATTTCATCCAACTCCTTTTCAACCTGTGTTTGGAAATGTATAGGGATAGGATAAGGTCTAACCCTAATTGGAGTATGTTCAGTTAGAACAATGTCATGCTCAATGACATGAGTTTGTCCAGGGATGTCAGTGAGGACATCCTGAAATGTTTGTAACATAGACGAAACTTGTCGCTGTTCTCCTAGAGACAAATCAGGAGAAACAGTAACGTCTTTCCATGATTCACTAGAATGAAGTGGGATCATTGGAAGCGGAAGATTAACATCCGAAAAACTTGTTTCCTCATCCTGTATTACAGACAGTGATGAGTAATGACCATGTTTGACATGAGAATCGTCCGTTGCCTGGAAAATAGGCTGTAGATAGTCAGGACGTTCATGGAACTCCGTAAGCATATTGATGTGGAAGGTTTTATGCTTCCCGTTAATATCGACGATGTAGTCAACATCTGAAATTTTCGATATTATATCGTACGGACCTTTCCAACTAATAAGGAGTCTATTTTCACGACAAGGTAGCAAAACAAATGCTTTGTCACCAGGACAAAGTTGTCGTAAAGTTCTCTTCTTATTAGCAAATTGTCTTGCCTTCTGCTTAGCAAATTCAGAAGAGGACGTTGCCAATTTGCATGCTTCGATAATCTTTTGTCTCAGCGCGATGACATACTCGTAAGAAGATTTTGTGTCATCGTCAATATTGTCAGCTGTTATAAGATCATGCAGCAAAGACATTGGGCCGCGCGGTCGCGCGCCAAAGACAAGTTCAAAGGGAGAAAACCCTGTATGTTCATTGGGGACCTCTCTGTACGCGAAGAGGGCCGCGGGTAAAACCCTATCCCAATCTTGAGGATGATCCTCAGTTATCTTCCCTAATAAGTTCTTAAGTGTTCTATTTAGTCGCTCGACCATCCCATTGGACATAGGATGATAGATGCTACTCAAAGATCTCTCTATCTGTAGAGTAGACATTACTTGAGACATGGTATCCGATATCAGTTGGGTGCCATGATCTGATAATATTTCTCCGGGGAATCCCAGCCGAGAAAATATAAGCCAAAGAGCATCTGCAATGTCAGCGGTAGTAATGCTCTTTAGAGGGATAGCCTCTGGCCAACGTGTGCACATGTCTACACACGTTAAGATAAACTGATGTCCTCTAGCAGATTTGATCTTGAATGGACCAATGATGTCTATCGCCATTTTCTGGAATGGACGAATAGGAATATCTGCAGCCTGAATAGGAGCAGCATGACGAGGACCTTTGGATTTGACTTCTTGACATACTTTACAGGATCGACAATAGATCCGTATGTCCTTGTTCACAAAAGGCCAAAAGAAAGCCGCAAGAACTCTTGACTTTGTACGGGAAAAACCCATGTGACCAGCACACTGAGAGTCGTGTGCATGTTGTAAGATCTTAACTCTCAAATTCTTGGGTACAAGAATCTGAGAATGACTTGACTTAGTGGAGTCTTGCACCATACGTACAAGTACGCCATTCTTCATTGTAATCCAAGATTTACAATTTGAATCTTTATTCGGATCACCTTTCGTTACAAGAGTGAAGAATTTCTTAAGAGTCGGATCTTCTTCTTGTTGTTTTATAAACGAGTCACGAGAAATTACCAAGGGATCATCTTGGTTATGCACTTCATTATCTTCAACAGATGAAGTTTCAGGCATATTGAGAGCTTGAGCTCTAGTGACTACTGCATTAGCAGATTGCATATTTTGATTTTCCCAAACGGAAATTTGCTCCGGAGTGCATTCTTTGACTCCGTGAATGCGACCGATGATAAGATCAGCGATCGGATCGGCAAAAGACATGCGTGTACATCTCCTGTGAAGAAAGGAGTAGCAATCCTAATGATAGCGGTAGAGTATTCTATGGTGCCGCCAAATGTTACGCATTTGACTACTTTGCCTGTAGAATGAGAAGGATCTATGAGTGACTGCCTAACCCCAATAGTTGTGCATCCAGAATCAAAAAGTACTGAGACTGGATTGTCATTTACTAAACCTTTGTGTAAGACAAGAGAACCTCTCCCATCATGCGCGATTGACGCAGGAAGAGCGGGAAGAGGATCCCCACAGCTTAAAGTAGACACTGTGGTTGGCTCAAATAATGTTTTGCATTGGGGGCACTGAGATGCTCTCCCAAAATCAAAAGCGGCACATGCCATATTATTAGAGTCATCATTATCTTTATTTTGTTTATAGGCTTCGTGGGACTCTTGCTGTGCAGAGTTCGCCTGGTAATGAGCTTTATGTTTTTTGAATTGTGCTCTACCTCTGTTATTATTGCCTCTGTACTTATCATTGTTTCCACTATTATAACCCCTACTCGGGTTTGAATCATAGCTCCTTTGGTTACTATCATCATATTCATTATAATGAGTATCTCGGTAATTATGATCTTGTTGTCTCCATGAAGGAAAACTTGGATAGTTTCTAGAATGACTTCCTTTGCGAAAGTTCCTGTAATTATGACCACCCCTGAATCGAGGGCTGTCAGCTCTTCTCCAGGTATTCGAAGAAGAACCCTGAAATGATTGGTTACCTTGGTTCTGATAACTGTAATAGTTACCTTTTTTATTAAACCTATTTTGAGGTCCTTGGAATTTGTGAGAGTGATTAGGGTTGTATGGTGTTGCAGAAGCAACTGGCATACCTTCTTTAACCTTACTGTTGCTAATAGCTACGTCCGGATGTGCAGTGACGTATTGGGTACAATACTGTTCCATTTCTTTTAGAGACTTAGGTTTACGCTCATGTAAGAATTCGAGGAAAGGTTTATTTATACTTGACATAATCTTGTCTCTGAGTATCAAGTCCATAAGGGCTTCATAAGTCTTTTCTGTTTTGGATAGCTCAATCCAACGATCAAATGTAAGACGTGTCCTTGCAATGAATTCTGAGAATTCTACACCTGCCTCAGGCACCATTGTCTTAAACAACTTCCGATAACCCTCTTCAGACAACTGATACTTCTTTAATAAGGCTGCCCTAATAACATCATAGTTATCTTTGTCAGCCTCTTCAACCAAACTTAAACTAGTCAGAGAATCACCTTTCAGATTTTCTGATAACTGGTTAGCATATTGTGATTTGTCCACATTATGGGCTCGACAAGAGCGTTCAAATCTATTTAGCCAGAATGTTATGTCATCACTGGAAGGGTTGAACGCTGGTACCTTGACCTTGTAAGTAAAGGGTTTACCATTACCACCAGATGCTTGATTACCATCACTTATGTTTGTTAACTTTAACTTTTCTAACTCAAATGCTAAAAGTTCTTTTTGGTGTTCATGTTCTCTTATTGCTTTTTTCTCTTGAGCTTCAGCTTCTCTTTGTAATCTTTTCTCTTCTGCAGCAGCTTGTAATTTTTTTCTCTTCAGCAGCAGCTTGTAATTTTTTTTCTCTTCAGCAGCAGCTTGTAATTTTTTCTCTTCTCTTCAGCAGCAGCTTGTAATTTTTTCTCTTCAGCAGCAGCCTCATCTTTTCTTTTCTCCTTTTCCATTTCCATCTGGAATCTTTTTTCATCAGTCTGTATCTGCAATTTCTTTTGCTCATACTCTCTTTGTAATTTTTTTTCCTCAGCTTCTAATCTTTTCTCCTCAATCAATGCTTTTCTTTCTTCAGCAGCTAATGCTTTGTCATATTGAGCAACTGCCCATTCTTCTAATTGCTGACCAGTCTTATCAAGAGCCTTGCCTTGTGTGATAAAATAATCTAATGTAGACATCTTGTCTAATAAGATCAGTAATTTGCAAAAGTAAATAAATTCACTTTCTTAGTCTTAATCAAAGACCTTGTATGATAACTTTGTAACCTGTGGAAAATAGTACTTAACTATCCCAATCACTGTGGGAAACAAGCCTTACAAAGGTCTTGTATAAATCCTTATATAATAACAGCTATAAGTTGCTGGTTCACTTTATAATATAAGTGCAGTGCACCAGAAATAGTGTTTTATATCATCAACTGTGTACCTTTAGTAATAGCAATTAACTATCAGTTGATTCTTGTACATCAATTTATATGATCAACTATATTTTAAATAGTGTATGTCGATCAGGCACAAAACAAAACAGTTATACAGAAGAACATGAAAACATTTGCGGAAATGAAATAAATCAAATGGGAAAAACAATAAAAGATAAACCGCAAGAGGATAACAAATACAAATAACGCCACAGTATATAAATATAAATTGAGAATAGAACTGAAAGATAGAATAGGGTAGACCAACAAATTACAAACAAATCAAAACAAACTAAAGAACAGAGGAATATTACAAAAACAACAATGAGTACAGTCTTCACAGCTAACACTAATAGCAACAGCTGTCGCAGCAAATTTTCAATCAAGAAAATTGCACCTATAGAAACGCACACATCAGACCCTCTATTACGTGGGATACTCTGTTGTGTGACACCGCCCAACCAAAACAACAACCCGCTGGATACAAACAAATATCACATATAAATATTTAAACATAAATACATAAATGCATAAATAGTATGGCAATATGATGTAAATAGAGTGTTGCAGAAAGAATGTGTTGTAAAGAAGGCTCAGTTACACTGCCTAATAGTACAGTACTGTGGTACTTTATTAAACAAATACTTCTGGTCTAATTATTTTAAATTCAACACAGAAATAGAAGCTCCATCGTTGATGTGAATGATAACAATCGATGTAGGACTTCTCAGTTCAATAACATTTCCTTTCGCAAACACTGTCAAATATTCTCCAGTCCTGATGTGTAATGTTCTATGTTTCAACCAAGCTTGCTGTGTAACACTGTCAGTTGTATGGCAAATGTCCAACGAACCAAATGTCAACAAACGCTGACCTAGTTACTGCATACTCTCGACAGGACAGGTCACGCTGACATCACTGTAGAGTTGTACTGTTGATGTATTTGTGTGTCGTAACAGACCCCAAGGAACGTCTGGTCTCAGTAGTTTACTTCTCAATATGGTCACTGTGCAGGTTGACCCAGGAAGCTGGCACACCAGTTGTTAACTCACGCTTTATTTGTTAAATGCCGTGAATGTCCACCAGTTGATAAATGTAGATGTTGGGACTGGTGTAGTAAAGTGTAACGATTGTCAACTCATTAAACCCAGCACAGTTTTGGTCATACAGGTCATCTTGTCCTGGAACGTGATGAGGCTCCGACAAGAATGTGAGTGTAGACAATGAGTGTGTATATGAATGTCAGAACGCGAATGGTAGAATGATTCGATAGAGTTGACAGGTTGGTAGTACATCACTCATACTCACACTGTTCGAATTCAAGAAGTACTGGAACTACGGTGGTCTTTTTATAACATTTAATGAGACGCACACTTGGACAGTACGTGTATGGTTACAGGAACAAATGTCGACATAGACAGCATAATGTTGGTCACAGGAATATCATCTTAAGTTAGCATTCATGCTTGGCAAATATCATAATGGAGCATTCGTAAATAAGCATTCAGAGTTCCATCATGTAAATCATCTGGCTTTACTGACTGGGCACGTCAGACCATAACCAATATATAGGAAGGCTCCTAGACTTAACCTCGTCTAGCGAATATCCCTTCACGTAAAGTTCAATATATATATTTTTCATAAAGATATAGGAATCCCAGACATGGGTTCTCACATGTAGCAGTGATCTCTTGGTTCATCGAGCGATAGTACAGGCATCCCTTTTTCTCACTCGATAAATACAAAGTATATGGATTTCAACATGGCTGTGCTTCTCTCGTGAGCTTCACTCACTATTGGATACAGACCAAAATTGGTCATTCGTTAAATGTCCTCATTTCTTTATAGCTTCTGTCAAAGAGGTAATTGAATAATATCATATAATCTAGTGCTGATACATAGGAATGTCTTCTTCCTTTGAATGGATATTCTTTTCAAAAGTACCACTGTGCATCTGCTTATCGACAACGATGGCGAAGCCCAAGTTCATAATAAATTGTGGTTTTACCTTTCTATGCGAAATATAACTTTGCCATTCCTTGGCAAAAGAGAATAAACACTGGGGTAAAGTACATACAACATGTCTAAATGACTATCACTTTTCCCCATCTACTTATAGATCACTTTTTCGGCGATAAGCCGGCTACAACAAAATTCGACATCCCGACAGGATGACAGCCATGAATCACACCCCCTGCTAGCGATACTTCCGCTGCATAGCCTTTGACCTTTTCTAGCGACAACCAACATAGTTCGACTTAGAAATGTAAAGATATCCATATATAAGACAGACTCGTCCTACTCATACAAACACTACGTATAAATTCAGGCCATAGATATACTGAAGCAAGAACAATCTATTCCTACCCAGGCTAAGAATAAATCGCAGTAGGCCTAGCTTCGTCCGCGGAGTCCGATCGAAGATGACGGAACTCCTTTCAAGGGAAGTAACTCAAAAATGACTTCTCCTTAAGCACTTAAAAAGGAAATACTTTGTTTACAAAATACTTGCGAACATAATAAGTATATAAATGTATTATATTGCAAGATAGTAAAGATTGCACTTTACAGTTACCATATATTTTTTACATTTAAAAAAAATAACATTTAATCTCGTTTTGGCGAGGAGTGCACCGTTCAACCTAGACACAGGGTCCGTCGGTTATATTAGGGCGCAAGTCCAATTAGAAAAGACCGTGTGGTGTAGTGTCTTCATCAGAGATATCATCATGTGCTGAACTCAGAACCTGGTAACTTTACTGATAGCGCTCTTATCGCTCAGCCAATCGTACATTCAATGAGGAAAGACAAAAACAATAAACAGAAGAAAAGAACGCAGAGAAGAGAAATAAAACGTGCTTTCTGCCAAACATTGTTTCCATCGGTGCCTGGTCGCCGTAACGATGGCTGAACAAGGCTCATCTATCAAGACCGTCTATCAGGTAATTGAGACGACGTACAATTAAACAGTGGTCTGATTAATTTGTCATTTATGTACACATCTGCGTGCTGTATGTTACAACTATTGTAATCAGTTAACTGATGTAGTGGCCTGTTGTAGTGGTGTAGCATTGTTATATTACTACTACTACTAGTAGTGGTGGTAGCACTAGTGATAATTGCTGCAAAAAAGTAGTAGTAGTTGCGACAGTAGAAATAGTAACATTACTAATAGAATTACTAGTGGCACAAGTAGCAGTCATTTTCAGTAGTAGCAGCATTTTTTCAGTTTGTTTTTAAAGATGAACTATTCTTCCGGCTGTAAAATTTGTGTATTTAATTTTGTCTTCCACATCCACAAAGTGTCCACTTTGTCAGCCACCGTTGCGTTACCCCATTGTTACTACATCTGTAAATGTAACGAACAATAAACACCTTTAGCCAGCTTTACGGCCCAAAAACGGAAAAGACGTGCATCGCACCTCAAATCTAAATTGAACACCGATTCAAATAATACGCCTCTCAAGGTGTGGTCCTGTGTTAGAATATTCACACAATTATTGTCATGTTTTGTAACGGTACACTCACTTTAAGCCATGATAAGTTTGACCACAACGGTTCAAAAACCTCTACACATCACGGTAGAAGGGGAACGATTAAGTAAGTAAGTAAGATTCAATGATAACTTTGACTACAAAGATTCAATGATAAGTTTGACTACAAAGATTCAATGATAAGTTTGACTACAAAGATTCAATGATAAGTTTGACTACAAAGATTCAAGGATAAGTTTGACTACAAAGATTCAATGATAAGTTTGACTACAAAGATTCAATGATAAGTTTGACTACAAAGATTCAATGATAAGTTTGACTACAAAGAGGTCTTTCTGGCCGAAAGACGAACATTTTTTTTTTTTTTTAAAGAACGTATTTACTTTTGTCTACAACAACAAAATAGGAACGGCATTAACGTAAACACACATGACACAACAGATGGCACGGAAACCAATGTCAACAGAACTGGCACGGAGGAATCGATTACGTGACAATCAAACAGAAAAGATAAAAAGGGAAATTTATCTTCCAAAATAATTTGTAATTATATTCTTTCAAATTAAAATCTTCAAGCCTGTCACGGATTGCCTCCCCTGCTCTGCAGTTGTGGTCCCTAACTCAAGAGTATCTAAATGGGTCGTTAACTCTTAGTATACGAGCTAATTTCATGACTACCTTTACAGATTTTGCCATAAATAATTTATTTATAAAGATAACATAAGTGTTATATATCAAAATGTGAAGAAATGAAACCCCTATATCATGCACTTAACTAAATTGTTCAGTGGTTTTAAACATGCATTCACCTATAAATTTTCGCTATTGACGGGGATCGATCATCGGCCTCTCTAAAAGGCCACTCGTATACTAAGAGTTAAAGGTGTCTACCTTCGCACAAGATTACTCTTGGCAGAGATGTAGATAGAAGGATAATGAAGCTTCTACCTTACGCGAGATTTCACAAGATAATTCAGAAGTCAAGAACAATGCTGATTAGCGCTGCACATTTGTTAACTTATCTGTCCATCGCCTTTTGTGAAGGATTTAAGCAACGGTTTTTACCCCGTTCAAACCCCCAGCTGAATTAATTCAGCACATTTCCTCTTGAAATGGTTTAGCTCTGTTTAGAGGTAAATATATGTATATATATATATATATATGTAAATATATATATATATATATATATATATATATATATATATATATATATATATATATATATATATATATATGTATATGTATATGTATATGTATATGTATATAATATATATATATATATATATATATATATATATATATATATATATATATATATATATATATATATATATATATATATATATATATATATATACACTTTAGCCCCCAAGGAGCATAGGCCTTCAACAAACACATGCCAAGTCTTCCTGTCCCGCGCGATCCGCTCAAGTTCTTTCCATGTTTTCCTCATCATTTTAGACGAAAAAAAGGTTAGTCGGCAACCCAGACTCCTTTCGGCTTTCTCTGGGTTGCTTCATGCGCCTCCTTTTCAGAGGACCTTCTTCTGTCTTGGGAGGCTGAGTTGATTTATATTCTGTATTAGCCTTGTCCATAGTTTGTTGAAGTTTTATGGTAAAACGTTTTTTATGGGATGTGGTAACCAGCCCCATGCCCAACCCTCCTTAGTCGCTCTTTACGACATGCATGGTAGGGTACAGTGTTACTATTCTTTGCTCCCCTTTCGGGCCCCGGTTACACACGGGTGATATATATATATATATATATATATATAGATATATATATATATATATATATATATATATATATATATATATATATATATATATATATATAATATTCTGGCTCATACGTTTGCTTTCTTACATGTAATAACTGAATAAACAACTACTGTTTGGTTTTAAAACAACAGGTAACAAATTTAATAATCAATTAGTATTAACAGTTTAAAATAAATAAAATGTTGGTGAATTTTATATTGGAATCAAGTTTTCTCTTCACGGAGATTTAGGGTGAGGGTATAGTTCAAAAAATTATGTCTCGTTGCTGGTGCCTTTTTATAAGAACTTAACTGATATAAGGGGTCCTGCAGCCATTTTTTCGTCACTTCTTGGTGATCAGGACACTTCTTCACACAACATGTCTGATTTAGGCAGTTGGTGTGGATTCCCTGCGTTTCACCGACGTCTAGCTTCGTTCCACGAACGTTTTAGACAAAATAGAAAAACAAATGCCTCTGCTATGTACATTTGTTGGCTGCAACCTAACAGGCGCTGTCTCGCTGTCCACCCACCAATGTTAATCTCTCAGAATAATTAAATTCTCGAGTACACAGCGTAGCTCAGGGAAGATGATTAAAAATCACCAATATTCTTCCGGGTATTAAACTGGGAAAATGTGTCTGGACGGCGCAAATAACGAGTTGCCTGAGTTACAATTAACAAAGTGCATTTATCTCACAAAATCACTGCTCCATTCGGAGTCTGGGGTCACCTCTGCTGTCGGTTTTCTGCACGACTATCCAGAAGGAGTCACCATCGCTTGCTGCAGTGGTTTATGAATATACTATTTATTATGTTTAGGTTGACAGCGTTATATATAACCACTGAGCAAGAAAACGTGTTAAATTCACATTTGTAAAATAATTGTTACACTTACCCAATACACAATCTCCTCGCACAGGTTAGAATGGACACGAGCAATTTAGGTTATATGCTCTCGAATCACTTGGTCTGGATATTTTGATTCCCTTTTATGACGGGTGAATCTGCGAAACACTTGGTCTGGAAAGTTTCTCTTCTGACGGGTGATCCAATTCCTTAGGTATTGTAGATTTTATCAGATTGGTAATAGATGTTTATAGTCCTGTCTGAGCAGAGGTTATAGTGATAACAATGTGAAAGTAAGGGGTAAGAAATAGTTTTATCACGAGTTGATCGTATAAGAGAAAGGACAGTCTCTGGATAGAATAATTTAGCTAATCCAGCCTATCTGGACGACGATATTTAAATCAGACGCACTTTCTCTCCTTGTACGAAATACAAGTTACACTACACTCAAATGCACACCATTCTGTGACAAATACGCACGAACGTGAAAACAAACTATGAATAACATATCATGGATAGGGGTTGACCAACACGATAACTAAAGGTTTAATAAAGTTTATTATCAATAGAAGATCACAACAATAAGCATATACATTACGAGATCATGGTTTACGGACAAAATTGCAAAAGAAGAAATTAATTAAATAGGTTCTCCCCCTCTGCTAAAGGAAAAGAAAAGACGATCCCAACAGAGGTTAATTAACCCAAAAGATCAAAAGTTAACAATAAGTTATGAAATAGTCAGTATGGGAAAAGAATAGGTTCCTAATGTAATCTATCCCGTGACTACTCAGATTAGTGAGATAAAAAAAAAGAAAGAAGAAACCACATAAGTATATGATGTTAACTGTGGTGGGTTTTGATGTTATGAATTGTTGTTATGTATTATTATTGGATTAAATGAGATCAGCTATGAAGGTCCCTGAATTTAACAAATAGTATTTTAAACTTTCCAGAGTACCTTTCCGCTACCACCCATTTGATCTCATTCAAAATTACTCTATATTATTATATAAATGACTTCGTGTAGTGTCTAGGGTTATGAATGTGGAGTGTAATGTGCAATAACCAACAAATATACAAACAAATAGTTTATTATCCACAACCACCAACAGTACTACAACAATAACATACCAACGACACTTTAAAAGGCTATCTTAATTAAGACAGTGGTTGAAATTTGTGTAAATAAAATTTTTTACAATTTATTATCCTGATTCTAATTTATTTTGAACCAGGACTGACAATCAAAAGTGAAATCAAAAGAATCATTTACAACATTCCAATAACACAGTGGATCTTCTGTCCATACATACATTATTATTCTAATATAAGTGTGTGGTTATATTCTTCTACTTTGAGGTAATACTGGTATTACACCATAGGTTGTTGGTTATAATCACTCCCTTTAAGTTAAGTCTGTTTTCGTTTGTCACTTGTGGAAATATTAATATTAGGCACAGTTTTCTTTAATGTCACTTTCTAGTCTGTTAAGTTCTTTTAGTTGAGCTGCCAAGTACCGAACAAGAACTTATCTTGGCAGGAGAATACAGGTAGAACGTTTCCTCTGCTCGCTTGACAATCTTTTCCACCCTTTGATGGGCATTGGCCACTAGCATGGGCTCGAAGTATACAGATAGAGTCCTGAATCGAGCAGTTCTCAAGCGTTTGGTACTACATTAACGTCAGTACCCAGGACCCTGAAATGGGAAGGTTATGCATCCTTCTTTATACCTAGTATACTATACTATTCCACATTTAAGTACAGGTACATTACAAACAAACGAAAAGGGTCATAGCTTTATACCAACCTATGCCACCATTATCTTTTGATGTGACAATGTACACCAGTATTCCTCTCCCCTAATAGTTACAACGCCACTGCAATTCCAGCTGTCATCTTTCCATATAATAGGATAGGTGTTATGCTCCTTGATGACAATCATACATATTTTCTTGTAGTTTTACACCTCTCTGACAGTCTATCACATGGTGGATCAATCTCTAGGCTTTGCCTAAGTTTGCTACAGGCCCACTTACTTATTGTTGTACATTATTATCTCACAGTCAATTTTTATTTCAAATACATGTTAATAAAGTCAATCTTACCACATTTATTCAATGAAATACACAGTGAACGATGACTGGCACACTTTCGATCTGCCGTTCTGTCCAGGCTTTTGAGAAATATGGTTTTCACTGCACAAGCCTGATCTCATCGCTATGTGTCAAAATTTTGTTAGAAATGGCGTCCCCAACGAATGCTTTTTCCCCAATATCAACTACTCTGGCCAATGATTACCCTTATTTCACTTGTAAACAAAGTCATTCAAAAATACAATTCAATTTTCTACTACGTTACTCGGGTGATATATGTTTAGTACGAGGTCGGCCAATAATATTTCGTCTCACTTCAAATTCCACCCAATCCCCTTCCTCGTACCATCTTAGCCTAGCTTTCACCAAATTTTTTTCCCAAAAAATATGCGATCCAATCTAAGCAGATATGACTTGACCTGACAGTATCTCTGATCTATATGTATTGTTTTATCAATATTTGATTATTTAATGGACTATTTAGATAACTAACAACATATTCTTGGTCAGCAAGTCTTCAGGTACACGAATATACGATTTTTATGGGGCTATGTGGCTTGGTTCAAAATTCTATCTTTTTTTTTTTAATGTTAGTTTCAAGCTAAATACGAGAGCTTATGTCATTCGCAATAAGAGCTAAACGTGTTTCCATGACCGTAGTGTCCACATTTCTAACTTTTTCATCGTATTGGGGAAACCCGCCTAGGGCAAAGCGTGCAAGTCGGTTGTAGTGTTAGAACCAATTTGAGACGTGATTTGCGTGTTTTATCTAGCCTTGCCTCTACTTTCCCCAAATGCAGTTAGGCAAATATTTCTTAGAACTAGGAAACGTGGGGCGTTTATGTCAAGGACGAATTTGAAAAATAGGGTACCGTTTTGTTCGGCTTATGCGTTAGCAAATAATAAGCTGAAGGCGTAGGCGACAACCTGCAATTCTCGCCGAAAATTTTTAGTACTATCTTATCTTTGACTTTATGCACATACTGTTATATTCTAATTTAGATATTGTATTTAGAAGCTCACCACATTAACAAAAGACATAAGTTCCTTTCTCCGTTCATTCAAGTCACACCCATTCAGTGGCCACCTTCAGGCTTTTGCCTACCCCAGTAGTTGTCGCAGGCATTCCAAGGAAATACACTAATAAGTAATACGACTATTTAGTGTCAAATTTAAGTTTTGCTAAATCCAGCTCCAGACTCGACGTAGTTGCTGACTGCAAATTTCCCGGGAGTCGATAGAGTCGGTGATTTAATTTGTCCTGGATACAATTAGTTATCTATGCCTTCAGTTGGTTGGAGTAAGGTTCATGCATGGTGACTGCCGACGTAGGATAAATATAACATATATAGTTCCTATGTTTTTTAGCCTCAGGTGGCTGAGACACTAGGTTACGTTACACAAATGTTGCTGACAATATATTTCGCCACAGCTGGCTGATGAGATTGATATAAGTAAATCTGGTAATAGTTCTGGTCCAGTTAATATTATAATTTAATGGTTATATTCTGGTTTCTCTCATGAAAATGAGGAAAATTGGACCACACAAGACACAGCAAGAAGCTCATCAATATTAAATATCCCTGGATGCTTATAATATTATACGTTCGTATGATCATAAGTTCATAAGGCCATAAAAAACTGCTAGTACTCAGATTTGATCAGCCTAGATTTTAGGAAAGAAAATATAAATATTTAACCAAATTATCAATATCATATCTAACACGTGTTTAAAATAGGACCTTTTTTACCACTCCGTTATAAATTAGATTTAAAACACATGTGTCTAGCTTATCCTATCGTTTTTAACGCGTGATATGAACACTAGTCATTTTAATGCGAAAGT
This sequence comes from Oreohelix idahoensis, assembly GCA_024509875.1. Lineage (NCBI taxonomy): Eukaryota > Metazoa > Mollusca > Gastropoda > Stylommatophora > Oreohelicidae > Oreohelix > Oreohelix idahoensis. Next base: position 806,882 of record JAMPIV010001572.1, on the reverse strand, counting down.
CACACCTACTGCCAGATCCGAGCCCATTTGCCGTTCGATTTTTGAATCAAAGGTAATTTTACCACCTCTGCCGCCGACAACCTCTCTGGCTTGACTTTCATCATCTCCTCCTTGCCGAATATCAGCTACGCAATTAATTCCCCTGAAAGTTTTACGATCCAAGGTCCGTCTCAGACTTAACATCGCCCCTGATCAAAGAATCTATTACGTCATGCTCCGTGCTCTCTCTGTTCCACCGTGCTTAATTGCCAAATGGCTCACGTGTCAATTGCACTAGTGAATCCTTCGTTCCTGTAGCAAAAAAAAAAAAAATAGATGGGGAGGGGCAAAAGTGGATGATCACTGCTGCACTATTTCCATCTGTGACAGATATCATGTCCTAATATTTAAAGTCCTGGTCCCTTAAGTTTTTCATAGTTTGTATTTATAATGGCGGGCTTACTTTTTAAGGTTTTAAGTTTCCCAAATACTTCGATCCCCCAGGTGTTTTAAAATATTACATTTAATATTCCGACGCGTGATCTTTTTCAAATCATGCAGTAATATTTCCGCCTGCAACTTTATGCGACTTCACACACAAATATGTGAACTATCCTGGCTAATGCCTTCTGCCAAGATTGACTACCCAGACAGACAGGGGCCATCGGATGCGATAATCTAATTATCACCTGTGGGTGTGAATCACCCAGACTGATTTCTCAGGCATCAAATCTGGCCTTCCTTCGTGTCGATCGGGAGAGACCGTGCTTACCCAGGTGGTCAGACTGATTCATTTGAAAAGCGTATCACCCGCTGAGATCAGTAATTACTCATGGCGGAACGTAACCAGTCTGGGATCGGCTTCAGAGCACAATGTAAAAGATAAAGATAGTCTCATAGCAGATACTTCCGTAGGGGAATGGAGTGTTATACACTTCACCCTACTAGGTCCAGCATAAGAAGCAAAATAATGAATGACGAGAGTAAACATTATGCCAAATAAAAGCGGTTGAATGAGAGAACGAGAAAAATGAAGAAAAAAATGGATACTGCTGGAGTGTCTAAAAGTGTGAGAGAGCCACCAAACGAACACGTACAGACGTTTTGTCACATATTCAAACATTAAGTCAGTCCTATTGTATGGCTCTGAAACATGGAGAACAACAAAAACAACAACCAAAAATGGTACACATTTATAAATACGTGCTTGCATAAAGGATAAGGATTGAAATGGTATGACAAGTTCACCAACGTGGTATGACAAGTTCACCAACACGGTATGACACTTTCATCAACGTGGTACGACACGTTCACCAACGTGGTATGACAAGTTCACCAACACGGTATGACACTTTCACCAACGTGGTACGACACGTTCACCAACGTGGTACAACACGTTCACCAACATGGTATGACTCGTTCACAACATGGTATGAAAAGTTCACCAACATGGTATGACAAGTTCACCAACATGGTATGACACTTTCACCAACGTGGTACGACACGTTCACCAACGTAGTACAGCATGCTCACCAACGTGGTATGACAAGTTCACCAACATGGTATGACACGTTAACCAACATGGTATGACAAGTTCACCAACATGGTATGACAAGTTCACCAACATGGTATGACGTGGAACTCTTGACAAGAACCAGACAAGTGCCATCTGTTGATAGCATTAGCAGACAGTACATGTTCTGGAATTACCAGGGTATGAGAAGTAAAGGCAGACACAAGAACACTCGGAGAACTGGAGACATAACAGAACATGAGGATTAAGACATGGAGGGACAAGAGGACGTGCGACAAGAGGACGTGCGACAAGAGGACGTGCGACAAGAAGACGTGCGACAAGAGGACATGCGACAAGAGGACATGCGACAAGAAGACATTCGACAAGAGGACGTGCGACAAAAGGACGTGCGACAAGAGGACGTGCGACAAGAGGACGTGCGACAAGAGGACGTACGACAAGAGGACGTGCGACAAAATGACGTGCGACAAGAGGACGTGCGACAAGAGGACGGGCGACAAGAGGACGTGCGACAAGAGGACGTGCGACAAGAGGACGTGCGACAAGAGGATATGCGACAAGAAGACATGCGACAAGAGGCCATATCATATGTTTGTTGAATTCCTGAACTCTTTGTGAGGCTAAATGTATTGATTGATTCATTCACTGATTGATTCATTGATTCATACCAAATTATGCTATCCACCAAGAAATTAGTATTTTTATTAATAAATTGCTCGTGTAGTCTCCGGGATCTGAAGAGATTAAAAACAAGTAGACATATCGAAAGAGGCAACCATTATGAGGTTGTGCTAGGGCTGACAGCCTCACCATTGAAACAAACTGCTACATGTACCATCACAGCAGAGAAACATGCATGTTGGGTGCATGTGTTTTGCAAGGAGACCAGCAGCAAAAGCGGTTCCATGGCCCAGAAAAGAAATGAATGAATGGAATAAAGCATTAAAACCTCCTGTCCACTTTTCTCTTCCAATAATACATTACTGCGTTGTATCCAATCTGGGAAGGTTACGGCGGCCGGCGAGATGCTGACCACATCATCCCTAGTGTGTCGATGGTCAAGAAAATATGGGCCTAACACCATATTCCCAATATGCCTCAATGGGCGTGTAACAGGATCTCTATCCAGTTATGTCTTTCAATAGAAAATAGCTTCTAATATTGTGAGGGTAAGTAACAAGAATTTTCAACTCAGACGTTCAGGCTGTTCTGCTGAATAACTGTGACGCGTGGATACGTTCAAAAACAACAACCAAGGAAACCCAAACTTTCAGAAATTGATACGTAGCATTCAGAGTGGTTAAAAACTCAATCTTATTTTTTAAATTGTTATTTCTTCACTTCTATTCAATAAATTTGCATGAAAGAAAAATAAACATGTAGACAATTAATTGCTATTTAACCATATGAAGTGCAATTTAGCATTAATATAACCGTTCAAAGTTAAAATATTTATATATGTAACTCATTCGCCTATTGGCCGTTATTGCTCTTTGTTTTGACAAATGTATTTTGTGTATCTAATAATTCATCAACGAATATAATTATATAATCGTGCAGTTTAAATCAGGGGCGTTTTTTTACAATCTCGGCTTCGTGCTCTCCCCCATGTGTACTGTGTAAGTTTCCGACACTGCAGTATGACATAAATTGACATTGACTGTGCGGTGTAAATGAAGATTGCTGGCTATATTGATTTCTCCCACCATAAGCTCTGAGAGCGGCATGCGTGCCCAGATTGCTTGGTGAACTCACGGACTGGCGATGTCTATCCAAGTTCTAAGAGCTTGTGAGGATTAAGGTGGGGAATGGCGCTAGTCCAGGTAAGTGATAAATTGTGGCGGTCACTGCTGGCAGCTGACGTGAGAATTCTGAAATTTAATTGAAGATAAATTAAACATGTTTCTTTACTCGGAGATTGTGAATAAAAATCTTCACTGTTTGTTAATCTCAGGATTCTGCGAAAGAAGATATATATATATATATATTTGTCTATACCTGTTGTTGACTTCGCCGTGTTTTTTTCAAGATAATGTTCGTCAGAGCGCTATCTATCTATCTATCTATCTATCTATCTATCTATCTATCTATCTATCTATCTATCTATCTATCTATCTATCTATCTATCTATCTATCTATCTATCTATCTATCTATCTATCTATCTATCTATCTATCTATCTATCTATCTATCTATCTATCTATCTATCTATCTATCTAGTTATCTATCTATCTATCTATCTATCTATCTATCTATCTACCTGTCTATCTATCTATCTTATCTGTCTGTCTGTCTACCTGATTATTTGTATTTAGTCATGTACACGACTCACACAAGCAACAAAAACACCAGAATCCACTACCTTTTTTCACATTGTGTTTAAATAAATTTCAAATTGTTTCTTGAATTCACACATTTCCTTCTATATTGTTTGTCTCGCTGACTTCCCTTCATATTTTTGTTGTGTCATTAAAGCTTACACTCAGTTTAAATGAGTGGAAATAAAACAATATAGTTTACTTACACCACTCTCGATGGAATTACTTTCTGACTCTTACATTCAAATACCTTTTATTATAGAAAGTCTAAAAACACTGACTCACTGATTCTTTCTGACTCACTGACTCTCTCGCTCACATTGTTATTTGCCCTATGATTGGACAGAAGATATGATGCCACTTTACCATTGCGGCAGTTTTACATGTTATTTGAACTTTAAAACGCTTTATATATTAATTATAACCTTTCAGAGGTTGAACGGGAGATTTCTTATAATTTAAAATATCTCTCTCTCTCTCTCTCTCTCTCTCTCTCTCTCTCTCTCTCTCTCTAAGTACAGCCTCTCGAGTATTAAATCCCAGACCCCCTCTATTTTATTATGTTTGTTTACTCTATGTCTACGGTAGCGCAGTGGTTAGTGCACTGGCTTCCTAGCTCAGTGGTCCACGGTTCGATCCCCAGTTGAGGTGGGATTTTTAAAACCGCAAACGTCTCTGGGGCAGACCCAGCCTCATGAATCGAGTACCAGAGTAACTCTGGAAAGGTTAAGAAGGCTGGCGTGATGCTGACCGCATCACCACTAGTGTGTCGCTGGTCAAGAAAATATGGGCCTAACACCATATTCCCAATATGCCTCAACGGGCGTGTAACGGGATCCTTACATTTTATTTGTTTAACCTTATGTCAAAGGTTAAACCCAGCACGTTAACATCTCATATTCAGAGTAATTTTCTCTCTGTTTCTCCTTCTTTCTCCTACGCTCTCTGAGATTTTCTCTATTTTCTTCGCTAATTTCTTGTTGACAATTGTGCCTATGTTTATTATTGAACACTCAAGACAGAAATATTATTAAGTTTTCTTGACCCAGGTCATCACCTTATCGTCTTTTATATCTTCACGCTGACTGGTGTAAATAAGTGCTCCTTAACCAGGGATTTATGCACAGCGGGGGGGGGGGGGGGGAAGGGGGGGGGGGGGGGGAGCGACCTGACTTCGGGAGGTACGAGACACGCCAGATGCATAATATATAATAATACAGAAGGCAATTCACCATAAACACAACATAATACACAAAACTGAATTATATATTGTACAAAATGGAACATTGACAAACGTGAATTCAATTTCAAACCGTAGTCAAATTTATCACTTACATTTTCTCAAACATAATTTTGAAGACGCATCAGCAGACACTCATTTTAATCATTTAATCTCATGATTACTCTCACCGAAAAATGCTTCATTTTCGTATATTCTAACATTTACTACAACATTTAAAACGTATTTAACATTATTTCTCTGTTATTATTTAGTTATGTATATATTATATTAGGGAGCCGCGGTAGCATAGTGGTTAGTGCACTGGCTTCCTAGCTCAGTGGTCTTTGGTTCGATCCCCAGATGATGTGGGATTTGTTTAGGCCGCAAACGGCTCCTGGGTCGACCCAACCCCAATTGGGTACCAGAGCAACTTCTGGGAAGGTTAAGACGGCCGGCGTGATGCTGACCACCTCACCCCTAGTGTGCCGATGGTCAAGAAAATATGGGCCTAACACTATATTCTCAATATGCCTCAACGGGCGTGTAACGGGATCCTTGACCTTTTTACCTTTACCATATATTATATTTATAATCTTGTCTTTCTTCAAAAAGTTTCGAATATTGGTGCCAGTTATACTTAGTTATTATCACTAAGTCTACAAGTGTATGAAAACAGGCTGGAAGCTACTCATAAAATCACTCATAATTCCGCTGCCCCTAACGATGAGGTTACTATTTCTCCGGACCCTACAGCATGCACTGCTATATAAATAAAATGACAATTTTTTATATTCCGTTCAAAAAGACGAACGTTAATCTCTTGTTCGTATTTCTGACATATTTTTACTAGCTAGAAGATGTTGGGATGCAACGTTTCTGACGGTCCTGTTTAGGACTACAGGACATGTTAAATATTATGACGCGTTGGTTACCAAGTTCACTTACTCTTCTCTATGTCATGATGTTGAATTGTCAATTATCTTCTCCTTTTGTCGACCTCTGTCACTTTTCCCATCAAACTTATTGGTTGTCACAGCGTTTTCCATTCTCACAATATGCTCAAGGAACGTTGGCCACTTTCCTCCGTTGTATGCAGTAAGATTACTTTGCGCGTCTTTAAAGAAAGCCTTATTACTTATTTTAATAATCCTACGTGATACTCATTACATTCTTCCGGAAATCACATTCCTGAGACCTCTGGGATGTTCTTATTTATATACTCACCCACGACTAACGTCTGTATGACAGAATTATCTCTATGTAACACTGAAAAACTTGTGTCTGTATGACAGAATTATCTCTATGTAACACTGAAGAACTTGTGTCTGTATGACAGAATTATCTCTACGTAACACTGAAGAACTTGTGTCTGTATGACAGAATTATCTCTATGTAACACTGAAGAACATAACTTGTGTCTGTATGACAGAATTATCTCTATGTAACACTGAAGAACAGAACTTGTGTCTGTATGACATAATTATGTCTATGTAACACTGAAGAACTTGCGTCTGTATGACAGAACTATCTTTATGTAACAGTGAAGAACTTGTGTCTGTATGACAGAATTATCTCTATGTAACACTGAAGAACTTGTGTCTGTATGACAGAATTATCTCTATGTAACACTGAAGAACTTGTGTCTGTATGACAGAATTATCTCTATGTAACACTGAAGAACTTGTGTCTGTATGACAGAATTATCTCTATGTAACACTGAAGAACTTGTGTCTGTATGACAGAATTATCTCTATGTAACACTGAAGAACTTGTGTCTGTATGACAGAATTATCTCTATGTAACACTGAAGAACTTGTGTCTGTATGACAGAATTATCTCTATGTAACACTAAAGAACTTGTGTCTCATGTCCACAGACAATCATTTACTGCTGAGACTACTTGTTATTTTATAGGAAGCTGCTTTTCGTCTGGGTATAATTTCATTTTTTTTCAATTTTCAGACGAACCTTTCTTTTGGTGTTATTACTGTCCCTATGTTACTGTGCACATTTTATATTGGTGTTATTTTCTGTCTTACCTTCACATTTCTTCATATCAGTCTGTTTTTATTTCCTCTGTATGTCTGTCTCTCTCTTTTTATATCTCTCTCTCTCATGCATGGAGGCATATCGGGAGTCATCCTTATATCATCACCAGCTAAGCATAGTGCTACAGTATACAGAAGTGGAAGTGAACCTGTGGCTGTGAGGCTAATTACACTCTCATTAACTCTTGAAATCATCCACACACTTCCATGGACTCCCCCTGTGGTGAAACAAGTTGAGGACCCAGCATTGCACACTAAACTTGCAGGATTCACTTGAGCCCCAGACGTAACTCTGGCTTTTATCTGGTTGCCTGCATGGGGGAGGATCTCACTGTCACGGGTTGCCTACCCTGCTTTGCAGTAGTGGTCCAACGTGGCCAAAACTCAAGAGTACCTAATATAAGCCTTCAAATGTGTCTACCTTCGCACAAGATTACCCGTGGCAGAGTTGTAGATAAAGGAATAAAGATGCTTCTATCTCAAGGGAGTCTTCACAAGATATTCAGAAAAGCGAGAACAATGCTGCATTGGCTGAGCACGTTAACTCTAGGATCTGCCGACAACTTTCGTGAAGGATTAAGCAACTTATTAATTTTAGCTCGTCTCGTCAAACCCCCATCCTGATTTACTCAGAGGCATTCTTATTATTATGGTATAGCTCTGTTTAGAGTGTATTTAGTAAATTGACTGCGACAAACATGCAGTACATTTAAAATGATTAAATCGAAGTTAAATTTGCATAATTACAAATAACAAATTTAATAATCATTTAGTTGTAACAAGGGTTTAAAAGAATGAATAATGTTTTTCAGAAAGGTATTATAAATGTTGTGATAGGATAAAAGTTATAAAGGAGTTCACGTGGCAGCTTATAGGTTTCACTTATCTGCCACTGGTAGGTTCTGCGGCCTCTAATGGGTTGGTTCTCGGTAGATTGATCACTGATAACGCTCGTCTCTGGTCAAGGATGTAGGGTGTAGGACGCTCCCAGAAGTGTCAGGGAGTGTCCACAAAGTTAGTCCCTCGTTTTAAAGCTCAGGCTACTGTTCCCTTCTTGTTCCAGAGATAGTACCCTCAAATGGTACCACCAACAACAACTGTGGTAAAAAGAATAGAAACGAAACGTCTTCTGAGTATTGCGTTTCCCGACACATACTTATGTGTCACCTTTCTCTTATTCCACCATCCCATTTATCTCAGAATTTACCCTCGATGAGAATTTAACTTAATCCCTCGAGAGAAAACTTTCTTTACATTTAAGTGAATATGTTTACATAGACATTTACACTGGTTTGAAAATGAAAATATTATTCTTAGAATGTACATCATTTCTTTTACCTTTCATTTCCTGCTCCATATGAAACTTGGGACTAACTGTGCTTTTAGTTCTCTGTAAGAAACTAGCAATAAAGCAATCACCAGCCCTTGCAATGGTGGTTCATGAAATCATCATTCTATATGATGAGGTTGCCAGCCTCAAATAACTTGGACATCCACTAGCGATTTTCACATATTAATATTCACATGGCAATATATAGATATTAGTTCACATGTTAGTAATGACAATTGTAGAATGTAAAATGCACAACTTACGCCACTCCTGGCTCACAGACTTTTTGCTCAGATGAAAAAAGGCACTGTTAAATGCCTCTTACACGTGTACTTCAGGGTCGTTACTTTTACAAGATAATTCTCTCTATGACTCCGTGTGTTCAGTTTCCTCAGTCCCGGTTTCCTTGTTAAATTGATAGTTTTCCTGGGCTGTTTTGTAAGTCCTTTTAAATACTCCAATAAAAGGTGTCCAGTCTGATAAATGGAATTCTGAATTCTAACGTCTGGCAGTCTGGATGTGTCGTCGTGGCAAGCGATTTCTCACAGTGTCTTAACACTGAAGCGTGTCAGGTTACATTGCCTGTACTCCCTCATATTTGTCTGTTACGAGGCTAATCAGAACTCCAATCGTTTCAGACATGCTTGTTGGGTCGGGTAATTTCAAAATATTCCGACATGGAATAATTTTTGCGCTTGATGCAAAGGTCACGTCTCCCATATATGGTTTCAAAACATCCGATTGCCTGGCAGGCAAACTCACCAACACATTTGTAAACTCGTGCAACAATGTGTTTCAGATCTAACATTAAATTACTCTAATATAATGTAATGCCGTCGTGAGAGTAGGACAGGAAACGATTATGTCATTCGTGTCTGTCCAAAATTTGTTGCACAGACGAGTAATCGTGTTATCTGTCGCTTGAGCACACAACTCTACGCGAATACTAAGCAGACCAATAATCTCAGCAAAGCTGTGCCGCGCCTAGCAAATGTGATGTATTATCACCAACAAGGAGTGTCAAAATATTTGACAATATCAAATATCTGCTACATAACAGAGAAAGAAAAAAAGTGCTGACCATGGAAAAGCACGCAATTAGTCAGTACAACATGATTACTGCCTGTCGTAATTTTTATCTGAGAGGGTGCTGATGAATATTGGTCCCTTTAGAGTGTAAAGTGATATTGAAGGGTCTGTGAGAATAAGGATTTAGGTGAATGAGGTAGTAGATTCACAAGCGCTGGGAAGGAGCAAGGACAGTCTCTTATTACGACAATATCTGTTTTCTCACAGACTACTCCTATCTCTCTTCTGCACAAACAATTGTGTCAGTTCCAGTCGCTCAGGCGCACTCACCGATTTGGTGATTCTGTCGCTCAACGTACATGAATACAAACTACACAGATGGAAATGTTTGGAGTTTTAGGCCAACCGACAACCAACACAAATAAATATTAATACCTTTATTATCATAAACGACTCACACATAATTGTACATTTACAGTCAAAATCGATATGGTTATTTAGCCGCCATCTGACGCCAATACTAATATAAACCCCCCTCAATCCAAATCCCCATGAATTAACCAAAAACAACACCACAACCCCAAATCACGATTCCGTCTTGAAAACAAATAAACCAACAGGATTTGAATAATTACAATTTTACGTACACTTCATCATAATAGAGTCCCAGTATCCTATATACATTTAACAATCTTTTCATTTGATGCTACCATCTTTCCAACCTAACCCTATTGCCCTCTTACAACACATTACACTAAGGACCACCCCCTCTAATCATTGCCTTCATGCCTTTCGCTTCTTTCTTTCGACCACTCTTTCCCATATGTATTACCTACTTATCTATACATGTAAGAATCAGCTCCATCATATTTGTCCTATCTTACCCTCTTACAAATCATAGATTCCACCCCTCTCATTCCTGGGTGCACCGAAGTATACTGTTCGTATACCCTACTAATGTCTGTTATGAATTCACCTAGATTCTACCAGTAGATCTCTCCTACCCACCTCTTTTACTCTATCCTGTTAATGTAGATATCTATATGCCTATTTATAATTCATGAAGGTCGGATTGCCTCATCTCTGCCACATGAGTCTACTTATCGCCCTCCTCTTTTCCACCTATTAGTCTATGTTATGAGACTACTCATAAAGCCCGTACCTCTATTGTCTCCTCACTAATGCTATAATGTTTGAGCTATAACCCGTTAGTGTAAAGGCCCCCACTAAACCCTTTTCGGATATATTAACTTATGTAGTCGGTCAGAACGGTTCGATTCTCGCCCTAGATGGACTGATCTACGTTGTTTCGCTCTGTCGTTATAAAAAAGGGAGTCCATCTAACACTTATACCCCATGCCCAAAGAACCAGGCATTATTCCGCTTTCCTATATAGCCGTGTTATAGGTCTAGCGTGAATCAACAACTACTGAAATTCAGATACCCATCCACGCTATGTGCAACTCTTTCAAATGAAATACAGTACCAATATCTCTACCTACATCCAAGATAAAAAAACGTGGTACCTTGCTATAATATTGTCTCCCCTGTCGCTTCCCTCAGATCATCTCGTGATCGACACGTCAATAGGCGATTAATTTCTTCCCCACAAATCATACGATGTATGAGAGATCATTTGTTTTGTGTTGGCATCACTGTACATATATAGGCAATCGACAAATCTGGTACTTTATCCCCCTATTTGAATCTGCCAGACTGACCCAATGTCATCAACCCTAACAAGTTAACCTCCCAAACCCTTCTAAATAAACTCATTAAATCCCCATGTTTCAGCTACTCGAAAACATAGATGGAGTGTCATGTGAAGAATTTGACTTTCCGAGTGTACGGCTCTACCACAACACCGCGTCTCAAAACAGTGACGGGTTTGTTAAAATTCCAATCAGCACCAATATTGTACTATGATTATAAATATCTACATCGACATATGCCCCGAATACAACGCGCGCCCCATTCACGGGGCTATTATTGCCATGCGATCACATAGATCACCTAAGCAAGCACTACGCCGCTCCCCGTGACTTCCCAGATCACGACTTGTACGTTAACACAAACTGTTCCACCCCCAATTATCATCGTAATCAAAATATAATATCACTCAACACTAATCATATCCCAATGATCACTCCGTATGTCCCAGATAAAATACGTTACTTCAATACTCCAATTCAAAAGCTGTAAACCTAGACTCAGCAATACCGAAAATCATGGCTCTGCCTCTAATAGACACAACACCAACATGTTAATAAAAGAACCCCAACCACCAATTGCGTCCACACACCACCGATACCTACCACCTACACCATGATATCATGCAGGTGTAGAATCACATATTAGTCAAGACACCTTCAATATTACAATTTATCACCGGAATCTCCCTGAAGATACGGTATTAAATTTTATTAAAATTTACTCACCTAATATTCTTCAAAACCATTTATTCCTATTGCCCATTTACCCTAACATCATTTTTGGTGAGTCTGAGTTCTGATAAATTTAAAGTCAATACTTAAATTATTCTTTTTTTTTTAAAATTTTACATTAATAAAGATTTTTTTCATTCTAATTTCGCATCCCATTTTTTAACATATAAATATGTTACCCCATAATAAATACTTTTACACTTAATTTTTATTACCCATTCTTCAAAACAAAATGTTACATACATGCCATTAAAAAAATTTTCACCAACCAAAACATAACCAATAATACAATAACACCCAATAATTGTGTGTGTGTCTAATAGAGAGAGACCTACTCTCAGAGTGTAATCTAATGTGTCCAGAATAATACAACAACATGTCTCTACACCAAAGATATGTGGATCCACGGCTCATCTCACCCGAATGAGTCACCACTCATTGTGTGAAACTCGTCGTACGTGCACCGTAGCGTTTCAAAAATATAATGTGTATATACTGTAAGTAGCAGATGAATACTGCAGATAATAGTAATAAAGTGACACTGTCGCCCTATAGAACCACACACACTCATACTAACCAAAATGTCAAACTAACTCTGACATCCCTTTATTTAAAAATACTAAAAAAGCAACAACTATCTATACAGAACTAAACTTAAAAACATGATACAATAAGTATATACAAATAGACCGACTCCTCTCAACTCTGTCACAAAGAGAGCAATCACAAAGTGTGTACACTGCGCTCTGTGTTCGAGCGAATTCTGAGTGCAGCCTAAATCAGTCCAGACTGTGTGCCCACCAAATAGTTGAATAAACACACTAATGTGTCCCTAGTCATAGCGACCATAGAAATCAAGTTGTTGTGTATACAGCCAGCGTGAGTATTGTCATTCTCTATACGTAAAGTTAGTCTCAATCATTGTTATGTCACAACACCAGACCAAGATAAACCATAATTATATCTTATTTGAAACACGTGTGAGTAGTGTACTTAGTGTGCGTGATATGTCACCTACTCTCGTCTCCGCACACACCTGTTCGTGAAGTACATCATCTGTATGTGTGCACGTTATATGTTATTGTAAAGTGTACACTGTCTAGACGCTAGAGTGATAGTAGTTACAGACTCCTACTCATCTGATTCAACAGAAAGAATGGAGAAACTGATATAGTCAAATCTCGCCTCGCCGTAGGCGTAAAAGAGTTCTGACGCGTTAATCATTCTAGAGTGTTCTATGTGTAACGCTAGAACTGTTATAGATCCACTAAAATAGATTTCTCTGCTTACATGTGTGACTCGGATATCTAGAAGTTCCACATCAGATTGCTAGGTTCAGGCTCGAAGTTGTCAGTCTGTATTGTAATGTAGACTCTCATCGTATTTAGTCAGATATTTTTGACACAGGGAGTCGCTGCCTTTCACTCTAAATATGATTGTTCGGACCATCTAGTACTAAGATCTGTGAGTCTCGCATAATGATAGAACTCTCTAGTCATGCTGACTATGGTAGATATCTCGCGAAGCCATGTGATGTGAAAGACCTTTGACAGTGGCATAGCTGCGTATGCTGTACTGCTGTGTGCGCGTCTGGCGCGTGCGTATGTCGTCCACGAGATGTTGTCGCTGTGACAGCTGTCTTCCTCGCAGAGCTGTGCCTGCTCGCTGATGTAGTCTCTGTCAGGTTGTATGTGCCTGTAATCCCAAGAGTGTCTGTTAGTCGGGTGCGCCGAGTGGCCGATGTGTGTAAGGTGAGGTGCGATGACGAGTGCTTGCGTGCGAGTCAGTTCATTTCGCTCTCGTTTCCCAGTTGGTGGAGCTCTTCCACGTTGAATTCTGAAGATTGCAGTCGATGGTTTTTGATGGTTACCCGCGCATGCCGGTACCTATAGAGTGCGCTCTTAACGATGAATGACGTACTGCTTGCGAGGCGCGTACGCAAGACTCATATCTCGTTGGTGAAACCTTGCAGAGAGCGCAGCGTCACACTCGTGTACGTTCATGATCTGGTATGCTACGCCACTAGACGCAGTACTGGAGGGACTATAGAAGTGGTGTCAGATTGAATGATCTATGATTTTGACGCGATATGGAGACAGGACCATGTGTCAACTCGTACTACTCTTGCGAGCCGGTGACTATGGCGCATGTCCAAAGCGTAAGTATCATGTCCGGTTTTTCATGTTTAATTTATGACAATGTAGCTGCCCTGTTCGGTAGTTTTTACGGGCGTGATTGGAATCGTAGATTGTCTCCTCTTCCTCCGTGGTCCAGTTGTTAATCAAGAAGTCAGCTCCGAACATTCTGTGTTTTCCTGGAATAATAATTTCGCACTTTGGAAGGGAACATTACACCCTCAATAGCAAGGCCCAACGCATTTATCCTTGCGTTGTGTGCTTAGGGGGTTTGATTGAATTACCTTCTTGGCACCCATGGAAAGACTTAGTGGAGCATTGGTTCATATGTGTTTTGGCACCGTGAAAGACTGTGAATGGTACCATACAGAAACTATCATGCATCGATGGCAGGTCTTGATGCCATGAATCAGAGCGCGGAGACATTCTCTCCTTATAAACGAACACTGTTAGGGTTGCGTTTCCGCTTTATTCACGTTTCGACCGACCTTTAATGCCATATGGCAAACTGGAAACAATAGCATTTGTTCAGGGTAAACCGACACTGTCAATCGGCTTGCATGCACAAATGTTATAGACCGCCGATTCCTTCGCGTCCAACCTGAAACGCCCGCTCAACTAACAGTATGAACAGAGGTTTTTAAGGCAGGTAACCTTCCTTAGGATGGGGTTACTGAAGCCGATCAACTCTGTTCCTTTCAATATCGTGACTTATACGAGTTTCGTTCGCTACTTCTTTGATCCCACATATTGACTCCTTAGCAGGACAAAGAAACTTTACTTGGTAACCCACCCCGACGGTCCCAGTCAGGAGGTGCTGTAGGTCGCGTTGAAGTTCTGGATGTATATTCTGATAGTAGTGCACATTAGCGATATGAAGGAAAACGAATTACGTATTTCTTCTAGTTCGGGGTCTTTTTGCTGCCACAATTTTCACTCCAACGTTCTTCTTAATAGGCCAACTTGCATCCGTGAGAAATAGTATGGTCCCCAGGAAGTCTAAACTGTTACAAAAACCCGATGAGACATTTGCTAGGTTCTGGCTGTGAGACCCGTTTCCTGTAGTTCTCCTGAGGAGCATAGCAACCGTAGCAATATGTTCTCTTCATACTTTTCCGATGCAATTAATATGTCACTTATCCATGAAAAATTATGGATATGGTAGGGACTTTGCAAAGGCTGCTAGAAAGCTTCTCATCATCCTGGTGAACACTCCTGGTGCGTTATGCGCAACCGAACGGAGGCATCACATTAAATGTGTAGTGATTCCTTTTCGCTGTAGTGCTAAAAGCTAACAAAGGTTTAATTTCCTCCTTGACTGGTATTTGATAATAACCTTTACTGAGGTCAATCTTGGAGAAGATCTTTGCTTTGCTGAGCTTGGTGAACAACTCAGAAACAGTTTGGAGAGGCTCGGGCTGGAATTCCGTTACAGCGTTTAGCAACCTGTAATCAATGCACAGCCGAACTTCCTTATTGGGCTTCTGCAACAGCACTACGCTCGAGCTGTAAGGAGATGTAGACTCACTGATAATTCCTGCCTGACGCAGCTTGTCTATTTATTTCTCCGCGAAGTGCATCCCGCTTTAGCGTACGGGGATGGGGTAAACTCTGGTTTTGAACAGAGGGTCTCGTTTGTTAATTTCATATCAAATTCAATGAGATTTGTTTCGACCAGGTACATGATCCCGTTAAGACTGCACTGTACTGTTTTAGTAGAGCCCTGGTTTATGTTTGTTGTTCAGGTGAGAGATTGTCGCCGAACTTGACATCTTTAAAGGATTCTGTGGGTTGCAGTGGATACTCCATGCAACCATCATCATCTTCCTCGTCTTCCGTTGCTATGGCGACAGCCAGGAGAGGCTCGGAGGATGGCACCGGTCTTTCCAAATATTTCTTTAGCAGATTTATGTGGAAGACCTTCTCCTTTCCTTTGATGGAGATCTTGTAATTGGTACGTGAGATCTTTTTAAGGACGGTAAACGGCCCTTGCCATCCGATGCGAAGTTTATTGCTTGCACCGGTTTGGAAGTAGCAACAAAACTTTCTCCCCTGGTTGAGGCCTCTCGGGGGCTCTCTTTTGCAGCTTTTGTTGTATCTTTTAGCGTGTTTACGCGGGGCTTTCTTAAGGTTGGTAGTTAGCTAGACAGTCCCATCCTAGCTTTAGCCTTTCCTTGAGCTCAGATACATACTTGCTTGCAGAGACGACTGTCTCGTCAGCCTTTTGGTCTGTCAGGGACCGAAGTAAGGCTTCTAATGGCCCCCTTTATAGCAGGTTCTGCCAAATAAAAGTGTAGCAGGCGCGGAAATCCCGTAGACGCTTGGGGGAACCTCTCGGTAGGCGAATAAGGCAGCCGATATATATAGGTCCCAGTCTTCCGGTTTCTCCTGACCCAGCTTACGTAACATGGTGGTGAGGTCTGCCATATGTTAAAAACGTTCCACGAGAGCCCATTTCGCCGGCCGGATGGTAGGGACTTGTGTGGATATGTTTGGCCCTCAAGATCTTAAAGATCTCCTCCATTAACAGGCTACGGAATTGGGATCCATTGTCCGTCAAAACTTGTTGTGGGAATCCCAACCGTGTAAAGATTTGCACAAAGGCTTCTGCGACATGCTTGGAATTAGTGCATGGTAGCGGTACGGCTTCGGCCCACATAGTGCAAGTGTGTCGAACTAATAGTCAGGATGAACCTGTTCCTTCTTTTGGTCCTTTCCAGGGGTCCAATGATGTCGACAGCAACCCGTTCAAATGGAGTCCCTACTATTGGCATTCGCCCCATAGGTACTGGGGGTGTCAAGTGCTTGGGTGCTACCCGTTGGCACTGGGCGCAGGATTTCACATACCTGACAATGTCAGAGTTCATTCCTGGCCACCAATAGTGGGTTTTTAATTCGCTGAATAGTGGCGTTTATGTCCCATATGTCCGCTAAAGGGAAGAGAGTGGCCCCATATCTCTCTAAGATCTAGGCTTCGGTTACTGCGTCGGAAATAGGAGCTGTGTTATTCCCGTGTCCGGGAATTTTGGGTGACCCGCGGGGTTTTCCCGTTCTACGACATACAATACGCCATCCCTAGAAAAGATGTCTCCGGTGTGTCTGGGGTCCTTAGCCATGGGCAGTTTCTTAAAGCAGAGCTCCAGAGTAGGGTCCTTTTGTTGCGCCATCCTTCAGTTCGTCCGGCAACAAATTTGGCGCAGGCTCCCTCTCCTTCTTGGCTTGCTCCTCACTTGTGGTTACCGCTGCCAACAAATCGGCTCCTTTGGTCTCCCAATAAACACATTATCTACATCCCAGGATAAACTGGGTAGATAGATAGGATCATCCATAATGGCCGCTTTTTTATAAACTCCTCTGACAAAAGTCAGAGTGTATTTCTACCAGTGCGATAGGCAGCGTCCTGGGCGCATCACACTCTTAAAAAACACTCCACTAAGTTTGACGGTTTCCTCTGTCTCCCTGACCTGGGTTGTTTGACTAGGTGTCTAGCAACAATACAACTAAAACTTAAGTCCAGGTGTCAAAGAGACAAGTCGGTTGGATGAGGTTGGGTTAGCCATTCAAAATTACCAGTTGCCTCGAAGAGTTGAGGGTCGGTTCCCCCTCAGGTTGAGAATCACTGACATTGACTCTACCGTTTTTCGAGGCGATCTATGTATGCAAACATTCCAACGCGTTTCGGACCGGTTTGTTTGCCCTAAAGTGATCAGACGTTCTCTGGTGGTGTAGGGGTCTTTCCTTTTCCTTGACCTTGGTGGCCCGCGCGCTGCCACGTAGGCTTGGTGGGGTTGATCAGAATTGTTGATTTGGGGGGGGGTGTAGGGTTATAGGGGTTTTGTAGAATTTCGATTTTTCCTGGGGAGGTCTCTGGGTATTATTTTCTCGTTGGTTATAATTCTGAGAGGAATTAGAGGAATAGGATGACTGCTCTAGATGTTGTTTACGAGATGGCTCATCTGTGGGTTTACGTTTAGTGCTGGGAAGTTCGGCCATTGCATTGGTATAGCGTTCGGCCTTATTGAGTATGTACTCAAGCCTGACTGCCCCCTGTTCAGCCAAAAATCTACGGGTTTCGTTTGACAAAGTTGACTTTATCTGCTCCACAAGAACAAGTTCGAGGAGTCCCTCATATGAAAGAGGTAGGTCAGATAATTCAATGCACTTTGTCAGATAACCCGTGAGACGTTAAGAGAACTGGGGAAATGTTTCCGTGCTCTCTTTTCGGCTGTTTCTGAACAACTGCAGAAACTTTCGGGCAGTCATCTCAAACTGCTGTAGTAAGGCCTTCTTCAACATGTCGTAATCATGTTGATTCGGTCCCAGCTTTGTGTACACGTCATAAGCATTGCCTTTCAGTGACGTTGAAAGTTTGAGCGCCCAGCGGGTACTCTCTAACCCATAAAGATTCGCGAGTCTCTCGAATTTTTCTAGGTAGCTGTCAATTTTTTCGTTAGGGCTAGGAAAAGACTCTAAAGCGAAAGACATCGCAGTTAATTGGGCAGACTGAGTGCTGGAGAGATCCATTGTTTGAGACTGGGGCGAAGACGGCTCTCCATTATTTGAAGTAGAGGCACTCCGACTCTCTAAAGCCTTGAGCGCTAATTCATGATTTGTCTGTCTTTCCCTCTCTCTTTCTCTCTCTCTGCGGGCTTCCATTTCTGCCTCAATTTTCTTCTGTTCGCCAATTGACGATCGTCCGCTTCTTTCTTCCTAGCTTCTGCCCTCTCTTCTCTCTCTTTTTCTTCCTTCCTCTAGCTTCTGCCCTTTTGTTTCTCTTCCTTCCTCTCTGCTTCTGCTCTTTGTTGCTCCGAGTCATATATTTGCAGTTCCTGGGTGATAAACAGATTCGCGGCTTCTGTGTCTAATCCTGAGTCTTTCGCTTCCTGTCTCAAAATGGATCTTATCCTAATTCTCTCAGCCATTGTCAAAGAACTGGATGCTTCTAAGACTAGAGAATAGTAAGATGGAAAAAGAAGGGGGGGGGGATAAAAAACTCAAGGCCGCTACGACGAGAAAAACAAAGTAAAAAATTTACTGAATGACCTCGTGTGTTAACTTATCGCCGCTATTATTGTCACTTAAGACTCGTAACGCAAGCAACTATGCCAATTAAATGGTAAGTTACACTAGAAAAGAATCTACTCTTACTAACAGTAGAGAAAATTTATATTAAACAATTTAAAAGAAAAAAAAAATTTCCCAGAAAATGTTAATTCTCTAACAACAAACTCCGTCCCTGAAGACAACTTTTGAGATGAGACGTAGTTAACTTAATTTTTAAAAATCAGAACAATCCGTCTTTAGCTTAGCTCAACTCAAACGCTTCATAACCTTTAGTGATTGTAAAACAATCACGCAGTCCCAGCAATTATATAACCAAAATTTTCAATGCCCTCTGCCAGAGAATACAAATGTGACAATCTTTTATTATCACTAACTGCCTGTTCCTGTGGAAAAACAAACCTGTCTTAATTATTGTGTGGTTGGCCCAAAATACTGAACGGGTTGGTCTAGGGGAAGTAATACTTTTAAAGATTATACCCTACTTCACAAAGACAATCAACCACACTCTATTAACTCTAAGTTCAGAATCTCGAACGAGCTAACCATATATTGTCGTAATTTTTATCTGAGAGGGTGCTGATGAATATTGGTCCCTTTAGAGTGTAAAGTGATATTGAAGGCTCTGTGAGAATAAGGATTTAGGTGAATGAGGAAGTAGATTCACAAGCGCTGGGAAGGAGCAAGGACAGTCTCTTATTACGACAAAATCTGTTTTCTCACAGACTACTCCTATCTCTCTTCTGCACAAACAATTGTGTCAGTTCCAGTCGCTCAGGCGCACTCACCGATTTGGTGATTCTGTCGCTCAACGTACATGAATACAAACTACACAGATGGAAATGTTTGGAGTTTTAGGCCAACCGACAACCAACACAAATAAATATTAATACCTTTATTATCATAAACGACTCACACATAATTGTACATTTACAGTCAAAAATCAAAGGTTACAGAATACAAATATGATAAGGGAAGAGGGGGTTTTGAGGAGAAATATCCCATCCACCGTTTCCCGTTTATATCTACTAACAGACAAAACCCGGTCCCAAAGACAAGAAAGGGGGGGGGGGGTGATCAGAGATAGGCAATTTAACCCACTGGTAAAGTTATTACTCTGAGGCAAGGGGTTACAGAAAAAAAGGGGGGGGGGGGGGGTAGAGGAAAGCTAGGGTTCTCAATGGTCTCCCTTTAAATCAAAAAATTTGACGGGAGGGGAGATGAACACAGTTACCCAATCCCACTAGGAGAGATCCCGTACAAGGAATATAAGGCACATTAGTACAAGGTCGAACTAATTAAAAAGGTAAAGTAAAGATAAATCTCCTTTCATTCAAAAAAACACACTAGGGCTGGCCATCCCAACAAACACACACGCAGACTTACCGAAAGGTGAATTCTGGCACTTCATAGGAAATACATAAAAAACAGCACTAAACCTTGGCTTAGGTAAAAGTAATTTCTTCCGTGTACAGCCCCAGATTTTGCGGGTTGTTTAAGTTAACAAAGTGTCCCGAAATCGCTGGACGTTGAAGTTTAACGGTACTGTTTGTTTATTAGATAAAGTTCCTAAAGAAAGGCACAGGCACTTGGCTAAGCGTGAGGTATGGTGTGGTTCCTAAAATTGGCACAGCTGGTGGAGATAACTTCCTTTTTCCGTAATGTCACAAGTTAAGAAAAACACTGAGGTAAGTTCTTCTTCGGGGTTTCTAAATTGGCACATTTTTGGGGCGGGGGGGGGGGGGGGGAGGGGGGTCGGCGGGGTAAAATCCACTGAATATGCGTGACAGACAGTGTTCAGGTATCGATGCTTTTTCTTCACAAATAGGGGCAGTGAATAAAATATGTT
>JAMPIV010001572.1:718431-780931 GCA_024509875.1 Oreohelix idahoensis | reverse complement strand
AACAGATTCCTATTATTCTCAATGTTATCCCTTGACTAAGCAGAATAAGGGAGGGGGAAAAGAAAATTAAACAACCCCACAGAGAGAGGAAAAAAAACAAGAAATAAATTAAACTGATGTTTACCAAGAAAAAAGATAATTTAAGGTTATCTAATTTTTCATTCATTCAATACACGATCACAGTGGCCACTTACTTACTTACTTACTTAGTCGTTCCTCTTCTACCGTGAGGTGTAGAGGTTTGGAAGAGAGAGCGCCAGACTATTCTATCAGCTGTCTTCTTCCTGGCCTGGTTCCATTCTAGTCCTCGGTCCTTCAAAGATTGTCTAATGTTGTCCTCCCAGCGGACTCTGGGTCGTCCTGGAGGTCTGGATCCCTGGCTCTTTGTTTCCCATGCTTGTCGTGGTAGCCGATCTTCTCCCATTCTGCAGACATGGCCAAACCATCTTAGTTGGGACTGTTCTATTTGGGTCTGCAGCGGGTGGGATTTTAGGCCTTGACGTATCGTCTGGTTGCGGACCATGTCTCTTCTTGTTACTTCAACCACCTTCCTCAGATACCTCATTTCTGAGGCCCGGATCTGGCTCCTGTGGGCTGCAGCCATCGCCCATGACTCGCATCCATATGTCAAGACCGGGACATAGGTGGAGCGGTATACAGCCATCTTCGTTTTCTTACCAACCTCTTTCTTGCTGAGGAATCCTCGATTTATGGCCTGATAAAGTCTCCCAGCCGCTGCCTCCCGAGTGGCCAACTCCCCTCCGATGCCCCCCCTCGGTCTACAATAGCTCCGAGATATTTAAAGCGGCCGACCCGCTCCAGGACCCGCTCTCCCAACCCAATCCGATGTTTTCTTTCCTCTCGTGATATCACCATGGACCCTGTTCTAGAGCCGCTCATGACCACCCCTCTCCCCTCCAGCCCCCCCTCCAGACCCGCAGGCCGGACCGGAGACGTGTCTCTGACCTAGCAACCAGGACAACATCATCAGCAAATGCTAGCTCTGAAATACAGACCTGTCTCATCCTCCAGCACCCCACCGAACACTTTCCCGCCCTCTCCCCACATGCCCCGACGACATCGTCCACGAGAAGTATGAAAAGACAAGGCGACAGGATATCGCCCCGTCCTACACCAGTGGTGGTCCTGAACCCCTCTGACCCATAGTTTGCCGTCCTCACATAACCTCCGCAAGACCCGTAGAAGCTCTGCATAGCATGTATCAGTGGCCACACCATTCACAATTACCGATCGTTGAAGCCGGTATTCCATGAAATAACACAAAAAAAAACATCTAGCAAGTACTCAAAATACTCTGAGTCTTTTTCTTCCTTTTTCAGCCCCAGACTAGCGGGTATTGCGTTCAGCTATTTTTCCGTAGTCGCTGAAATCGAAGCTTTAGTGTCTTTTGTTTTTTCCTAAAGGTTCTATGGGATGACACTGTTCTCGGGATTTAACAGATGTATATATAAGAATATATTGGTCCCGTGGGTCTCGCCGCTGTTGGCTAAGAGACTTCTATAGCGTGATGAACACAGAGTGATGGCCAAGGCTGATCATTGAGTTTTTCCTTTCGGGGGTTAATCCAGTAGAAAAAAAACGTTTACTGTCAGTTGGAAAATAATGATATAAATTCTGCCACAGCAGAGCAGTAATAAATATAGAATCACTTCTGGCAATGTTCTTCTTCCAGTTATACAATAAAAAGAATTGATTATGATTAAAGTTCTTGGTTTGACTACTCTCATGAAAGGAGAGGTGGACCGCATATGAGTCACAACACGAAGATTTTTATTTGTTCAATAATCACTGGATGGTGTAAGAACCAAAGTCAGTTGGACGCTATGAAATGCTAAGACGCAAAGGTATTGTCCAGACTATATGTAAAAAATAGAAAACATGTTAATCAAAAAAATAAAAATCGTATTCTGACGCGCGTTAATTTTACAGGTAAGACTATTTTAGCCACTCCGGTATTTAATTATCTATATTTTAAAAAAAATCTCCCGGCGAGTGTCTAGTCGTTAGAAAATACACACGTATATAATGAACTAAACTGCATTAATAATTTATCAATCGCCTAGCGGCTCATAAATTATTTTAAGCATCTCTCACTGGGGAACAACCGGGTAATTAAATTTACGTTGTCTCTGGAGAATTTTTCTATATGTTTATTTAATACGTTTTTCAATACACACAGAAATCCCAATGAAATAAAATGAAGCTTTAAACGATTAAATCACTTAGATGCTAATAACTATATTATTACCGCAAAACACAAGAAACATAGAATTTATTTCTCCACGAATTTCTGTAGGAAGTCTGATAAATTTTGACTCCGAAACTGCGCGCTAGACCATTCCAGAAATCTTGATTTAGCAAACTGACCCCTGAGTTAGATGCTCCCGACTATATATTTAAAATGGCTATTCTTTCATCTCCTGCGCGGAGTTTAACACCTCTCGTTCAATTTTGGGAAGTTTGCTGGTTCGTGCCGCTAATCACAGTCCATTATTACGTCTTTTCCCCGCCTGATTGTCGTTTCGCTGACGTTGGGCTCCTTTAATGTCCGTGTTCGAGAGTAACTTTCGTCCCTGTGAGCGCGATCAAAGGAGTTGCGATCGGTGGGTGGTCCACGCCCCTTTATACGCAATAAACAAACCCGTTGTCTCTCTAGAACTACGAAACCTCTTATACCCAGCCCTTCCCGTGTTTCCGGGTAAATTCAGATCGTCAAATTGTTTAAGGCACAGTCCACTAAATTCGCTTTCTGTTGCCTGTTGCCAATGTCTTCATAACCAGGTCTATAGCCAGGATGAAGAGAAATAGTGCGAAGAGCCTACGTGTCGAGCTCCTGTTCTTATCTCTGTCCACACCATTAAGGCTAGAGAAATGCCTCAACCAGTTATTTTTCAAATAGTTTGTAAACCCCAATGTAAAGAGGTAAGTTCATTTTCAGGCTTTGTTCAGTTATTATTCTCAATGCATCTTACATATCTGTCAGTATCTCGTTCTTTACCTTGTTACAATAAATGGTTACTTTTTTTCTGATATCGTTTATGACTTAGTACAATGTACCTTACAATAATCATCACGTCTCAAAGTCCAACTTGTATTCACTATGTTTTTGGCCTAACCTTGAATTCTTAGCTTTTCTTGAAAGTAATCTCTCTGCAGTTACGCCAGTCACACTACACAAGTGGTCTATAATCTTGTGTGTTTACATTAAACACGGACTAGGTTGGTCTTCATGCTGTATAAACGGTACACATTAAAGAAGTAACATTAAGACACTGGTTGAGACGATAACGATTTTTGTCCTCTAAGCACGTGCTAACGAGTCCTGGAAACTTTGATGTTGAGAATAGACAAAGAAAACCTTTAGAGCATAAAAGGTCCTGGCTATGTCATGATTGGGTAGTGTTCATTTCTAGAGGGGTGGTAGTGTTCATTTCTAGAGGGGTGGTAGTGTTCATTTCTAGAGGGGTGGTAGTGTTTGGAAAAAGGACACGTCTTTGTGAGAGTATAAATGTACTTATCTCTGTTCATAAATGTGTGTACATCTGTTCATAAATGTGTGTACATCTGTTCATAAATGTGTGTATATCTGTTCATAAATGTGTGTACATCTGTTCATAAATATGTACATCTGTTCATAAATGTATGTACATCTGTTCATAAATGTGTGTACACATGTTCATAAATGTGTGTACATCTGTTCATAAATGTGTACATCTGTTCATAAATGTGAGTACATCTGTTCATAAATGTGTGTACATTCCTTTGATTCTTTGTCAGTTTCAGATATTTATACCGCAGCAGTTTAGACTTCATTCATTCAGTACTGCCACAGCTTTAGAGATACAGCCAGCGCGAGTTCTAGAATCACCGTAATAGTAGAGGCTTAGTTTCTCGTGGAAAAAATCTTAAAAGTTTGTATTAAGGTAAATATATATATATGTGAATAGTATTGTCGAGTGATAGAATTGTTAGTTCGAATAATATCTTCACTAGATTTTGTGAAGAGTGTTTTACTAGAATAGGTCCGTCATTTGATAATTCTCTAAGTTTACTATGTTACAGTGGATAGCAGAATAAATTATAATTTCTAGCTAAAACTCATTCAGCTATATATAAATTTTATTACTGCTAGTAACCAGTCAGAGAATAGTTTAACCATCTAAGTAAATGCACCGATTCATCATGATTGTTGACGAGATATGTATTTATTTCTAATTCATGATGATTGATTTTTTTTTTAATGACTAGAATTTATTTCACGGGAGTTTTAAACGATAAGACAAGCTCTAAGTTTGCGGTTTATAATTTAAGTTAAATGACCGAAGTGAACATATTCTATTTACGCGTAGGATTGTGTATACTATTAGGGTTGAGTATTTATGTTTTTCTCTTCCTTGTACAGTATCTGGGTCAAGCCCAAATCCTACCAGCGGTTTCTGTTTATGTATAGCAGAGAATAACTAGACGAAAAGAACTATTGTTCTGCAATTTATATTGTAACTGGCATTGAGTTCCAGACTTCTTTTCCAATAATCAAAGTTTTACAGTCGGCCCGTGGTGGCGACTAAATCAAACATTTAACATAATCAAACCTGTGACATTACTTGTATAACAACCACTGTATTGAGAAGAAGATAAATCCTGAACAGAGTTATTTACCTGCAACTCGAGGTAACAATCGATTATTTCAAGCTACTGTACCCTTGTGAACATTAGACATCTTAATTATTTTACTACCTGGACAAAAATTGAAGTGACATTTATCAGCATCCTATGTACCATAGTGAAGCGAGCGTTTCCCAAGATTTGAATTTATTAGCATTGGAGAAGCTGGGGCTTGTTTCGCCTAAACACACCATTGGATGGGCTGTATGTTCCTTAAACAATTGTTCCAGATGTGGAGAGAGTGCCTATTAGGTAAGAACGCATGTCCTTGTGATCACAAGTGTGTCAGAGCGAGAAAATGCAGGGATGATATAATTCTTTGATTCTATAATCCATATATCCATTGATTGTGTTTTTCTTCTTAAAGATTTACATATGCTATCTATTTCAGAGTAGATTACAGCAAAACCTTTGTTATTTACGGTAGAGAGAAATCCTAGACCATAGTGTATAAATCTGTGACTCTTTGGGCGAATAACTTTTCTTATAACGGGATCTTGGTTCAACAGAGGGGGAAAGGATTACACCTATGGGTCAACTCTGTTATTGATTCCTTAACCTACGTTTATGTGTGTATTGATTTGATAGTCTAAATTTATTTACTGTGTTGTGAAATTCTTTATGATAAATAAAATTTACATAAACTTGTTCAAGTGTGTCGGTCAGCTCGTCCAAAAATATTCATATTCCATTGTTATAGTTTTCACGTTTGTACGTCAAACTGTCGTCACTTATGTGTGTGTGTCGGTGGGTGGTTGGTATATAGTACCTCTATATAACTGAGCAATCTGTCTGACAAATACATTTCTGTTGTAGAGATAGGCTGAGCGAGAGGATCTCCTCGAGTCTCAGGGACAGAATTACCTAGTTTCCACCATCTCACTCGTGAAAATCTATTTCTATTATTATCTCCCACTAAGCTATCACCTGTTCTATTTCTATTCAGAAGGGACCAACCCAAGTCTTAATTCCCCTATCACTAATCTACGACAGTCAGTATACGTGAACCATTGACCGTTAATAATTTCACGTCACCTGTTCTTGCCCTGTACCACCAGCCCAATGTCTTTTCATATCTGTTTATCTTTTCATATCTGTTTATCTTTTCATATATGTTTATCTTTTCATATCTGTTTATCTTTTCATGTCTGCTTCTAGTTTTCCAGTAAATGTATGCCTAATCTTGATCTACGTCTTTTACACTGGTGATGCCAGATTAAGGATTGCCTTGAAATGCTATCAGTCTGTGTCTTCAGTTTGTGTCTTCTGTTTGTGTCTTCAGTTTGTGTCTTCAGTTTGTGTCTTCAGTTTGTGTCTTCAGTTTGTGTCTTCAGTCTGTGTCTTCAGTCTGTGTCTTCAGTCTGTGTCTTCAGTTTGTATCTTCAGTCTGTGTTCCATCCAACTATTGTACAATCATCATTACCACAGAATGTATACAAGTAACGCATACAACCATCTAAACCTGCGTGCATCAATACAAATACTACCGCTGTGCTGGTGTTATTCCCAGAGGTCGGCGAGGAGACAAAGAACACGGCATCGACCATCACCAACGCAGCGTCGACAACAGCATCAATACTAGGAACTTTCTCTTTCAAACCGCGCTAACAACTTTTGCTGTCGATTACCAGGCGTTTTCTTTCCCCTTCTTCATGTGTTTACACCTTATTTGCATTTAGGCTAAAACTATGGTCCAGCTAGAATGATAAAATCTAGAGCAATTTACCTAAAATGACGACAACATGAAGAACTATAATTATCTTAGATGATCAAATTTCTAGTGTTTCTCTCTGATGCGCTACTTTCTTCAGATTCTTTTAAATTCTCATCTCCTTCACTCATCCACTTTTGATTATTACAAGGGATTCTTTGTGTTGTATATATCCTACCTGTATGTCTGGCTAGCCTTTATTCTAGTGCTGTTTGGATTTCCCCGATTTTATTTATTTTTTTCTTTCTTTTTTGTTCTTTTTATATATATATATATATATTCCGGGTATTTTCCACATACACTTGAGCGTCCGATTGGCAGATTGGTTACAGCGCTGGTCTCTGGCGATAAAGGTACTGGGTTCAGAACTTACTTACTTAGTCGTTCCCCTTCTACCGTGAGGTGTAGAGGTTTGGAAGAGAGAGCGCCAGACTATCCTATCGGCTGTCTTCCTCCTGGCCTGGTTCCATTCTAGTCCTCGGTCCTTCAAAGATTGTCTAATGTTGCCCTCCCAGCGGACTCTGGGTCGTCCTCGGGGTCTGGATCCTTGGCTCTTTGTTTCCCATGCTTGTCGTGGTATCCGATCTTCTCCCATTCTGCAGACATGGCCAAACCATCTTAATTGGGACTGTTCTACTTGGGTCTGCAGGGGGTAGGATTTAAGGCCTTGACGTATCGTCTGGTTGCGTACCATGTCTCTTCTTGTTACTTCAACCACCTTCCTCAGATACCTCATTTCTGAGGTTTGGATCTGGCTTTTATGGGTTGTAGTCATTGCCCATGACTCGCATCCATATGTCAAGACTGGGACATAGGTGGAGCGGTATACAGCCATCTTCGTTTTCTTACCAACCACTCTCTTGCTGAGGAATCCTCGATTTATGGCCTGAAAATGTCTCCCAGCTGCTGCTTTTCGAGTGGCCAACTCTTCTTTGATGCCTTCCTTTCGGTCTATAATAGCTCCGAGGTATTTAAAGTGGTCGACCTGCTCCAGGACCTGTTCTCCCAGCTTAATCTGATGTCTTCTTTCTTCTCGTGATATCGTTCAAAACACGGTGGCATTATTTCTAGTTTACCCAGCTTTAAATGGGTACCTGACTCTGATCTTGAGTTAGGGAAGCCAAAGGCAACGAGGAATGGAACAGGTCACCCAACCTCTCGAAGCTGGATCTAGTGTAGATGTGTCTAACACTGTCCACCCCTACGGCAGTGTGAGATTACCTTTACATTTGTTTATCTTATATTTGTTACAAGTACTCACGTTTCTCTAGGATTGGTCCTATAAAACACTGACTTTCTTACTTCCACTGACAACAGATTTGTTCAGTAAAAAATTGTTTATTGTACAGAACGCGGCACAGGTCTGGGTTATTCTACTCTTCACCTGTGACAGCTACTAGAGCCACATTTTTCAAAACATAAAAAGTGCGAAGCCGATTGAGCTGGACGTACGACAACACTCAGGACATTAATCTGCACGATCGATATTTGAAAGAGCGATGAAAACATGACACGAGATAACGAAAGAAAAGAGAAAAATAACAATGGTTAAAAAAAAGAAATAAATAAACACAGAAAGAAGAGGCAGAGGGTTACGGAGAAAGTTTGAGGGAGAAAACAACGACAAATGAGTAGAGCACAAAAGCGAGTTGCTATCTTGTTTGCATTCTCTCAGAAACATTACAAATACCATCTACATTTTTCTCTTCTGCCATCTTTAATATTGCAAGAGGCGACTAATGTAGGGTTCCCATAATGTTTTGTTTAAAAACCGGGACATTTCCAAATTTTTACCTAAAAAACCCGGGACTTTTTGTAAAAAAAACGGGACATGTTAAAAATTAAGGTAAAGCACAAATAAATCTATTATATATTATATGTTGCACTTAAAATAAAATACTGGTATAAAAATACACACATTAACTAACACAACTTCCACTTTAAAAAAGAATTCTAAATTACAAACATACTTAATTAGAAAAATCGCACCTTTAAAAAATACACAATAGTCAAGTTTATATTTCAGATTCATCAGAATATTTATCAGATTTATGGGCCTGTTCAAGAAGTTTTTTTTTTCCTTCTGATATTTGGACATAGAACTCAGCACAAGAGAAATCCTTAAAATGGGTTTTTATAATGGTTAAAGCTTTCACTGTCTCAATTTTAAGTCTGTTTTTTTCGTCTGTCCAAAGCGCATTTATTAATGAAAAAACACGTTCAGCAGCTGCGTTGAATCCTGGCAGTGCCAAACAAAAACTTACTAGGCATTTCAGGTTCTCAGCATTTATATCCTGCTTTGTAAAATGAGCGAACATCTCACACCATTTTTCACTGACACTTTGATCCTTCAGTTCACTCCACACATCAAATTTGCTTTCACAATATTTTTTCACACATGCAAACTCATCAAATAAGTCCTCTTCATTCACAGTAAAATTTGGTGACACTGTCTTCATGAATATGTAGCTTTCTTGGATGTTCTTCCAAGTCACAGACTCCTTTCCCTTCAAATGGATCCAATACATAGACTGAAGAGGCGTAAGAAATGGTGTACACCACTCCTGAATATATTCAATGCAGGTGTCATAGAAATCTACTGCATAGCTTTGAAACTTTTCAACTGTTATGTGTCCTTCTTTTTCTAATTCTTGCAACTGATTTCTCACAGTAGTGGTAAGAAACTTTTCTGCCCTCCTGTAGTTTAATTTTTCCACCAGTTTGTTTACTTCATCCTTCACTTCAATTACTGTTGTCTCTTGCTTTTCAAAACTTTTGATGTAACCGGAAATTGATAAAGTAACACTACTAAAACACGGAATAAAATCCGTTACCCAAAGATTTTTTTTTCAGGAAGGACCCTTAAAAAGCGGGACATTTGGAATAAATTCGAGACACCGGGACATTTTATCAAAAAACGGGACTGTCCCGGGAAAAACGGGACGAATGGGAACCCTAGACTAATGTGAAGTTGTGCAAAGAGCGAGCTACTAACAAACTTCACTTTATCAAACAAATTGCTAGAGAAAACATCACTGCGTAATAATTTCAGTGGCCAGTGAAGGTTTTCTGCATGACACCCCTAAAGGAAGGTCGGTCTGGGCACGAGCTGGTCTGTATGTTCATACAAAAATTATGTGGCTCCAAACAAATTGTGGCCGTGATAGTGTGGTTGATGATTGTATTGACAGTGCTTGTATAGCGTGGACTCGTCTCTCTACCCGGCAGTAGGCAGCTAGGTGTTGATGATGCTATGGTACTATAACTCTAGATGATAGTACATCACACGATAATACAGATGATGGATGGATAACGTTTATCGTAAAGCACTGCACTCAACCAGCAGTGAATAACAAGATGGTGTTTTTTACAGTAGTCATCCAAAAACAAAATCCGACAAATAATTGACTCATGCCCAACCTTCCATCGAGGCGGGTCTTCTTTCACAATATACAAAACAAATGCTCATTTAGCAACCTTTGAGATAAGTCTCCTCTCTGTCTATTAATTCTTTTTACTTATAGTCTGACGCAGCTCTACTAGCTCGTATAAGAATTTATGTTCTCTGGTTTTGTTTGTAACACATGATGAGGCTCGTAGGTCTGGTGGAACTAGTTTGAGGTATATTACTTTAGTTAACTGGTCTAACTACCAGGGCTGTTTATTTATATCAATAGTCATTGTTCCCGCTCTGACCATAGCTACTGTCTATCTTCTCTTCATCTGTTTCAACATACCTGTTCTGTTGTAAAATCTTGACGACTTGTTAACATAAATCTTGCTAATGGCGACATCGTCTTTCTTGCCTTCATCTATCACTATTTTAAAAGTGGCCTTTTAGCATCTTGTAGGTTCGGCAAAACAATTTGATACCAGTCTGTAACAGCAACCAACCACTTCCAGTGGCTGGTTTGCCAGAATCACGAACCATCAAAACATCGCTCGCCACTCCAAATCTTAATTTTCTAACCACTTCTAACCTACGCTGAGCGCGTTCAAAATCAGACTGATGATTCCCCCGATTTTACATTTTTCTCGTTCTCTCCTAAAATGTGTTCACCTGCCAAAACTTTTCTCGTGCGTATTTTTTTCTTGCTCGCTCACCAAAAACTTACAAGGGACGTAATTTTAAATTATCCCCCTTTGCTGAGTACACTCACAACCCAATACAACCTTCTTTGATCTTATTACTAAAACATTATATGCAAATTTGTCCCACCATAATTTAGAACTCACATGATATGCCTAACCCTAAAACACCCACTACATCCCCCAAAAGGGATCCACGGAGTTTCCTCCCTTCCCCCAAAACACTCCTCTGCTGATATATTTGGACATGCGCCCTAATATAACCATGTGCCCGGCACAAAAGATCAGTACAGTGACACTTATGTGTCATTAGATCTTTTGTGTGAAAACACAGAGGATCATTACAGTGACACTTGTTTGTCATTGGGTCTTTTTGTGTAGGGACATGCGTTTATGTTGGGCGTGTTCTAATGCGACTCATGCGAGGAAAAAAAAAAAACAAACAAACAAACAAAAAACACTCCTCTGCTCATATCACTTCCCTTCAACAAAGACGAATAGTCTTTTACCAACTCTATTCAACTTTCTCCAACCATTTTTCTGCACTCACTTTCCTTTAACAAATCTCAAGTCACCGTTCACAAAATTATTGAAGTTCAACAGCACGTGTAGTAAAATGTTCAATTAAATAAACTTGTTAGGGGTCAACAGTGACGAACTTCTCTTAACATCATATACGAACTGCAATTTATCGATTCTGTTACTTTATTACATAGACAGCTTCACAGTGTGTCCAAAATCCATTGATAGACACAATCCACAAGTTTCATATGCAACTCAACAACATAGTATTCTTCAAAAAAGGCGTATTTCATTATGTACCTCGTTGGACATAGTAATATAACGATATTCTTTCACATATCTTACTCGTTATAACGCAAGTCCAAGCACTTAGAATAATAGTAGCTTCTATCCTATTGACACACTCCAGCTATACATTTAGGATTAAATTTTCTAACATTTAGAATTCCGCCTATCTCGGCCTCACACCAGACGATCATCTTCTCACATCTCCACTGAATACAAAATACATCATCACAATAACAACACAAAACTCACTCACACCGTAACATATCTGTGCGAGAAATATTTTCAAATGCGATTTTCAATTATGACACGCAAAGTTTATTGCAACGAAGGCCACCACAGCGATGATTCCATGGTTCATTGGTAGTGAGAAATGGAAGAAAGGAAGCTAAATGTTGATTATGTCCACTTATCTCAAACATATCCTCCTTTGGCTTGTTTCAGCGGGTATATGAGCACCTTTTTTAACAATGTCACAGCTGTTATTTGCTGGAACACATAAATAACTATATTACCAGTTTAAATGTTTATTTTATTTCTTTAATATGAAAGGTAATACAATTACGTAATACATTTTAATATGCATTAATATTGTGAATTCCTCGTGCAATCACCTAGAGGTCTGTGTGGAGACACAACAAATAATAGCACTACTGGTCTCTCAAGCACAGAGGGAACTCATATGAGGTTGTATATGGGATTTGCAACCTTACCACGTATAATACTACTCGTCAAAAGTCAAGGGCCACTTAGAAAAACCTTGGTTGAAACCATAAATCAAATCTGATATAAACGTAATTGGTATCAGTCAAAACGGCATTTATTGAATACCAAATTGACATGTCACGTAAAGAAATGGAAACACACATTCAAACGCAATGAAGCTGTGAAGTGTGTCACCCACCTTTTCAAAAGTCACACAATAGATATTGGACAAATAGACATTTCAAAATCGGGTATGACCACCGTTTGCAGCAAGGCATTCAAGACAGCGTAGACGCATCGAGTCCACAAGGGACCGAAGAGTATCCTGAGGAACAGCTTGCCATTCCTGAAGCAGAAATGCAGTCAGCTGTGCAACATCCATTGGCAGGGAGTGATTTGTTGACAATCTTCGACCAAGGACATCCCAGAGGTGCTTAATCGGAGAAAGGTCAGGTGAATGAGCTGGCCACGCTATCCTGATGATCCCATGTTGCTGAATAAACTCATTCACCACACGAGCTCGATGGGGTCGAGCGTTATCATCTTGGAGGATGGCATTACTACCTATGGCCTCCAGAGCAGGCTGAACAATTGGTCTCAAGATTTCGTTCTGTTATCTTGGGCCGGTCAAGTTGCCTTGGATGATGTAGAGTGGGGTCTTGCCGGGCCTGTAGAAGCCTCCCTAGACCATGACAGAACGCCTACCATAACGATCCACCTCTCGAATTGTGTCATCAGTAAATCGCTCTCCTGGTCGTCTCCAAACTCGAATCCTGCCATCATTGAATGACACAGTGAAGCGAGATTCATCAGTGAAGAGAACTTGACTCCATTGTTGCCTTGTCCATCGGATGTGCTCGCGACACCAAGCAACACGGGCTCTGCGATGAGCAGGAGTAAGAGGGATTGTGACTGTAGGACGTCGAGCAGCCAGTCCAAATTCATGTAAACGTCTGCAAATGGTGCTTTGACTGACATTAACGTTTACAGTTTGTCTCAGCTGACATCTTAGAGTGGAACAAGTCGCTGTTCGATGGCGCAGGGCTGACAACAAGAGGTACCGGTCATCATGTCTATTGGTGCATCTAGGGCGATCTGGCCGGTGGCGATCCTCCACACTTCCTGTGGCCTGAAATCTCTCCAAAATTCGTTGGATAGTAGAGTGTGACACTGCAAGCCGTCTAGTAACCCCACGGACAGATAAACCACTTTCAACCTACGCTATAGCCCTCATTCTTTGTAAGGTGTCAAGACTTCTTCTCCGTGGCATGGTTTTTGCAAGTGATGAAACTACCCTAAGTCTGCTGATTGTAAAACAAATTAAGAGTGAACTCTGTTCATGAAAAGTCGCCATTGCACGTGGAATGTCAATCAGCACGATTATTTCAAATGTTTGGTTTTACGGAAGTTTGAAAAAAACAGATTAAAAATGTGAATTTATGGTCAGCAAACCAAATTGCACGTGACCACTGTTGCGTGATAAATTCTCGCAACATCGTTTTATTTCAATATCTGTTTTATAACGCAAGGGCAACAACTGCTTGGAATTTATAGTCACTTTTCTCGGTAAGCATTTGTCTTCTCGCGTTGGTATCGAATGCAGTTAAGTTTGAGCTGTGGTCATTTTTGCGCTGGACTGCGCATGACTTGTCTTGTTGTTTGGTCGATCGGTTTCCGCCCACCACTAGGTGGGAGTGAGCGATTTGGAATGGCGAAAGAGATGCCTCGTTGAAGAGGGGATCTCCGCTATTTTTTGTTCTGTCAGGGATGTGTAGTCCTCTTAATGGATATTTCGTTTATTCGAGATAATACCTCTAGTGTTTCCCACACGTCGGGAGGCGTGATATTTCTGTGTATTTCATGAAAGCAAGGTAAATTGACTCTTTCATTAACTCTATTGATTTTGGGTCGTGAGCGATTTCGATTCATAGCCTGTCTGCGAAAGTCGTCGTCACGAGATGTTTTCCTAGCTCACATGTCGCTGCATTGTACTGCATCGGTTGATGCAGGTACCAAGGACCATTACTTGCTACTCTGTTAAATGAACTAGGTTTGGAAAACCTTTATTATCTAGAGGATATTTTTGAGGACATTATTTATACTTCGGCAGACGTGTCTGTCTTGCTGAAGTCAAACTAAGGAGAGTGAACTGATCTCATACATCTGGTTATCTCCTGGCTGTTATAGAAGAGGATGGAGTTGTTCACCTGACTACATTTACAGCACTTTGAAATATAACATGCATCTGACTCATCATTGTAATGCTGTCTACCGTTTATTGCTGTATTGAATGTTGCTGTGATAATGACTGTTTGATGTGCCTACACATTTGCGTAACCATTTTGTCACTGTGGCGTCCACAATAAATAAT
This sequence comes from Oreohelix idahoensis, assembly GCA_024509875.1. NCBI lineage: Eukaryota > Metazoa > Mollusca > Gastropoda > Stylommatophora > Oreohelicidae > Oreohelix > Oreohelix idahoensis. The sequence continues at coordinate 766,562 of JAMPIV010001572.1, read as the reverse complement.
GAAGAAAAACGTCAACGGCTGTTTCAAGACTCATTGACTTTATACGTCGTGAGTTTACTGACGTCCTATGTGGATTGCCCTGTTATTGTTGCATGAACATTGTTTTGACTGAACACATCTACACACTACACAAAACCAGACATGCGGATACCATCCATCATCATATGGCATCACGCATCATTTGGTGGCCATAAGCTGGTTTGATTCTGGTACCAGCAAACACGGGGTCCCTTACCCACTTCATTTTCAACAAGAATTCATCAGCATCCTTCAAGAAATTAACATTCTTCAATACAGTCAACATCTTCAAAATTTTCAAAGTACTCGGCGTTGCCCGGTAAAAGTCAAATTTCAATTTTTTGACGGAAACAAGAATTTGACAGTACCCGGCGTTGTTACATGTTGCCGGATAACTCGGACTGCTGTTATCTTTTACGCAAGTCAAGCAAGTTGCTGCTGTCAAGGTTCCAGTGCTGTCGTTTTTGAGAAGGTCAAGTGCCGGTTGAAACGGGTTGTTTTCTGAAGAAGGCCAAGTACCGATTTCCATCAACTTACTTTTGGATTAGAAGGTCAAGTGCCGAAACAACTCAACACACAGTATGTCAGAAGCTCTTGTACCATCGTGTTAGCAGTGGAAGCAGTTCAGATGTGCCATCATCGTTGGAGCTTCGCTCTTTAGGACGTTGATTGACATCCGTTTTTCTGCTGTTCTACGATTGGAAGCCTATAAGTTAAGTGGCCTGTTTGTATGTAAACTGTGCCCTTATACTTCTGCTGAGTCTTCTGTGTATCATCTCATTCTATATGTTATATGTTTATATGTTATTTGTATATTTATATGTTTATATTTCAGCGGGTTCTCGGTTGGGTGGTGTCTCCGTTAGATTATGCCACGTCATAGAGGTCGTCTATTGTGAGCGTTTTCTGTAAGGTTTGCAAATTTCCAATACTGGAATTTGCTAAGCAACTTCTGTTGCTATTTATGTTAGCTGTGATGACATGTTTTAATATTGTTTTCGTTATTATTTCGCATTCTTTAGTTTTGTTTTGATTTGTTTGTGTTTGTTAGCCTACTCTTGTCTATAATTTAGTTTCATACAACATTTTTGTTTATACACTGTGGTGTCATGTATTTTGTTTAATTCTATCGCAGATATCGTCACATTTTTTGTGATATTTCATTAATTTCTGCTTTATTTTTAGTTGATTTCTGCGAAAGTTTTTGTATTGTTGCTGATCTTTGTTATTGTTTACATTGTTATTGTTTACATTGTTTGTATTGTTTACATTTTCAATGTTTACATTCTGCATGTGTTTACATAGTCATTGTTTACAGTTATAGTAATTAGTTAATGGGCTATGCTAATGCACTGTTACTACTATACTGATGATAAATGAATGATGAATAGTGTCGTGCACTATTGAATGAGAAGTGCACTTATGATCAAGAATTGAGTGCTGATATTTCATATACAAGTTCTTTGATTGGAGACTTGTTTCCCACAGAGACTGGGATAATATAAGGTGATGTGAATATACAAGTGCTTAATTAAGACTTGTTACACTTAGGTTTGAAATAAATTAGTTAATTATTTCAGGTTTTGGACTCATATGTTAGACAACATGTCTACATTTGAGCACTTTATTGAGCAGGGTAAATTGCTTGGAAGACTGGTGATAAGTTAGAAGAATTTGCAACTGCTCGATATGATAAAGCAATGGAAGCTGAACAAAAGAAACTGCAGATGCAGGTGGATGAAAAAAGATTCCAAATGGAAATGGAAAAACAAAAAAGGGAATCAGAAGCTGAGGAGAGAAAACTCCAGCTACAGCTAGAAGCTGAAAGACTTCAAAAAGAGGCTGAGAATAAAAGACTTGAAAAAAGAGGCTGAGAATAAAAGACTTGAAAAAGAGGCTGAGAATAAAAGACTTGAAAAAGAGGCTGAGAATAAAAGACTTGAAAAAGAGGCTGAAAATAAAAGACTTGAAAAAGAAGCTGAAAATGAAAGACTTCAAAAAAGAGGCTCAGGCTGAGGAAAGAAGATTACAGAGAGAGTCTGATGAGAGGAAAGAGAAAGCAAAAATGGAACATGAAGAAAAGGTCTTAGCTTTAGAGTTGGAAAAATTGAAATTGACAAGCATGAGTAATGGTAAGGATTCAAACAAGGGTTCATCTTCTGGTAAGGCTAATAATGATACTTTTAAGATTAAGTTACCAACATTTAGTCCTTCCAGCGATGATTATGAGGTTGTCAGGGCCGCTTTGTTAAAGAAATATCAGCTTAACGAAGACGGCTATCGTCTACAATTTAAAAACATGTTACCTGAAAATGGAGGTGAATTCTCCGAGTTTATTGCAAGAATACGCATTACTTTCTCACGATGGGTTGAACTATCTAAGACGGAAAAAACTTATGAAGGACTTATGGACTTAATACTTAGAGACAAAGTCATGTCGTCTGTCAATGAGTCTTTCCTTGCTTTCCTTCATGAACGTAAACCTAAAACAATAAAAGAAATGGAAGATTTCTGTTGCCAATACGTAACTGCGCACCCACACATAACCATGGGTAACTCTAAGGTGAAAGAAGGTTTACCAGTTGCTTCGGCAGCTCCGTATGGTCAAAACTTTGCTCGTAGATTCCAACAAAATTTTGATAGAAAGAGTAGCGGTAATTTCTGTCAAAATCATGGAAATCAATTTCATGGTGATTCTTCTTCGAAGAATTGGAGACAACCTGATAGTACTCGTTACTATCACCCTAATAATTATAAGCATTTCAAAAGAGGATATGGTAATAGAGGTTATTCCTGCCGAAGACCTCAGAACCAAACAAATAGATGTTCGCATCAATGTGAACATGATAGTAATCGTGGAAACTGGAATTCGAACCAGGATAACAATTACAATAGAGACAATAATAACTGCAGAGATAATAATAACTCTGATAACTTCAGAGGTAATAATAGTCGGGGTAGATCTCAACACAAAAAAAAGAGATATCAGCAGGCTAATGCTGTACAACAGGAAACTGAGGGAGCCTGTAATCATGTTGTTGATAGTAAAAACTTTGACGCTGTCACTAGTTCTGCTTTTGACTTTGAGAGAGCAAACAAATGCCCCCAATGCAGTACTTTATTCGAACCGGGTACCATAACTACTTTGAGTTGTGGTCACCCACTTCCCGCTCTTCCTGCTGCTGTTGCGCATGACGGGAGGGGTTCTTTAATTCTACATAAGGGTCTTGTTAATGATACTCCGGTCTCACTACTTTTCGATTCCGGATGCACCACTATTGGTGTTAGACAATCGCTTGTAGATCCATCTTGTGCTACAGGAAGGGTTATTAAATGTGTCACATTTGGCGGCACTCTAGAAAAATATCCTACTGCTGTAATTCGCATTGCCACTCCTTTCTTTACTGGAGATGTGCATGCTTGTCTCTTACCTAATCCTATTGCGGACCTTATTATTGGTCGTATTCACGGAGTTAGGGAGTGTACCCCACAGCAGATTGCTGCTTGGGAAGATAATAACATGCAAGCTACAAATGCAGTAGTTACAAGAGCACAAGCTCTACAAACACCCGAAACTTCACTGAATAGTGATAATGAAGTTGATAGCCAAGATAGTCACTTAGTAATCACTCGTGACTCTTTCATAAAATTGCAAGAAGAAGATCCTTCTTTAAAAAAATTCTTCGTTCTTGCGAAGAAAGGTGATCCGAATCAGGATACAAATAGAAAATCTTGGATTGCAATGAGAAACGGCGTACTTGTACGTATGGTACAAGATTCGACTACGTCGGCACATTCGCAAATTCTTGTTCCCAAGAGCATGAGAGTCCAAATATTACAACATGCTCATGACTCGCAATGTGCTGGACATATGGGTTTTGCCCGTACGAAGTCGAGAGTCCTTGCGGCTTTCTTTTGGCCTTTTGTCAATAAGGACATTCGTATTTACTGCCGATCATGCAAGGTATGTCAGGAGGTCAAATCTAGAGGACCACGACATGCTGCGCCTATCCAGGCTGCTGACATTCCTATTCGGCCGTTTCAGAAAAATGGCCATAGATATTATTGGCCCTTTTAAGGTCAAGTCGGCCAGAGGACATCAGTTTATCCTTACATGTGTCGATATGTGCACACGTTGGCCAGAGGCTATTCCTCTTAAGAGCATATCTACTACAGATATCGCAGATGCTCTTTGGTTGATATTTTCTCGCTTGGGGTTCCCCAGAGAAATATTGTCAGACCATGGCACTCAACTCATATCTGACACTATGTCACAGGTAATGTCTACCTTACATATTGAACGATCTCTCAGTAGTATCTACCATCCTATGTCTAATGGGTTAGTTGAGCGTCTGAATAGAACGCTCAAGACTTTGCTTGGTAAGATAACTGAAGATCATCCTCAAGATTGGGACAGGGTTTTACCCGCGGCTCTCTTTGCCTATAGAGAAGTCCCTAATGAAAACACAGGATTTTCTCCCTTCGAACTTGTCTTTGGCGCGCGTCCACGCGGCCCTATGTCTTTATTACACAATCTCATCACTGCCGATGATATTAGCGATGAAACTCAATCCTCATATGAGTATGTCATTGCTCTTAGACAAAAGATCATTGAGGCATGTAAGCTAGCAACTGCTTCATCAGAAATTGCTAAAGAGAAGGCAAGGCAGTTTGCTAACAAGAATAGATGTCTACGACAACTTTGTCCAGGTGACAAAGCATTCGTCCTACTCCCCAGTAGGGAAAATAGACTTCTTATTGCATGGAAAGGTCCGTATGCAATAGTCTCTCGGATTTCCGATGTTGACTATGTGGTCGATATTGATGGAAAGCATAAAACTTTCCACATAAACATGCTTTCGGAATTTCACGAACGTCCGGACTATTTGCTGCCTATTTTCCAGGCAACGGATGATGCTCCTGCACCTCACGGTCATTATTCATCCCTGTCTGTCATTCAGGATGAGGAAGCTACCTTCTCTGATGTCAACCTTCCCCTTCCAGTGGTTCCATTACATTCCACGGAATCTTGGAAAAACGTTTCTGTTTCTCCTAATCTTTCTGGTGACGAACATCGACAAGTCTCGTCGATGTTACAAACATTTCAGGATGTTCTCACTGACATTCCTGGACACACAGATGTCATAGAACATGACATAATTCTTACCGACAATAATCCAATTAGGGTTAGGCCGTATCCTATTCCTATACACTTTCAGTCGCAAGTGGAAAAGGAATTGGATGAAATGATTCAATTAAATATAATTGAACCATCGACTTCACCATATTCTTCTTCCATGGTTATTGTCCGGAAGAAGGATAAGAACATACGAATTTGCGTTGATTATCGCAAATTGAATCAGGTCACAAAGTTCGACGCTGAACCGATGCCTTTGTTAGAAGATCTACTGATTAGACTTTCTAATTCTAGATTCTTCACTAAACTTGACTTGTCTAAAGGTTATTGGCAAGTGCCTTTAGCAGAGCATGCCAAACCTCTTACTGCTTTTTCTACACCTAGGGGTCTATTTCAATGGAATGTTATGCCTTTTGGTCTCATGAACGCCCCTGCCACTTTCGTTCGCATGATGCGTCGAATTCTGTCACATCGTTCGGATGTCATCGCATACTTAGATGACATCTGTCTCTTCAGTGATACCTGGGAAGATCACTATTTAGGGTTATATGACTTACTGTCCACTCTACGTGAGAATAATTTGACAGCAAAAACCTTCTAAAGCTTTTGTTGGTTTTGGTGAAATCTCTTTCCTGGGTCATCGTGTTGGTCATGGTCTCTTGAAGACAGAAGACCACAATACTTCCAAAATACTGAACATCTCTGTTCCTAAAACGAAGAAACAAGTTAGGAGTCTCTTAGGTTTAATTCAATTTTATGGGAGATTTATTCCAAATTTATCTTCGATCATGGCACCTCTATCAACATTGTTGAAGAAAGGTTCGCCTAATCTGGTCCGTTGGTCTGAAGAATGCCAATCTTCACTAGACCAAATCAAGAATATATTTTCTTCTCCTCCCATCTTAAGATTACCTACTCTTGATAGGACTTTTGTTCTTCGGAGTGATGCTTCATCCACTGGGATTGGAGCAGCACTGATGCAAGAATATGCAAATACTCTGCATCCTGTTATGTACATTTCTAGAAAACTAAATGCGGCAGAGAGGAACTACTCGGTTTTAGACGTGAGTTGTTAGCGATGGTTTGGTCAATTCTAAAGCTACAAAGATTCCTCCTGGGCGCACATTTCATTCTAGAGACTGATCAGAAAGCTCTTACAGCTATTCAGACTAAGAATTTGAAGAGTTCGAGATCCACTCGATATGCTATAGCTCTTCAACCTTTTCACTTCACGGTACGAGCTATCCGTGGTGCGGATAATGTGATGGCTGACATTTTGTCTAGATGCCCACATGACTCCAACTAATACTTCTGTCCTATATTTCCATATATTACAGAGTCATAACACACCTATATTTCTACAATAGATTAGCACATCTGTACTTACTTTATATGTACACACTATCGTGCTTTGTTGTCATCTTCTTCTGTTCGTTTTTTAAGATGATAGAGGAGGACTGAGTAGTTAATATAAGGGCCGTTAGTTTACTAAACAGCCACAATTATTAATAATGTATTGTACCTTATGAAGCATATTAGTTATTAGCATTATATTGCTTGTACTTTCTCAGAATGTCAAATTAGCCTATTGTTTGGCAATTTAGTTAATTATCAGCGCATAATTCGTGCGTTTTGAGCCGCTTATCGCTTGCTCTTTGATATTGAAAAAAAAAAATATGTTCCACATTTTTTTTTTATCGGGAGGAGGTGGTGATATGTTGCGTGATAAATTCTCGCAACATCGTTTTATTTCAATATCTGTTTTATAACGCAAGGGCAACAACTGCTTGGAATTTATAGTCACTTTTCTCGGTAAGCATTTGTCTTCTCGCGTTGGTATCGAATGCAGTTAAGTTTGAGCTGTGGTCGTTTTGCGCTGGACTGCGCATGACTTGTCTTGCTTCTTTGTCGATCGGTTTCCGCCCACCACTAGTGGGAGTGAGCGATTTGGAATGGCGAAAGAGATGCCTCGTTGAAGAGGGGATCTCCGCTATTTTTGTTCTGTCAGGGATGTGTAGTCCTCTTAATGGATATTTCGTTTATTCGAGATAATACCTCTAGTGTTTCCCACACGTCGGGAGGCGTGATATTTCTGTGTATTTCATGAAAGCAAGGTAAATTGACTCTTTCATTAACTCTATTGATTTTGGGTCGTGAGCGATTTCGATTCATAGCCTGTCTGCGAAAGTCGTCGTCACGAGATGTTTTCCTAGCTCACATGTCGCTGCATTGTACTGCATCGGTTGATGCAGGTACCAAGGACCATTACTTGCTACTCTGTTAAATGAACTAGGTTTGGAAAACCTTTATTATCTAGAGGATATTTTTGAGGACATTATTTATACTTCGGCAGACGTGTCAGTCTTGCTGAAGTCAAACTAAGGAGAGTGAACTGATCTCATACATCTGGTTATCTCCTGGCTGTTATAGAAAAGGATGGAGTTTTCCACCTGACTACATTTACAGCACTTTGAAATATAACATGCATCTGACTCATCATTGTAATGCTGTCTACCGTTTATTGCTGTATTGAATGTTGCTGTGATAATGACTGTTTGATGTGCCTACACATTTGCGTAACCATTTTGTCACTGTGGCGTCCACAATAAATAATGAAGTAAAACGTCAACGGCTGTTTCAAGACTCATTGACTTTATACGTCGTGAGTTTACTGACGTCCTATGTGGATTGCCCTGTTATTGTTGCATGAACATTGTTTTGACTGAACACATCTACACACTTTGTTTTTATGCTTAACGTGCATAGAGGACTATCAGAGGAAGATATTGCACCCATTTTTACTAAAAACTTCCTTCATTTAATCATTCTATGCGCTTATATAAAAGTGTATTGAAAATAATAGAGTGGCCCTTGACTTTTGACGAGTAGTATATAAAAGACAATGCTGAGGAAAGAACTATTAGGGTATTGACACGGGATTACAGCATGAGGTCCAGCAGTTATAATGACTCTGTGCTCCATAAGGCAAGATAAATGAAATGAGTCAATATTGTACAAGTTATTTATATGATATTATTTTGCTTGGTCTGCAGGGAAGAAATATGAAACAAACAAACAAACATATCGACTTCTTATGTTCTTCACTTTGTAGACACACATATTTTACTTTGTTGGTTCTCTTCTCTCATCTCTCTTTTCCTTTATTATTTCCACTAACTATGTTCTATACATAACTGCTGCAGCCCCTGGCATGTCGTACCAGGCAACTAATAGAAACATGTAAAACTAATTGCCAATAGAAACCTCCCTGCGAGAGCACGTGACTGTTTGGTGCAGGCTTCCTGTAAGGGGACCAGCTACAATCGTGCTTCCATACTCCGTCAGGAGCGCCACAAAACAAGATGACGAAAATGTGTTCCTGTCAACTCTTGTAGCTATCAAGAGAATTTCTTGATAGATACGTCTCTCTCTCTATCTCTGTCTGTCTCTCTCTCTCTGGCTCTCTCTACAGCTCTCTTTATTTCTTGATGTCCATTCTCTCTCACAGCGTTGTCCTTCTTTTGAACATTTCTCTTCAACATTTATCTTGAACATTTCTCTTCAACATTTATCTTAAACATTTCTCTTCAGCATTTATCTTGAACATTTCTCTTCAACATTTATCTTGAACGTTTGTTGTAAATTTGAGCATTCTAATTTTGTGAACGCTTCACTTCGATTTTTCTTTTTAATCGTATTATCTTTTCAACAAAATAGTATGGATGTTTATATGTCCACACTGTTGTATTTGCTGAATCTTGGGACTCTTTCATTGTTACTAACTCCTAATGGTTCCAGGACATTCATTTGTGTTTGTGTTTGCGTCTGTTTCCATAAAAAGACGATCTATTCTTTTAAATACCCACAATTCAAGGGTGACATATCTGTCAGCCGTTGTATATTTATTGTTCACTTTCGGTGCACTTGTCTGATAGTAAAAGATGCTATAATCAGAATATGCCCTTAACACACCAACAAACTACCTCTTCATCGTTGTCTGAATTTATTTTCTAATATCGCTGCTAAGGTCTTTGTTTCATGTCAGGATTATTTTCACTGTATATTATCTCCAGACTGGAAAGAGCATAGGAAAGTCTCAACGTAAAACAAAACTCAATAAAGAATACTATATAAATTAGGTGTATATTTCACAAAGACAACGCAGTGCTACAGAATATCAATCTTCTAATACAAGGGCATTACTGAAAGACCAGCTCAGAGAAAATAGAAATATTAACAATAAATAAAGCGTCTAAAAAGATAGACATCAAAGTTGCTACTACTAGCCTAAAACACACGGAAGCTGGAAGTCGCTTCTAGTCTCTCACATGGAGATGAGATTAGACGGAGAGATGGATCTAAGAGTCTCTCACACGGAGATGACATTTGACGGAGAGATGGATCTAAGAGTCTCTCACACGGAGATGAGATTAGACGGAGAGATGGATCTAAGAGTCTCTCACACGGAGATGAGATTAGACGGAGAGATGGATCTAAGAGTCTCTCACACGGAGATGACATTTGACGGAGAGATGGATCTAAGAGTCTCTCACACGGAGATGAGATTAGACGGAGAGATGGATCTAAGAGTCTCTCACACGGAGATTAGATTAGACGGAGAGATGGGGCTAAGAGTCTCTCACACGGAGATGACATTTGACGGAGAGATGGATCTAAGAGTCTCTCACACGGAGATGACATTTGACGGAGAGATGGATCTAAGAGTCTCTAACACGGAGATGAGATTTGACGGAGAGATGGGTCTGAGAATCTCTCACACGGATATGAGATTAGACGGAGAGATGGGTCTAAGAGTCTCTCACACGGACATGAGATTAGACGGAGAGATGGGTCTAAGAGTTTCACACGGAGATGAGATTAGACGGAGAGATGGGTCTAAGAGTCTCTCACACGGAGATGAGATTAGACGGAGAGATGGGTCTAAGAGTCTCTCACACGGAGATGAGATTAGACGGAGAGATGAATCTAAGAGTCTCTCACACGGAGATGAGATTAGACGGAGAGATGGATCTAAGAGTCTCTCACACGGAGATAAGATTAGACGGAGAGATGGATCTAAGAGTCTCTCACGCGGAGATTAGACGGAGAGATGGATCTAAAAGTCTCTCACATGGAGATGAGATTAGACGGAGAGATGGATTTAAGAGTCTCTCACACGGAGATGAGATTAGAAGGAGAGATGAGTCTAAGAGTCTCTCGCATGGAGATGAGATTAGACGGAGAGATGGGTCTAAGAGTCTCTCACACGGAGATGAGATTAGACGGAGAGATGGATCTAAGAGTCTCTCACACGGAGATTAGATTAGACGGAGAGATGAATCTAAGAGTCTCTCACACGGAGATGAGATTAGACGGAGAGATGGTTCTAAGAGTCTTTCTCACGGAGATGAGATTATACGGAGAGATGGATTTAAGTCTCTCACACGGAGATGAGATTAGACGGAGAGATGGATCTAAGAGTCTCTCACACGGAGATGAGATTAGACGGAGAGATGGATCTAAGAGTCTCTCACACGGAGATGAGATTAGACGGAGAGATGGATCTAAGAGTCTCTCACACGGAGATGAGATTAGACGGAGAGATGGATCTAAGAGTCTCTCACACGGAGATGAGATTTGACGGAGAGATGGATCTAAGAGTCTCTCACACGGAGATGAGATTAGACGGAGAGATGGATATAAGAGTCTCTCACACGGAGATGAGATTAGACGGAGAGATGGATCTAAGAGTCTCTCACGCGGAGATTAGACGGAGAGATGGATTTAAGAGTCTCTCACATGGAGATGAGATTAGACGGAGAGATGGATCTAAGAGTCTCTCACGCGGAGATTAGACGGAGAGAAGGATTTAAGAGTCTCTCACATGGAGATGAGATTAGACGGAGAGATGGATCTAAGTGTCTCTCACGCGGAGATTAGACGGAGAGATGGATCTAAGAGTCTCTCACACGGAGATGAGAGTAGACGGAGAGATTGATCTAAGAGTCGAGTAAGCAAACATCTTTCCAGTGTTTAAACATTCACAGATTAAAACAACTATACAGAAGCAACTGATGGGTGAAGTATGTGCACAGATACTTTACTGCCACTATCAGACGTTACTGGGAACTTGCTGGGGGTCTTCGATGAAACGACAGAATAGGATATATATCAAGGGAGGCGACAAATATGGGGTTGTGTATCTTTAAATTGATGTTCAAGCCCACCTGCTGGCTAAACTTTATTAAGTCTATCCGTTTTTTTTCCTGATGTGTTGATGTGGAATGTGCTAGTAGTGCAATGTCATCTGCATATTCCAGATCTTCCAATGTAGAAAATGTTGTCCATCTTATTCCTCTTGGACTGCCCTCTGTTGTCTGGCGCATCACCCAGTCTATGACTGTTAAAAATAGAGTGGTTGATAAGGGGCATCCCTGTCGTACTCCTGTCTTCACCTCAAAGGTTGGGTTGGTCTGCCCAACACTACACGTAAAGTTGGCATAGAGGCTTTTTATGATTGACACTATGCAGCTTGGAATTCCATAAGCCCTCAGTATTTTCCATAAACTGTCCCTATGTATGCTGTCAAAAGCCTTTTCAAAATCAACGAAATTAATGTAAAGCTGTCTTTGCCATTCTGGTCACTGCTCTATAATGTTCCTGAGAGTGAATATATGATCTACACATCTCCTGTTCTTTCTAAATCCTGCTTGTTCTTTCCTCAGTTTGTGATCTACTGCCTTTGAAATTCTCTGTATAATTATCCTGCCTAGTATTTTGCTGGGAACTGAGAGAAGAGTGATTCCTCTCCAATTATTGCAGTCTGCAAGATCTCCCTTCTTGGGCAATTTGACAATTATTCCTTTGTTCCACTCTGATGGTGTTGTCCCCCGTTTTCCAGACTTGTGCAAATAGTGGTTCTAATAGTTCTGCTGCTAGCTCAGGGTCTGTCTTAAATAGCTCTGCATTTAAGTTATCATGGCCCGGCGCTTTGCCGTTCTTTAACCCTTTGATTGCTGTGATGATTTCTTCTTTTCGTGGAATGTCTGTATTCACATCTAGATCGTTTTCAGCCTCAGGAACATTCAATTGTGTCTCTGGTGGTTCCTTGTTCAGAGTTTCTCTGAAGTGCTCTGCCCATCTTGTTTCTTGTCCCTCTGCTGTCGTGATGAGATTACCTTGCTTATCTCTTACTAATGTAATATTGTTTGCACCTCGTTTTCCGCTGATGAATTTAGTTATTTTGTATACTGTGCTTTGTTCATTTCTCAGTGCTGCCTCCTCTGCCTGTCTTGCAAGATCGTCTAGGAAATTCCTTTTGTTGGCTCGGGTTTGGCGTTTAACTTCCTTGTCCAGCTGACTGTACTGTTCGCTAGATAGTTGCTTTAACCTGGGGGACTTCGCTTCTGTTTTCTTTCTTTTCATTTCCTTTCTCATCGTTATGGTGTTTAAAGTTTCTGGTGTTATCCAGTCTTGCTTCTTCCTTTCCTGGAATCCCAAGCATGATTTGCTGCTTTCTTTGTATATTGTTGAAATGGTGTTGAAATTCTGGTCTATGTCATCAGTCAATGTCTTTTCCTGACTTTTGGCAAATTGATATCGTTTCTTTATGTCGGCCGTAAAAGCTTTTCTGGTAAGGGAGTCCTTCAATTTGCTGATGTCAAACCTTTTCTGTGTAGTTACAGTTGCAGCCCTTCTTGGCTACGCCTTCTGACCTGTCTTAGTTTATCTGTCTCGTTCATTGTCCTGACATTCCAAAATCCTATTCTTGTATCCTGTTTTGCGGTCAGGACATCCGTTTTCATGTCAGTGGCTTCCTTTCGGCTTTCACCACTGACAGTCATACGAGCCACAGACTCCGAATATCCATCCCGCAGCAAAGTTTGTTCATTTATTATTGTTTCCGTAACTTCATTGTTTTTTTTACACAGACAGGGGTGTCAGCCCTGTGCTAAAACCCCCAACCTGGAGGACCAGGGTACCAGCTTTTGTCTGACCCATACCCACACAGACCAGTCCAGCTTGGTTGAACCTACCAGGAGTAAAACTCCCACTGGCATAGCTCTGGGGATTATCAGGGTACGCAAGCTGCCATACCGCTACAAGGTATAGGTACCATTGATGGCAGGGGGTTGTGTATGAGGCTGACAATCTTGTCACATAACAAAAATTTCGGCACTAACTCTCTAAAGAATAGCACAGAGGTATGACAGGCTACCTATAATGGGCCCAGCTGCTTGGATGTCTCCGTCCTCCATAATGAGCGAAAAGGCAAATAACGATGTTTATGAGACCAAAGTCAGGATGGCTAAACCTTGACCTTTGACATCAAGAAAATGAAGTCAGTATAACCTGGAGAATGAAAGTTACTGAGATTAGAAAACGGCTTAGAAGAAAGTGATGTGAACTTGTTGAAGTTATTAACGACATGCCTGATTGTTCTAAATGTGTAATGGAACAAATGACAGGATGGATAGAGAGTGAGGCAGGCGATGATGAAGCTTGGGGTAAAGGAAATTTCATAGCAGATACTGCTGTGGGAGAGTGAATTGTTATAGACTCCACTCTACTAGGTCCAGAACAGGTCCCTTCTTCGCTGCCTTAGCTTTTCCTAAGTAATTTTCTCTGTTATTTACTTGTGATATAGTTTTTCCTGTTTGTAAAATCTTATACAATATTTGCTATTGTCTTTTTTAAAAACTATTTTTATTTCTCAATATTTGCTATTATGTCTTTTTTAAAACTATTTTTATATATGTCTTTTTTTTTTCAATCCAATTTGTCTGCCTTCGACTGTCTGTGTTGATGTTTGTATCAGCTTGTAGCTGATTTTTCATCTTCATATGATTCAGAAAGTTCGTCCCTCACATAATTACTAAATCAACAATTGGTGGATTCCAGCAACGCATGCGCGTTACTTGACATAAACGGTGTACACAAATCGGAAAGATTTGAGTAAACAATTAAATTAAGTCGACCTTATTATCGACCACAAACTTGTCCCTGTCCACAAACCGCATAATAAGAAAGGTCTAGCCGGGTTACATTTCCCATAGAGGTTTCAGCGTTTCCAATCTTTTGTTGGCTCCCTTAACACCCACGCTGTGCGGCTCGTGGGATTTCAATACTGTTGAGCAATTTTCCAAAAATGTTATGATTTCTTCGTCAATTACCAAACATAATGATGTCGTACTGCCATAATTACATGTACTTGTAGTTGCTGTTCAAATCCCAAAAAGAATTTTTCCGTTCAGGACATTAATCATAAAGCTATAACAGAATTACTGGTGTGCGATTCATAATTTGTCATAAAGACAATGGTTTACGGGCAACTCCAGAGCGTCTTGCCCGTTTCGCTACAGAAGTGAAGAAAAATCGAGCTTTTAGATCACCTGTCATCCAAGTTAAATTCATTTGCTAAAAGAAAGACAAACAAATTTTAAAAACATTTTACACGCAAAATAGAAAACAAAGTAGTTGGAGCTGTAAGCAAACATGTCTGAAATAACAGCATACAAATGTTATCATATGTTTACAGTCACAGTTTGAAAACAAAATAACGAAAGATAAAATATTCACGGCAATTCATGGAACTTAAGTCTGGAGCCACGCAAGCTAATGCTTGAATCGTTTAACATACAAGAAAAACTTGGTCAGAGATAAGAAGGATTTTAATACTAGAGAAATTATTAAAATAATAAATAAGACAACACATCAGGCTATACAGATCATTACCGATAGTTTGTAAATATCCTGAGATCTAGTAGCCTGAGATACCTGGATATTTCGAACAATTAAGGCCTATCGGAGAAATAGAGTAAGACGTATAGGTAGTCATATAGCATATACTGCCGTAGTAGATAAATCTCACGAGGTCAGTTGACCAATTCCCTTTCTTGCTGCCTTTGCCTTCCCTAATTCAAAAGCCAAGTCAAGTACGCATTTACAGCTGTCTAGACGGGAGCATGACGGCATCACTTTCGAACCCGGAAACCGATAACTTTGCAACGAGAGACAAGCGCTCTAGCCACTCAGCCAGTCTGACGTTCATAAAGCATATTCTGAATAAAATTCCAAGCATAAAATCAAGGAATGTCTGAAACACGTCGCTTAAAAGTAAAATTAAACCTGAAACACGTCACATATAAGTGAAATTAAACCTGAAACACGTCACATACAAGTGAAATTAAACCTGAAACACGTCGCATTCAAGTGAAAATAAACCTGAAACACGTCACATACAAGTGAAATTAAACATGAAACACGTCACATACAAGTGAATTTAAACCTGAAACACGTCGCATACAAGTGAAATTAAACCTGAAACACGTCGCATGCAAGTGAAATTAAACCTGAAACACGTCGCATACAAGTGAAATTAAACCTGAAACGCATCGCATACAAGTGAAAATAAACCTGAAACACGTCGCATACAAGTGAAATTAAACCTGAAACACGTCGCATACAAGTGAAATTAAACCTGAAACACGTCGCATACAAGTGAAATTAAACCTGAAACACGTCGCATACAAGTGAAATTAAACCTGAAACACGTCACATATAAGTGAAATTAAACCTAAAACACGTCACACACAAATGAAATTAAACCTGAAACACTCACATACAAGTGAAATTAAACCTGAAACACGTCACATTCAAGTGAAATTAAACCTGAAACACGTCACACACAAGTGAAATTAAACATAAAACACGTTACATAGAAGTGAAATTAAAACATGAAACACGTCGCATATAAGTGAAATTAAACCTGAAACATGTCACATACAAGTGAAATTAAACCTGAAACACGTCACATACAAGTGAAATTAAACCTGAAACACGTCGCGTACAAGTGAAACTAAATCGGAAACACGTCGCATACAAGTGAAATTAAACCTGAAACACGTCGTATACAAGTGAAATTAAACCTGAAACACGTCACATACAAGTGAAATTAAACCTGAAACACGTCGCATACAAGTGAAATTAAACCTAAAAAACGTCACATACAAGTGAAATTAAACCTGAAACACGTAACATACAAGTGAAAGTAAACTTTAAACACTTCACAGAGAAGTGAAATTAAACCTGAAACACGTCGCATACAAGTGAAATTAAACCTGAAACACGTCACATACAAGTGAAACTAAACCTGAAACTCGTCACATACAAGTGAAATTAAACCTAAAACACGTCACATAGAAGTGAAATTAAAACCTGAAACACGTCATTTACAAGTGAAATTAAACCTGAAACACGTCACATACAAGTGAATTTAAACCTGAAACACGTCACATACAAGTGAAACTAAACCTGAAACACGTCGCATTCAAGTGAAATTAAACCTGAAACACGTCACATACAAGTGAAATTAAACCTGAAACACGTCACATACAAGTGAAATTAAACCTGAAACACGTCACATACAAGTGAAATTAAACCTGAAACACGTCGCATACAAGTGAAATTTAAAAAAAAATATCTTGAAATTGTAAGCTGGCAAGCACCTTACGGGGAGGTTTCACCCATATTTTGTCATTTCGTTTAAAAATTATCATTTTCTCAGTTTTGATGCTACAGTTTAGTGTCACAATTATATATATATATGTATGTATACGAGGGGCGTTCAGAAAGTAATGCACCACATCGTTTTTCTCAGGAGCTGTTTATTCAAAAAGCATGAAATTTATACACAATATACATGGATATGTCATGTAAACATCGGTATTATTCAACATACTCCCCATCAACTTATACGGCTTTATGCCAACGCAAAAGAAGTGCATGTACTCGTATTAACATATTTTAATAATTGTTTCGGTATTTAGTCCAGTAAGGCATTAGATTGATATCTTTAGCAGTTATGAACCTTAACATAAAATAAAATTTCATTGGTTGAAACTTTTTATATGGGTCAAAGATAGCCATCATCAACCAATCAGCATCAAGCTTACACTGGGATAGACTGAATGGAAAATTGACATTTCAAATGCTTTCTGTTGCATGCGGAATTGATTATCCGTGTTTACTGTCAGATTTATAGTGATTTCTTATTTAATAAATTGTATTGTGTTAAAAAATCAACAGTATAAGGCAAAAGAAGGAAGCATAGGCTTATTAAGAGGAAATTTAAAGGTAATGGATATTCTGGTTCTCTTGAACAACCGAAAGTCACAGCCACATATCAGACAAGCGAACTGTCATCAAATTGTCAGTCAGCCTGCTTGAAGTAAAACCCTAAACAAATCTGCATCATTCTGCAAATTAAATAGTGTTACTTCTACAGCTGTGAAGCACACTGATCCTTAAACTATCGAAGGTTACAGAATTATCAGCATTGAAAGCATTTTGAAGTTTGTTAAACAATTCCCATTCCCAAAATGTTTGACATCTCCACCTGTCACTATGAGCAGTGAGCTGAACCAGTTTATAGATTCTTTATACACAGTGAATGAGACTCACTATGGCCTGTCAAGCTCATTTACTTTCACTTGTATATTTTGTTGTGAAAGTTTTTAACGATCTTCATCTGCTGAAAATATACATTTAGGTTCCAGATGTCAATGTTTAGCATAGGAATAAACAAAGAAATAAGTAAACCTTTTCTGACAACATGGATATGTCTCCACCAGTAGCATCAGCAACACACAGCGAGTTGAAAGGGAAAATTGTGCATGCTACAAAAATATGTACAGAAGAAAGTATGGAGTCTGCTGTCAGAATTAAAATCAGATGTTAAGACAAATGAAGTTACTGTATCACATGATGGCACCTGGCAAGGCAGAGGCTTCCCAAGTAAAAATGGTATAGCAACAGTTCTGTCTGTGAACCCAGTGAGAGCAGCAAATGTTGTTGATGAAGAAATGTTGTCCAATTACTGTGATGCTTGCAGTAAGGCTAGACAGAAATACAAAACATGAAGAATTTTCAGTGTGGATGAAAGGTCACAAATCATGCCAAAAAAGCATGAGGGTGTCTCTGGTGTGATGGAATCAAATGGAATGATCAATATTTTTAGAATATCTGAGGAAAAGCATGGCTGTAGTATGTAAAATATCTTGGAGATGAGGATTAAAAAAGTTTTTAATCTGTTGCCCAGGCAAATCCCCCAATGTATCCAGGAGTTCAAATCGAAAAAATTAGAATGCTGTGGCCATGTTCAGAAACGAATGGGACGACGTCTCCTTGATAAAGTTGCAGAAGGTAAAGGCAAGCAGTATGAAGAAGATGGGAAAAAGTATAAGGGTATTGGAAATTTTGGAAGGTTAACAAAGAATGCTATTATGAGAATACAAGGTCATTACGGTGCCGCAATAAGAGGAAATATTGGTTCAATTTCCAATATGAAAAAAGCATAATGGCCATTCTCAAGCATCGTGCTGGAGATCATGAAGATTGTGGTGCTCAAATGATATAAATAAGGCTAACAAACACAGGCTGCCTAAATTTGTCATTAAAGAAATTCAGCACACTTTTGATGAATTGTCTTCAGACTTCTTGTTTTCAAAATGTCTTCATGGAGGAACACAGAACTCTAATGAGTCTTTCCACAATCTGATGTGGAACAGATGTCCCAAAGCAGCATTTGTAGGAAGAAACAGGTTAGAACTTTCAGTTCATGATACTTTGATGTTTTTCAATGATGGAGAACTTGGGAGAAGAGGAATGTTTGAAAATTTTGGTCTGTCATTTGGGAAATACAGCATCGACGGATTTTCTGGTTTTGGCTCGGCTTCACTAAGATCATATGATATGAAAAAAGCAGGATACAGGCATAGAAAATCTTTCCTGGAGCATAAGAAAACCAACAAAGATAATGGATATGGAGGTGGTGGATTCTAATGTAACTATGGCAGTTTTAAGGCATGTTTTAGCTGTGTTTTGCAATTTTCTCCGATTTTGTTTTTCAGCAATTTTGATGGCCTTATGTGAGAATTACTCATAATATTTTAAAACTTTGCATACTGTGAGCGCATACTGTAATGCTTATTCCCTGCTAACTTTAATAATATAAACCTGTAACGTTTTGATCTGCGAATTTGTAAAGTATCTGTACCCCAGTATTTTTATCAAGAAAAATGGGTCTAGATTTTTAAAAAATTCATAAAGAAACTATAGTCCGTTCGGAAATTCGTGCCCACAGAAAGCGTCAATTTTCTCCAAAACTGTTTGTTGTATGGACATGAATTTTTGCATGCAGTCTTAGTTTTTCCATGCAGTTAAGATTTTGCGATAATTACATCCACAGCTGTCGCGAAATTTGAAAAAACGGCGATTTTCTTTGATCTTCTTGAAACATTTGCCAAAATCTGCCCGTAACATTAATTCTTACAGTAAATCACAACATTTGTGCGACAAGACGGTTCAAAGGCGTGTCCTAAATGTGTGATTGGTTGTTCACGTGATTTTGATACGAGGAATGATGTTCTGGTAATGAACCATGATAGCAGTAAATCAAAAGGAAGCTATGACAAATCGTAACTGTTTATGTGTTATTATAGATTGGCATATGAAATTAGTTTATCACAAACGAAGGATTGCGATCGACGTGCCTCATTCCGAATCGGACGACTCCAATAAGTTCACAACAGTTATTGGTTGGATAAACTGCAAGCCATCTCGCTGCCAGTAATCTTCTTCTTCCTGTAGCACGTGTTCTTCACATTTAGGCCAGTACTCTGTGTCTATTCGTGAAAGGGCCTCACGAGTCATGTCTTTAACATAGCACATTTTAAAAGTGGTGTTCTGGGCGGCCACTTGCCCTTTAACTCTAGCCCAAACAAGCTCTATTTGGTTAAGATGAGAATGGTAAGGTGGGAGTCGAAGAGAAACATGACCCTGCTCTTGGATGATTTTATCAATCAGATACACTTTTGTCTTATTCCTCGGTCTCACAAGCTGCAACAACTCTGGTTTTAAATAGCTGTTGTCAGCGAAGATATTTTCATTCACAAGCCACCTCCTGATTTCGTCTTTCGTGCTTGCCGAAGTGGGAGCTTTATCCTCCTGCGCTAGAACATTATGATAGGACGCATTATCCATCACCAGGCAAGACGGCCTATCTAGAGTCAGGAGGAGTGTATTCACTATCCAATCTCGAAAAATTTGCCCATTCATTTCCCTGTGGTAGTCCCTACCATCTACAGACTTTGATTGAAAAATAAGCTCTGCATCACGGACAAGCCCATTCTGTCTGCTGCTAGCATGTGCTAATATAATGCGTTGACCTTTGCTGCTGGGAATTTTCCTTCTATGGTCTCCGTCAACAGATTGCCATTCTTTCTCGTTCGTATGATGAGCATTAACCCAAGATTCGTCCAAATACACTATATCATAGCCGCCTTGCCTTCTCTCACGAATCTGCTTAAGGTATTTGCTTCGAGCTGCAACCAGATGTGGTTTTTCACATAAAAAATTCCTTCCGCCAGACGTTTTCCTAAAAGTGAAGCCGACACTTCTGACAAGTTGCCAAAGAGTTGTTTTTGAGACGTTAATATCGCATTCTGCTTGCAGCCGACTTTTCAGCATGCGGAGAGTAACAAGTTGATTGGCATTAAACATCTTCAAAATCAAACGTCTAATGACATCCTTGTCAAAATCATCAATTTTTTTCTTCCTTCCTTGCTTAACTGCAGCCTTTGTACAATCACCGTCCTGTTGTATCCAACGTCGAAAAGATCTTCTATCCACACCCAGGGCCTTTCGTGTTCTCCTACCTGGTTCTTGGGTGTCGTGGTATAAACAACCAATCTTAGCCTCTCTGCGAAAATGCCAATACAGTATAACAGTTACCTTCTGCAAAGTGATAAATTTGCATTTCAGATTCATTGCGCTTTTCATAATTATGCAGTTTAGTTTATTAATATATTATACGCTGGTGTCGTTTTGTTTCGTTGTAGCCAACTCATTGCAATTAGCATACGCCGCTGAAATAATTACTCGCGACTGTGTACAATAGGTGCGCACACGTGCGGACATGTAGTCACTACACTAATTCAAACAAAAAAAATATTGAATAGCACATTTCATCGCTTGTGCTGTGCTGTAACAAAAATTAAGTGCGCAATTTTTGAACGGATCTTGTAACTTTCCTGTAGAACTAATACAAATTAACCCAGACAACGGTAAGAGTTTTTTTATATAACTTAAAGAAGAAAATTCGAACATGACATGAGTTTTGTAAGGGCAAAAAATATATTAATAACTGCATTGATATCAGTAGGGCACGTAGTAAATTTCAATAACATCCGTCAAGGGGTTGCAAAGTTACAACGTTCAATGTGTGGGCACGAATTTCCGAACGGACTATAGTAGGGAGTCTTGTGAATGCTGTGATCTACGTGCACGCCAAATTCCAATGTCCTATTTTTGCAAATAAAGCATGTATCTTGACACACACGCAGAAGTTTCTATTTTTAGTAACAATATCCACATTAGGACCCAATATAATTATTTTCTAATGATTCAGCAATTTTTATTAGATGCTTTGATGTCCTAAACATACCCAAAACAATTGAAGGTTGTAAAGTCAAATATTAGAAAAATATAATTGAAGGTGAAACAAGAAAGAAACTGACGAAAGTTAAAGAACAAATAGTCAGTAGAAAGCTAGGAAGAAGAAGAAGAAGAAAGAAGAAGAAACCACTCATCTGTTTCATGCGCTCATAATCAATAATATTTCCATTATAACTTGGCATGGAAGGCGGATCCACCACTATAGCTCCCCCCCCCCCCCCACCCCCACCCCATGCCAGAAGCCAGCATCAAAGAATGTATGTGCTGTTGCACAAATGCTTTATATAGCAATTTTATTGTACATAATCAAGTTGTCCGCCCTAGTTACAGCCTCCAATTATGCGCCTCCTACGACATGCAAGGGAGAAGGAGAGGATCCCGTTACACGCCCATTGAGGCATATTTGGAATATGGTGTTAGGCCCATATTTTCTCGGCCATCGGCACACTAGGGGTGATGTGGTCAGCATCACGCCGGCCGCCTTAACCTTCCCAGAGTTACTCTGGTACCCAATTCATGAGGCTGGGTGGACCCCGGAGCCGTTTGCGGTCTAAAGATTCCACCTCAACTGGGGATCGAACCATGGACCACCGAGCTAGGAAGCCAGTGCGACATGAACGGGACAAAGTTAAATTTTTCTTTTGTCTCATCAAAGATCCTATGGGACTACATAGGACCAGTAAAACCTATTTCAGCATCTTTAAGTTAGAGCATCTTTAAGTTAGAGCATCTTTAAGTCAGAGCATCTTTAAGTTAGAGCATCTTTAAGTTAGAGCATCTTTAAGTTAGAGCATCTTTAAGTTAGAGCATCTTTAAGTTAGAGCATCTTTAAGTCAGAGCATTTTTAAGTTAGAGCATCTTTAAGTTAGAGCATCTTTAAGTTAGAGCATCTTTAAGTTAGAGCATCTTTAAGTTAGAGCATCTTTAAGTTAGAGCATCTTTAAGTTAGAGCATCTTTAAGTTAGAGCATCTTTAAGTTAGAGCAGGGGCAAATTCAGACACGTTGAACCCTAGAACTAACAAACTGTCGTTTAGACAAGTCAAGAGTGATAAATCGGAGTTTATTTGTCGTTTATTTTTGTTCACTAGACTTTGTTAACTGCAATCACAAATTGGTGGTACGAAATAAACCTCTTAAGACATACCCTCGTGGAGATAATATAAATATACTACGTAGGTCTGAAGACATCTGTTTTTAGAACTTACTTATGAAGAAGGATTCGATTTTTTTAAATCTCAATCAGTGGGTCCATTAAAATATTTAGCCTTCGTTTTTTTTTTTTTGTCACGTGTTGCTCTATAAGTGTTTGATGTGAAGGTTAACTTATGAAGATGATGTTTACA
The DNA here is from genome assembly GCA_024509875.1 of Oreohelix idahoensis. NCBI lineage: Eukaryota > Metazoa > Mollusca > Gastropoda > Stylommatophora > Oreohelicidae > Oreohelix > Oreohelix idahoensis. The sequence continues at coordinate 743,548 of JAMPIV010001572.1, read as the reverse complement.
AAGAAAATCGATGTGTCAGTGAGTATGATAGATATTTCTCGGTACAGCTTGATTGAACTTTTCTTCTGCTCTCGACGAAGCGCTCGAAAATCTTTAAGCTGGATAAGATCTAAAAGCTTCTACAGAGGCAAATTAATTATACAAGTAATATTACAAACGTGGAGATAAAAAAGCAATTAGAAGAAGCTTAGTGCCTCAACAGAGATTTGAATATTTAACAGAAAAATAGAGGACAATTTTGTAAACAGGCAGCATTTAAAATAGTAAAACAAAACAATCAGTCAATATAACAGCAGCGAATGTTTCTAACGGAGAAATGGAGGCAAATTTTGAAAAGAGACAGAAGTTTAAAATAATCAATAAATGAAACAATACCATAGTTCTTTGAATAATAAACAGAGAAGAATTTTTAAAACAAGCAACAGTTAAAATAATGAATAAAAACATCAACAGAAATAACGAATGTCAAGGTTTAATACTTTACAGAATTTGAAATAAGTCTTTAACGCCCTTATTCGCTCTCATGCAGCCACATCTGTCACACCATGAAGTAGGCGGTCTATCTCATGTTTCTACCTTAGCTGTACGTTTTCTAACAGTAGCAAGGTCGGATCCTTCCAGTCTTGAGTTCACACGTTACCTCTGCCTGGCAGACCTCCTTAACTAAACACAAATTATATTACTGATGTATAGTTTTGTTCTTTAAATCCTTGAGCGGTATTTGACTTAATCCCCATACATGGTAACTGACCATCTTTCAGCCCGGCACGTGCGGATTTGTCAAGACTCTTTTCAGTTTTGTTGTAATTAATCCATGACGATACCTAGCAGTGGTGTAACTGTTATTGCCGGTCACAGTCAACATCGTTCTATTCCGGGCAAACCCATAGGTGCTCATTCTACCTCAGTAAATGTCAATGCATTTGTGTGCTGATTGTTCCTATACCCCGCTGATTATATACACGCCTGATGCTAATCTTACGACGTTTGATGGCAAAGTCCAGTAATCTTAACCTTGCTGATTCATCGACTGCAGTGTCGTTATCAAATAGGCGATCGTTAGTATCTTTCCATAATCCGCATCCAGTTTCCCCACCATAGGTGCTTTCAAGGCTGGCCAAGGTGTACGTGTGACGTACTACGGTAATTATATTTTTTAAACGACAACATGCTGTGTAATAATTTTTTTTTTAATGTGTATGTCTTGTCGTCCATTAACAAATTAAAATTATTGCAACCGAAAAAGAAAATTACCAACAATATTGATAAAGATATTTAATAAAGCAGTTCTGGTAAAGATTCTTCTGTCTCGTAGAAAATGTTCCTGATTGCATACATTGGCTATACAAATGTTCAACACGCCAACTGCGTTGACAATCTGACCTTAAGTGAAAGTAAACAACAAGCTAGTTTTCACGGGAAACGAATTCCAGACTCAGGTACGAATTTGTTCTCCCGTCATCTGTTGTACTACAACAAATTGTTGTTGTTCTCCCGTCATCTGTTGTACTACAACAAACTGTTGTTGTTCTCAATTTCACTGCTAAATAAAAGCAATGCACAAGGATTAAAGTTAAAAGCGTGTTTTGTCTTCGAATTATTCAAGTTCAAAGATCATTACTGCCAAAGAATTATAAGCAAATGCCCGTACAGTAGGACCTCGCTCATAAGGCGTGTTATGTCCCAGAGCTCCGCCGAAAAGCGGAACACATTTTTTTTTAAATTTGCAAATGCATATAAAATCATAATAACATGTTTACACTATCATATATTAAGTGCGCAATAAAGCTAGGAAACGATAAGGTAAAAAAAATAAAAATTAATATACAGCATCTAAAGTAAGAGGCGTAGGTCTCCTCTTGTTATCACCACTACCCTTAGATGCCATTCTAAATAAAAATTTAAAACAATTAGATATATTATATAATATAATAAATTTAAACTTTTGAAAATTGCCAGAATACTGAAAGACGCTGAGCGCATTAAATGCTGTATACAGACTGCATTACCGACAATAAAATAGCGCCCGAAGCCATTCACGGACCCAGCGACTTGAGCACATCATGCCGAAAACACCAAATTAGCCGAACAAGCACCGAACACAATGAATATGTATATAATTGAAAACCGCAATTTTAGTGTAACACCGAAAAGCGGGGCCTTACTGTATATAGACTTTCCTTAATGTAACGATTAAAAGCATGCCTGAAACAATCACTCCACAGTTTCGGAAAAATAGGAAATCGGCGCACAGTGCACCATGAAAGTTAAATTGAACACCAATAAAAATATCACTTATTCATATGGCATTGTTCTGTGTGTTAGGAATATTCAAATAAACTTTTCGAGAAAATACAGAAACAGCGGGCATCGTACTGTACTTCGAGTCAAAGCAATCTGGACTGTCCTTTATTATCCCATATCGAGGCCAACAATCTACATTATTTGGATATCATAGATCTCTTCTCTAGTAACCCGTAAAGAAATGTAGGAGAAGTTTAATAATCCAGTTTCTTAATAAAAGAGCCACTCAATAACACTGTTCATATATACTCGTATATATATATATATATTTGTTTTTAACTTTAACATTCTCTTTAAACTAAAGGCAGAGGACTGGATTTTTAAAACAAATAACAACAAGTAATTATCGCCAGTAATGGTGGAGAAGTTTTCATTTCACGCATCAATTTAGAGCTTGAGATGTCATCGGTGTTCTGTGATTGTAGATTTTGTCATGACAGTCAACAAGCACAGGGACAATCATTTGATCGTGTAGGGTTATGCCTACCATAAAGCAGTCTTTGCTCGTGCCCATGTTTATGTAGTGTTCACGCGAGGAAGGAAGCCAGACAATTTTAAAGTATCAATTCAGGACACCGGCTGTCAAAACAAACGTTTTAATGATAACCGTACATGTACAAAATATGTCATTGTTAAAAAGTTATTATGTAATTAGTAAAATTACCTTCTATTTACCTATTTCAACTTCTCTGTCTTTGTCACAGAGAGTTTATGATCAATAAATTTTCTATTTTCCTTTCTTTCTTTACCCGTGTCCTCTACCTTATTATCACTCTTTTATCCTTTTGTATTTTTTCGCATTCGTACGTTTTCGACTATAATCATTACTATTTTCCCATTCTAACGTTCGCCAGTGTCTGTTCTCATTTAGAAACGCACTAGTGATGTTATTACGTAGATGCCAGGCTCGGGAGGTTATTGCGTTGTAGACGTAAACTGTGAATATTCGCTTTCGCCAGACTTATAGGCGACATATTGTCTGCATTTTCACCTGCCACAACGAGTTGCATCGACTGAGCGCTCAGGTGAGGTGCGATAACCGACATCTCCAAGGCGCAGTTTGAGACTTTTGTCTGGAAATCTCATCTGACACGGCACTCACTGTTGGCCCTGGTCAGCGTGAGGTGTGAAGACGAGAAGTGTCAGTTGTGGCAAACGTCTAGTAATGGGAAGTGTTAAATGTAAGGTGTTTAAGACGGAAATGGGAGATTATTTCGTTTTGCGAAATAAGTTGGGACCCTTTGTCTGGTTTAAGATATTAACCAGAGTTTGAAACTCGATTTCACTCATTCTCCATTTTGCAGTAGACGTGGTCACTTCGTTCGAGATGCTTAAACTTACGAGTGAAATCTCTTAGTTTCGTTGTGATACCGTAGTTCTGTGTTGAGGTAAATATTATATTTAATATATCTAGATTTTGCGAGTGATTAAGTGTTAAATCGCCTATTTTATCCCACTAGTTTCTTTTCTGCAGAGTGATTAATTTATAAGTTGTTATATTCTCTAGTCGACGAGTTACAGTGGAAAAACATAATAAATTATAATTTTTAGCTTAAAATCATGCAAGCTATAATGAATTTAATTTAACTGCTAACTACTCAGTCGAGAATAATTTGACTAAACTAACTTATAAATGCTAGATGCCTCATGAGTGTTGACGGAATACGTATGTATTCCTAATTCATGATGATTGATTGATTTTGTATATAACTTATTTCACGGGAAATTTAAACGTCAAGTCAAACTCTACGCTTGCAGTTCAAAACGTAAGTTATATTGAGTACATAATATGTAAAATATTTCATATGTGTTTTTTTCTTTATTCAGTGAATACTGGGGTAACCCAAACTTTACCGGCTTTTAGTACAGAGACATACATGTGAAGAACTTAAACATTTTATATCTTTAACCACGTGGGTTTTTCCAAGTAACACCTGTCTGACAGGCCTTCAGAGATAGACAGAATACCACTCCCACTAACGGGTTTTAAAGATTAAATGCTTAGACTGGGCCTTTGAGCCAGTTCATATTTCTTCATCTCTAATGTACATGCTGCCTTGTGGCGAGAATAATTACAGAAAATAAACATTAACTTTTCCGACATTATTTGACCAAGTGTGTGTTGAACCAAGATCATTTGTTGAGAGAAGTCGTCCACCGGTTATTTTCCTAATTAAGGGAAACCTCGTGTTTCTGACACTGTGTGCCCGTTTAACTTTCTTACCCAAACTGATTCAAGTGACCTTAACAGTAATCTTAAAGAAACTGGTGAAGTGAATGCTCCCAGAATGCAGTGGAAGAAAACCTGTATCTGCAGAGCTGGGATTCTCTTTATCCAAAGAATACAGATTCACTGTAGAGAAGTGTCCTAAAGTTTGCACCAGACGGCTAACAGCAGCACGCTTGTAGGTAATATTGTGTGAGTCAGGGCCCTGATGAAAGAACAGAGGGAAAGTAGACTGAGGGGTGCTCTTCGTTTGATTCACTCACTTTGTAACTTTCCTTATGCAAGATGTTGTTGCTAAACTATATTTTTCCTTGAAATAGATACTGCTATCAAAGTCAGTTCATACCTTCAAAAGGGGAAAATATTAGACCCAAATCATATGTATCTGTGACTCTTTGGGCTATCATCGTTCTCCTAACGGGACTGTGGGCTATAATCGAGGAAAAGGATCATACTGTGGATCTATCATTCTTGTAGCACTTTTATTGACTTTATGACTATTTGTATATGCTTTGATGTAATTTTTATATGTTGTGAGAGAAGTTTGTTATAATAATTAAACTACTCAATAATTATTCCAGCGTGTCGGTCAGTTTCGTTCCAAAATATCTATATAATCACTGTTATAGTTTTTCCCACGTCTGTGTGTTTAACTGTCGTCACTTGAATGTGCGTGCACGTGAGTGGATATATATATATATATATATATATATATATATATATATATATATATATATATATATATATATATATATATATATGTGTGTGTGTGTGTGTGTGTGTTTAGACTGTCTGACTCCTCTAAATCTGTCGTAGAAGATAGGCAGAGAGAGAGAAGATTTCTCGATCTCAGAGACAGCCTCTATCACATTCTACCATCTCACTCGTGGAAGTCTCTTTTCTATTATCATCTCTCACTCATTCTAATCTATTCAGAAGGGACCAACCCAAGTCTTAATTCTCCTACCAAAAAATCTACGACAGTCTTCTAAAAATGCAGCAGATGCAGAATGTTTAAAATGTTTGCTGTTAATCGTTCAAACTTGATGTGGTTACTTTTTTTTCCTTAACCAGCGGTACTTGGGCTTTCAGCCCTTCGACCCAGTGAAATGTCATTGCTAGGCTAGGGAGCCTGTGGACTATCCTTCCAACCCGGTCAGGAGCTGCGCTCCTTCCCATCCACAGACGGTTTATCTCAGGAGCAGTTCAGGTTATTCAGTCAAAATTCATTGACAACCGGTCAAATCCGACGTCCGGGTCGTATTTAGAAGAACAATTCAAGATGCTGAGTAATCCGGGCTAGAGTTGTATAATGGAAGTATGTCAAGAATTGAGAGATGAAAGTAAGCTACGAGTTGTATAATGGAAGTATGTCAAGAGTTGTATAATGGAAGTATGTCAAGAGTTGTATAATGGAAGTATGTCAAGAGTTGTATAATGGAAGTATGTCAAGAGTTGTATAATGGAAGTATGTCAAGAGTTGTATAATGAAAGTATGTCAAGAGTTGTATAATGGAAGTATGTCAAGAGTGATAGATAACAACGGTAAATGACTGTATAATGGAAGTATGTCAAGAGTTGTATAATGAAAGTATGTCAAGAGTTGTATAATGGAAGTATGTCAAGAGTGATAGATAACAACGGTAAATGACTGTATAATGGAAGTATGTCAAGAGTGAGAGATAAGAACGGTAAATGACTGTATAATGGAAGTATGTCAAGAGTGATAGATAACAACGGTAAATGACTGTATAATGGAAGTATGTCAAGAGTGATAGATAACAACGGTAAACGACTGTATAATAAAAGTATGTCAAGAGTGATAGATAACAACGGTAAACGACTGTATAATGGAAGTATGTCAAGAGTGATAGTGTATAAGGGAAGTATGTCAAGAGTGAGAGATAAGAACGGTAAACGACTGTATAATAAAAGTATGTCAAGAGTGATAGATAACAACGGTAAATGACTGTATAATGGAAGTATGTCAAGAGTGAGAGATAAGAACGGTAAACGACTGTATAATAAAAGTATGTCAAGAGTGATAGATAACAACGGTAAATGACTGTATAATGGAAGTATGTCAAGCGTGAGAGATAAGAACGGTAAACGACTGTATAATGGAAGTATGTCAAGAGTGATAGATAACAACGGTAAACGACTGTATAATGGAAGTATGTCAAGAGTGAGAGATAAGAACGGTAAATGACTGTATAAGGGAAGTATGTCAAGAGTGATAGATAACAACGGTAAATGACTGTATAATGGAAGTATGTCAAGAGTGATAGATAACAACGGTAAATGACTGTATAATGGAAGTATGTCAAGAGTGATAGATAACAACGGTAAATGACTGTATAATGGAAGTATGTCAAGAGTGAGAGATAAGAACGGTAAACGACTGTATAATGGAAGTATGTATAATAAAAGTATGTCAAGAGTGATAGATAACAACGGTAAACGACTGTATAATGGAAGTATGTCAAGAGTGATAGATAACAACGGTAAATGACTGTATAATGGAAGTATGTCAAGAGTGATAGATAACAACGGTAAATGACTGTATAATGGAAGTATGTCAAGAGTGATAGATAACAACGGTAAATGACTGTATAATGGAAGTATGTCAAGAGTGATAGATAACAACGGTAAATGACTGTATAATGGAAGTATGTCAAGAGTGAGAGATAAGAACGGTAAATGACTGTATAATGGAAGTATGTCAAGAGTGATAGATAAGAACGGTGAATGACTGTATAATGGAAGTATGTCAAGAGTGAGAGATAAGAACGGTAAATGACTGTATAATGGAAGTATGTCAAGAGTGATAGATAACAACGGTAAATGACTGTATAATGGAAGTATGTCAAGAGTGATAGATAACAACGGTAAATGACTGTATAATGGAAGTATGTCAAGAGTGAGAGATAAGAACGGTAAATGACTGTATAATGGAAGTATGTCAAGAGTGATAGATAACAACAGTAAATGACTGTATAATGGAAGTATATCAAGAGTGAGAGATAAGAACGGTAAATGACTGTATAATGGAAGTATGTCAAGAGTGATAGATAACAACAGTAAATGACTGTATAATGGAAGTATGTCAAGAGTGAGAGATAAGAACGGTAAATGACTGTATAATGGAAGTATGTCAAGAGTGATAGATAACAACGGTAAATGACTGTATAATGGAAGTATGTCAAGAGTGATAGATAACAACGGTAAATGACTGTATAATGGAAGTATGTCAAGAGTGATAGATAAGAACGGTGAATGACTGTATAATGGAAGTATGTCAAGAGTGAGAGATAAGAACGGTAAATGACTGTATAATGGAAGTATGTCAAGAGTGAGAGATAAGAACGGTGAATGACTGTATAATGGAAGTATGTCAAGAGTGAGAGATAAGAACGGTAAATGACTGTATAATGGAAGTATGTCAAGAGTGAGAGATAAGAACGGTAAATGACTGTATAATGGAAGTATGTCAAGAGTGAGAGATAAGAACGGTAAATGACTGTATAATGGAAGTATGTCAAGAGTGAGAGATAAGAACGGTGAATGACTGTATAATGGAAGTATGTCAAGAGTGAGAGATAAGAACGGTAAATGACTGTATAATGGAAGTATGTCAAGAGTGATAGATAAGAACGGTAAATGACTGTATAATGGAAGTATGTCAAGAGTGATAGATAAGAACGGTAAACGACTGTATAATGGAAGTATGTCAAGAGTGAGAGATAAGAACGGTAAATGACTGTATAATGGAAGTATGTCAAGAGTGATAGATAAGAACGGTGAATGACTGTATAATGGAAGTATGTCAAGAGTGAGAGATAAGAACGGTAAACGACTGTATAATGGAAGTATGTCAAGAGTGAGAGATAAGAACGGTAAATGACTGTATAATGGAAGTATGTCAAGAGTGATAGATAACAACGGTAAATGACTGTATAATGGAAGTATGTCAAGAGTTGATAGATAACAACGGTAAATGACTGTATAATGGAAGTATGTCAAGAGTGATAGATAACAACGGTAAATGACTGTATAATGGAAGTATGTCAAGAGTGATAGATAACAACGGTAAATGACTGTATAATGGAAGTATGTCAAGAGTGAGAGATAAGAACGGTAAATGACTGTATAATGGAAGTATGTCAAGAGTGATAGATAACAACGGTAAATGACTGTATAATGGAAGTATGTCAAGAGTGAGAGATAAGAACGGTAAACGACTGTATAATGGAAGTATGTCAAGAGTGATAGATAACAACGGTAAATGACTGTATAATGGAAGTATGTCAAGAGTTGATAGATAACAACGGTAAATGACTGTATAATGGAAGTATGTCAAGAGTGATACATAAGAATGGTAAATGACTGTATAATGGAAGTATGTCAAGAGTGGTAGATAAGAATGGTAAATGACTGTATAATGGAAGTATGTCAAGAGTGATAGATAACAACGGTAAATGACTGTATAATGGAAGTATGTCAAGAGTGATAGATAACAACGGTAAATGACTGTATAATGGAAGTATGTCAAGAGTGATAGATAACAACAGTAAATGACTGTATAATAGAAGTAGGTCAAGAATGATAGATAACAACGGTAAATGACTGTATAATGGAAGTATGTCAAGAATGATAGATAACAACGGTAAATGACTGTATAATGGAAGTATGTCAAGAGTGATAGATAAGAACGGTAAATGTCTGTATAATGGAAGTATGTCAAGAGTGATAGATAACAACGGTAAATGACTGTATCTGCTGCAAACGGCATTTTGGGAAACTGAAGAAAAAGATCAAAAGGAAACAGATGACGTGTTGTTGATGATGATGATGACTGATCAGGATGATGATGATGACTGATCAGGATGATGATGCATAGAGGGTTGAGGAGGATGACGTTCCATGGAGTGACTGTTATGAGAGGTGAAAGCTATGAAGACGACATTCAAGTGCTTCTGCACACAAGAAAAACAACAAACAAACCAGAAAAAAACTACGTGATTGATTTTAGCAGCTTGTGGTAGCAAACCTGACATTTAAGAGCGATTACACCATCTCCCTGAAGCCTGTCATTTTGATCGTGTTCATTGAACACAGAGGTGAACTAGTTGGTGCGAATAAACATTTTCTTTTTCGCAGTTTTTAAAACTGTTGAAATTACAACACCTCTTGTTTGTACATTTTGTTGAATGATAATGGTTCATTGTTGCAAGTATGACCGGGTCTGTTGAAAATGTGCAATATTTTAAGGTTGAAAATGTGCAATATTTTAAGGTTGAAAAGAAAAGTTGTCGTCAAATAGATGGTACTACTAGTTCTTGTCATTGTTATCATAAGCTGTTGTATTTTTTGCCGTGATTAAAAAAAAAAAAAGGTTAAAAAATAAAGGTACAGGTATTCGTAGAGCAGATATTGCCCTATGGGAAGGGAAGTTTACCATACTAGGTCCAGCTATATGAAGTGGGGTGACTAATTCATTTCTCGCTGCATTTGCCTTCCACAACTCACGAGCAGAGTCATGTACCCATTTACAGCTAGTTAGGCTTGAGCGTGACGCCACCGTGTTTCGAACCTGGCACCTTTGCCCGATTTTGCCAGCGCTCTAATTACTCTGCTAATAGGAAGCTAAAGCTATTGTGCCCTTATAATAATTCTCAAGTGTGGCTATTTCTCATTCTTATCTCACCATTATGTTCGAAGAATTTACCATTTCTTACACGCTCATGTTGTTTGATTTCATGATGTTGACTATCGTAGGTGATTTTAATGTGTTGTCTATTTTAAAAACTCTTTATATTAAACATCAAGTATGACGAACATGAGGTCACAGACTGTGATAAATGGGTGCTCGCTTAGAATAGAAGGTCATGACGGTACGACAAGTTCACTAATTTAGAAATGATGACAAGAACCAGGCATTGGAACAAGAGATGAGAAGAAGACGCTAGCGATGAATAGGAGAAACCTTGAGGAAACCAGTAGCATACAAATCACTCTTTCTTCTGTGATCCCCAGGGTCAGACAAATAGAGGAGATATAAAAACACTCAGAGAAGAGACTTAAAGACAGACTTAAGAGAGATAAAGAAGACCTTGAACAATTGACACAGGACAGGTAAGCTATACGTAGACCTCTAGAGGGCCTATGCTCCGCTGTGGCTAAAGGAAACTGACGTTGAGGATGAAGTATATTTCTTGTCGGCGAATCCATTTTTGAGGACTCAACATCCGTGTCTTCTGTTCCACGTCTGCTCTGACGGTGTGTAGTTGTCTGCTCTAAGGGCTTCTATTTTGATGCATCACCAAAGTTTAGTTTTTTTTCCAGACTCTCTTTATAAACCAAAGTTTTGAACATATTTCGATTTATGTACGTAGACTGGGTATTACTAGACGTGTATGTAATTTTGGGTATTGCGAGACATATATGTAAAATTCGTATTACGAGACATGTATGTAAAATTCGTATTGCGAGATTAGTACGTACAATTCGTATTATGAGACATGTATGTAACACTCGTATTACGAGACATGTATATAACATTTGTATTACGAGACACGTGTGTACTGTGTATAATACACATATGCCATTAACGTAACAAGAGCGTGCGACACAAGGACAAAACGTATGTACTATTTACTGAACAAACGAGCTGGTTTATATGTTATCTTAAAGATGAGTTGTTTTCAGTTTTCTCAAACCGTTTTTTGAGGTTCGCCGACAACTGCTGAGTGTAACATATACTTTTGTATCATTATTACACCTCAGCTGTCCTAGAAGCAGAGGCGTTCAGACTTGTATGTCACGTCCTCCTAATCTATGCCATTACTCCAAGATTTGTCCATGTTTTCTATATCCATTTTATTTTTGTCTCAAATTCTCTTTTCCATGCGTTGTTCGTTCTCCCCTCTACCTCTCTTGCCTCGATGAGTCCAGAACAAGGACTACCTTGTAACGCTATCACTAGTTTTCCTCAATTTGTGTCCTGTCCATCGTCAGCGTTTTCTCTACACTTTATGAGTTATATAACCGCGCAGAAACACCAGTGGTACGCTGGCCGCAAATAGAAGACAATACGGGCTTCATCAGCTCCCCGGGAAACTCAACAGCACCACAGGAGATCGATATACTCAACATGATAGCACATCCACTGACTCAACTATTAACGATACAACAATTCTAAACGTCGGCATAAGTTGACATTTTAACAAGGCCCACGTGACCAAGGTAATTAAGAACACGCCTGCAAGTCAAATAGGAACTTACGACGCATCGGATGAGTGGTTAGGAGTCGTCGATAAAATGAAGCGGATTGTTAATGTTTCACCTTCACGAAGGGTTTTTCACACTGTCAGCGGCAGAACACTATAATGATTGCAGAATTCACACAGCCAGTTATCTCCCTGTCGCACAGTATTTTCTCATTTGCAAGCATTTTATCTCCCTTTTTCATTGTCTAGTTTCCTTGAAACGGAAAGACCGATATATTTGTTTGACGCTGGGATTTCCTTAGATTACCCATTTGCTATGATGTCTATAGTGCCTTTTCGTGTGTCTCAACTGTACCTTCTCTGGTCTCCTACGTAACTGTCTCTAATTCTACTTCAGTGCTCTTTTTATATTGACTTTCAGACCCCACCCCTCGTTTCTTCTATTTTCATCGGTCCCTGTTGAATTCACTCTAATGCGCTCTTTCACGAGACTATTTCAAATATTTTAGCAGATCCACTCTCACACATTCCCTTCTGTTTTCACAAACAACAACAAAATAAAGTATTGGAGTAAGTTTTACAAATGAACAATTTTCTAGACACTTGGGACACTTCGGGATAAACTTTCCTTCTCCACAGTCATAAACAGGACACAGACACAGGAGACACGCGGTGGGGGGGGGGGGGGGGGGGGGGGGGGGAAGAGGGAGAAGAGGGGGGGGAGTTAATACGCAAAAATACTAAACAAAGAAAGAAGATAACAAACAAAACAGATACGAGTTCTCAACACACTAATTTGGTCGTCTGTTTCAAATGTCCGTTCTGCGTTCTAATAATTGAATGTTCACCTGATCATTTCACAGGAAGGTAAAGTTGTCATATTTTGTAGGCATATGCTCCTTCGTGAGCTAATGGATAACTGATGAACGTCGCCCTAGACGTCCCCATTTGCTAGCATACATTCTGTCATAATTCTCCTTGCCCTGCCTGCTAACATTAAGGAATGACAGAAAAGCCACAGTAAAAGCCTAGATCTATAGTGTAGATATTACCAAGGAGTCTTCAACTTAGTATTCACTGCAACTGAGCGCTAAGCGTAGCAGCCCTTGGTAAACAACAATAATAGGAAGGTGTTGAGTTGAGGTCATGAGCTCCAGTTTCTCCAGCTTGGCTTGCATCAAAACATCATCAATTCTGGTGCCAAGCTAGGAACAAGACGCGAGTGGCATACTGTGCATTCTCGGCCATCCAAGGTGGCTCACCAAATATGCAGAGCTAAAATACTTTCTTTTATAAAGAATACATTAACTTCACATTAACTTCCATTCTCCTCTCTGTACAGAGCATGGGGTCGCCTGCAGATGTTCACATGAAAATATCATTTATCAAAACATTTTGTGTTTTCTTATTGTGGTGGTTTTTGAAAACAATATTTTCGTCTACTGCACCCGACAACGCTTAATAATGACGGTTGTGTCGTGTAACGACTTCTCACCGACTTTTTCTTCTGTCTATTATTTTACTCCTCTAAAAATCTCTATCGCTAGATTGAAAACAAATTCCCTTCGAATATCTTTTTCATTCTTATAATGACAAAGTCTCTCTCTCTCTCTAGTCTTATATTTCACAGTATTCGCTAGCTCAGGATTCTCACGGCCAACGCCAATAAATTATTCCTTTAGCTAGCGAAAGACATTCCACTGGGAAGGTGAAAAACAGTGCTACGACCAGTCCGGAAGTCGACCCTTTATTTATGTCACGTACTGGACGCACGTAAATCAGGGCAGGAACCCTGCCTTCAACCGCAAGCACATACACAGTGAATACTAGGGCCAGTTAAAACGAAGATAACTTGATACCCCTGGGACCAAAATAGAATTTACTGTGTGGCCACCCAAGGGGTCGACCAAAAATACAGCTGGAATTGTGGAGGGAATTTTAAGCATTAGACCGGTAACCATCATTCGAAGCAGATGTGAGCTTATGGGCCTCGATCGAGGCTATTTTGTGAGGGTTCAGTTAAGCGAAGTAAGTAGATCTAATACTGCTGATTTTATAACATGAATAATCATATGTTTATCCACAGCTTATTATTGCAGTACCTTTTGTTAAGCAAAGTTTTAAATGTATTTCCATTTTCAGTGACAATAATTGTTATTTGCATATTTACAGATCACTCAAACTAATGTATGAGTTTGCTGAGGTCATAGACCTAATTAACCCCTGATCTTTATCTCACAGCCTGGCAGAAACAAGACAGGGTTAAATAATTGATGTTTATTATTGTTGTTACTTTGGGATTTGCATATTGACCCAAGCAAAACAGAAGTGTATTAGTGGTTCTTCTATTTTCTATTTCTTATAAGGCTTCGGCGTTCTCTGTCACGACTACAAACTTGATAACAGTGTTCTCAATCACTTCTTCTCCCTTTGTCTCATATTGGACATTAATGTGTTTTTTCATCATGGAATGTTCTTTACATGTATTTAATGCAATCCTATGCATATACCATGTTGTATGATTGAAGAACTATTTTATTATCAGTTATATGAATGTTATTTTCTACAGGAACCAGGACTTTAAGAATGCTTACAATTATTTTAGCTATTTAATGAATTTACCACTTTGACTGACAAAATGTAAGTCAGCATTTCTCAAGCCTTGAGACCATGACTACCCTCCACATGATTTACTGCTTAAGTAGCAAGAATGTAAATCAGTGGTTCTCAGACCTTGGCAGCAATGACACCCCAACATGTTAAAGCAGCATAGGAAACTATTACCCGGTGGTTCTCAAATCATTGTTGACAGTGACCCCAAAATTAAAATACAGCTCTATGGGCACTAGGTGAACCAGTGGTTCTCAACCATTTGATGACCCCAGCCCCTACCTCACAGTTTGTGAAACTCATTGCCCACATGGGGAAAACCACTGCTGTAAATAAGCAGACAGCCAGATAGAGACTGAGAACTCAAGATACGCTATAATGTCAGTTAAGAAGGAGTATTTCATAGATAATAGATCACACATTGTTACTGAATGGTAGTTAGCATTGTGTTAATTTAATTTCTGATGGACGCTTACCGGCCATCAGACTTAGGAGATGATTGCTCTGGAAACCACTAACGGTACTTCAATTGTTTCCAGTCCACCCAGATTGCGGTTACAAGGTACTAAACCAGGTTACGGTTACAAGGTAGTAACCCAGGTTGCGGTTACAAGGTACTAACCGAGGTTGCTGTTACAAGGTAGTAACCCAGGTTGCGGTTACAAGGTACTAACCCAGGTTGCGGTTACAAGGTACTAATCCAGGTTACGGGTCCAGGGTACACACCAGAGTACGAGTCCACGGTACCAAAGATTACCCCTACCCACCATACTCTATTAACCAGGTTACCTTACCATACCAAACCATATCCTGTCACCCAGTAACCTATTACATACCACACATCCCATAAGCAGAAGAGGTATTTAGCAGAGGTAACTTACCCCATCCTTATCTGTGATGTGCACTGAGTCCAGGGAAGCAAACTCTGACACCCTCTGAACCCATTGAACTGTTATGAGACCTAAGTGCTGGGGCAGACCAAACCAAGAGAGTCCGAACACAAATCATCTCCGTAGCTACTACAGTCCTTCGGAGAGATGAGTATTAACACCTACCAGCAAAACTACCATAGAAAAGATTTTCGGGTCCATTTGATGACATACTATTTTTTTTTTTTTTTTCATATTTATATGAATATTCTTTTATGTGAGAATCTATACCCTTTTATTCAATTTAACTTAACAGCGTCTGTTGTTATTTTTCTAGATTACTTTATTTGGGCTGTATTTTGTTTTAAATATAACTCTACACCCTGGGGGCTGAGACATAATTAAATTAACTTCTATTGGGTCGGGATATTTTAAATGTGGCTGGACACCAAATCTCTTTCTCAACCTTATGTGCTTTACACAGTCCTTTTGTAGGATTCCTGAGGAAGAATTTATCGTCCAGAAAATATCCTGCTTAGTTGCCGGAATTCTCTTTTAAGTAAATTTCTAGTACACTATTTCCCGAGGAGAGGCAGTTCCATTACGAACTCGTAAACTATCTATAAGACATTATTATCTTTATTCTTCCATTCCATCCAAGCTGTCCTTCTCCTCAAAACTACTCCACGACAGGTTGGTTAACTATCGATTGGTAAATGCACGTGCTTAAAAGCATAAATAAATCTTTACAGGGATAACAGTACATACTGGTAGCAGTGTTGTTGAATTTCACGAAAACACAATTGTCTAGATCGGTTAAACTAACCTACGACATCAGGGATTCTCAACCTAGTGTACGCGTGCCTTCGTGCACAAGAAGCTTATCAAGGGACAACGGGGAATATTTGGTATATAACTTCCACAAATAGCAGTGTTCGTGACAAACATTATGGTTTGGAAGAATGCCGAGTCCTGAAACTGCAAAACGAGAAACAAACTCGAGGCTTACCGTGATGTGAAGGTACCTCTTTCAAAAACAGTACCAAGAACAGAACTATTCAATGACAAGACATTTTTTTGACTGCGTTGTGATAAACATTTATCAAGTTTATGGTACTGAAATATGCTGTTATGTTAGAAATACAATTTTATTTTGAAAATATTTACGAATGTTATTCTTTTATGTGCATGGTAAAATCTAGACTTTATTTCCTCACATATTGAATATGGGGTACGGGAATCTTTACTGAAACCTAAGGGGTACCAGAGACCGGAAAGGGTTGAAAAACCCTGCTCCAAAGAAAAAACAGACGTTAGAACAACTGAAACCAACAAAATCTCCACACAAATAGCTTTTAAAATATAAAGGCATTGACAGCAGTGCTCCTGACTGGCACGCAAGCAAATAGCCAGTGTTTGTTAATCAACATTTTACAGAACAAACTAGACGTGAGAACAACTGAAACACAACTGTGACTATCTAACATCGGACAGGAAACAGAAGAACATCGAGCAGTAAGATAAGCCATGTCTGACAAACAAACAATATCTCCAGATGTTTGTTTGGTTCCATAAACCTCTTAATGATTCACGCAAAAGCTACATATTATAATAATTATGGAAAGGCAAATACACTGGCCGATAGAGTTTCTTGAAAAAAGATTGAATGATTTAATGAGAATGGAATCAATGAAATATTCTTACTATTAAAGATAGAAGGAAATAAAGTATTAGTAAGACAGACAATGGTAATTATTTAAAACAAAAATGTTGAAGATGAGGACATAAGTGACCACAGACGTAGGAAGGGATGTGATTGAAGAGGACAAAAAAAACTGACCGGAATACTTACAATGTGACGAGATTTGACGGATAGAAAATAGTCAAGCTCAACAGAATGATCATGGAGCCGCGCTGGTGTAATGGTTAACACATTGCGCTGGCGATCAGGTGTTCAAGATTCAGGTCCCGGCGTGGGCATTTGAAAAAGTGTCATCGACCGGGATTTTGACTGAATAACCTGGAACGGCTCCTGAGATAAACCCTCTGTGGATGGTTTCTGAAATATGAAACCGGGTTGGAAGGAAAGTCCACAGGCTCCCCAGCCTCGCAATGATGTCATTGGGCCGAAGGGCTGAAAGCCCAAGTGCTGCTGGTTAAAAAAAAAAAAAAACAGAATGATCCAGCCAGTAATAGTACACTCTACACACAGCAATACAACTGTAACTAATTTGATCTTCAGAAGCTGCACCCTTAAGAAACACGAGTTTGGCCATTTTACATTTCCAATAATCTAGGGATGCGGCCTACTTTAATCATGATTCCAAAGTGTTATAATCGTGGTAATTGTTTGACTGCAGTTCCTTTTTGAACCCGCTCAACCTCGGTCAAGATGTCCCAATTTGATGTTTACTTCTGGTTTTATCCTGTCTGCCAACTTAAAGCAGATGTGCCGTTCTCTGGTGTATTTCTCTATCACTCCTAATGGAGCTAGCAGCCGACAATATGGCTGACTCCTTGCAAGAAACAAAACATGTATGCGCTCTTGCAGCGGTGATGTCTGTAGAAATGTGTTTTATATCAAAAGTTTACCAGCCCAAGCACAACCTCATATTTGTCGCCCCTTACGCTGTCAAGCAAGTCAGTAATAAACGGGATATAAATCCTTGAGAACTGAGTAAGGTGACTAAATCAAGGAACAAACCAGAGATGAAATTAATCCGCCAACGATAGATCGTAATTCTAGTTGATTGATAAGTCAATACCAGTCTTGTGAGCGATATCAATGGCTGCTGTAATCAGCACCAGTACGAGAGACATCTGAAAATTTAAGTTCCAAATAGTTAACCTCGTTAGCATGAACAACTTGGACATTATATTTTAACATCAGACATAAGAGAGAAGGTAGATTGCTATAATTGGGAAATGAATCTAATACACTGACAATGCAGAACTAACAAGAAACAAAGAATCTATTATAATAATATTCGGTATTGTTTATATGAATGTGTATTTAAAATTGCACCCACTGGGAGATTATCTACATATTAATATTTGTCCTGGTGCAATATTCACATTGTCCCGTGTAGTACGCGGGTGTCCCTTGTGACGAAATTGTTTTTGTTTTTAGAGGGGAGAAAGTGTAAGTATGACAGACTTGATGGAAGAATGAATAAAAGATAATCTCTAGAGGAAACTCTTCCAGACTGCAGGTTGAATGCACAGTCTCTCCTCGGGAATTAGTCCACTCAAAAAAACTCTCGAAGAGAATTCTGGTGAAACTAAACAGGATATTCTCTAGGCGATAAATTCTATATCCGATATCCTACAAAGGACTATGTATAGTACATATAGATGGATAAGAGATTTGGTGCCCAGCCACATTAAAAATATCCTGACCCAATAGTGTTATTTAATTTTGGCTCTGCCCCCAGGGTGTAGATTTATGTTACTAAAACTATACAACCCAATTAAATATTACAAAGAAAATAACAACAGACTCTGTTATGTAAAGTTTTCAAAAATGAAAATAGAATCTCACAATATATTAAAATATACAACTATATGATATGTTCCCTAATCTATGAATGGTTCTGATCCATGTCAGAATTAATTTTTAATCATAGGACAATGGGAATATTCTGCAGTGGTTCTGCTGGCATGTACAGATACTCATCTCAGATGCTGAATTTATGTAGTCAATATGTCAAAGCACTCCAGGTCCAGCAAGGTCTTTTTAGGGTTTCGGAGGATGGCAAGCTGCTTTCTCCGTCTTGACTCAGGGCGCATCACCAGCTGGGATGGATTAAGTCTGCCCTTGAGAACACTGCTTATGGTTTAGTCTTCTGGTATGACAACCTGGTATGACAACCGGATAGGATCGCTGCGCTCATAACCACTGCTGGTAAAATTGGACCATTTCCCCTCTGCAATTAATTGCCTAGACCAGACTATCTTGTCCAGGCCGGTCGCTGCCTAGCGAGAGAAAAGGCTTACCAGACTATGCCTTGAAAATCGCGCCTAATTTCTCCAGGTTTCCGTTTGGTTGCTGAGGTCAAAGGTCAGTCGCTGCCTATCCCGTTGGCTTAACTGTAATTATTCAAGGTGCGGAAGTAAAAGTTCACAGCGGTAAAAGGTCACAGTGGTTTGCTGGTAACCTCGATTTAAGAAAAAGGAATTTATTTTCCGAAGCAAATGGGAGATCTCCTGATGTGTATTTACGCGTGGTAGATTTTCTAGAGAATTTACAGAAAAGGAATGTTTTGGTATGAGAACAGATTGACAGAGAGAAAAGAAGGCGAAGACACTTCGTGACATAGGCCCCCTTTTAAAAGTTATGCCTACGGCTAACTTAAGTTGAGCCGACTATTCTCTTCTGTCTGCTAATACCTTCCTGTCTCATATCTCTCGTTATTCAATCCCATTGTTTCCTCTTTTCCCTCTGTCGAACGGTATGCCTGTAATCCACACATGTCTATCCGTTTCCTCATTGTCAAGGAGTTGAGGTACGTTAAGCAATCCTGCTCGTATGATCTTCCCTCTCTTATGTTCCTCCTTGTGGACCCTACATTGTAGCTTGCCTCCTGGCAAAGAGCTTGCATTAAAGCCTACACTCTGCTTGCAATGCGGTCTATAGCAAATAGTTTTGCGTGATGAGGTTGCCAACCTCATACACAACCTTATTTTAGTCATATTACTTGACCTGCCTAAGGACACATACCTATTTCCCCAGGTATGAGAGCGTGTATGATCTTCTATCCCTGTTTCTCCAGTGACAGAGAAAGATAAGTCTACCAGTTGTTCCTGCCCACCAGGTACCAAGGAAATTTGAACCCGCTTCACTTTCTGATCCCAGAGAGTGGGTGAGGTTATTGGAACGGAGTGAAGACTAAGTGCTTGAGGTTCCTGTTCCTCTACAGCTGCTTCTCCCATGTTAAAGGAAGATATTTCTGAAACATGTTTCATCCCACCAGGTACCAAGAAACTCTGGCCCGGCTTCACTTTCTGCACGCAGTTAGTGGGTGAGACTATCAAAACTTGTTCAGAATTAAGTGCACTGGGGTGGTCAATCCCTTTGCACTCTTCCAACTTTTCAGTGAAAATATTGGAAGATGAGTTAGGCATTGGAGTCTCCATAGCCTGTTCAGTCACGCCATCTCTGGATCGTGCTGAGTCTCCTAAGATGATATATTTCCCTCCTTGAGGTATGGGGTAAATTCGTTCATCTAATATTGCGGCCTTTACTTTGCCGTTTACAAAGTTCGACCTAACTTCTACATAAGCTAAAGGCAAAATCATCCTTCTGTTGTTTATCATGGGTGCTGTTACCTCAACATCCTCTTCGGTGACTTGATCAGGGTCGACGACAGAGGCGGAGACAAGGGCATCACACCCAAGACCTTGATAATACAAACAGGTGATTTCTTCTCCATTTATTGTGGCAGTCTCCACATTCTGAGAATCCCTGTATCCACTCCAGGCCTTCGTCAAGTTCCCATCCATGGTAGGGATCTTAGCTTTGTATGAAGTCTTTGGGATTGGGTCTCGGCGCCTACAGTCTAACTGATGTAGGGTGGCCGACAGGTGATGCTCTAGAACATCCCTTCCCTTCCCATAGGGTTGCGTAATCCTTTTCTGTTGAGTGATCCTATTTGGTTGAGCGATCCTATTTACTTGAGCGATCCTATTTACCAGGTTGTTTGTGCGGTTGTTTTTGGTATGCCTGTTGTGAGTTTTTGCTGAGGATGAGGAAGGTCTCTTCAGATTATTTGCACAGCTGTGCTTAATCTTGTTTTCAGGACAGTCTAGAGGTCTCTGTTTAGATATCCTAGCCTCTGCTCTGTCTGAGCCTGAATTCTGAGACATAGACTTGGCTTCATGTGATGCAGTTATATTTACCGCTGAGGGTGGTGATGCAACTGGCAAAGGAGTGGCATGATGAGTATTCCTAGATTCAAGTTTATCCCTGGATTCCATTTTTGTAGGTTGAAACTGAGTTTCCATTTCTTGCAGTTCTTCCTTACACTGGAGGGATTTTTCTTGTCTTTGTCTCTCATGTTCCACATTCTCTTCCTTGCATTTTGCTCTCCATTCGTTCTGTTGCCCTATTATGCTCATGAAACATTCTACCTGTTCCGAGACATAATTTTCCAGCAAACTTCCCGAGAAGCCAGATAATGTTCCAATCTTATATGATTGCGCTGTCCATTTCTTCAGTCCTTCTATCTCATCCATTTTAACAGCAGTGGTTTTGCTGAGCGAGTATGAGATCTCTAACTCACTATCAAATAAATACAGGCCTAAATACTTTCTATAGCCGTAACTAAACTAAAGTATTTTAACAACCTATGTTATTTAAAACCAGCATACATAAAATATAACTTAAATATTAGTTAACAACATGTAACCAATAACCAGCAGTACCACCAAGAATAGTTTTCATAACATAACTTAAAATCTGTTTTTCTTGTAAAAATTTATGTATTTTAGTCTAGGGTAATTTATATGTCCCCTCTTTAATCTAATCCTAGACTTGGACACCAATTAGTGACAAGTACCTACAGCAGTAGTGGTCTAGGAAAGATAAGAGTTTTCATATCTCAGACAAGTGTCTAAATATGAAAAAAAGTAGATCCCGGACACGAGCGTCCCAGTGTAGCGAAATTGTTTTTTTGTTTAGAGGGAGAAAGTGTAAGTATGACAGACTTGATGGAAGAATGAATAAAAGATAATCTCTAGAGGAAACTCTTCCAGACTGCAGGTTGAATGCACAGTCTCTCCTCGGGAATTAGTCCACTCAAAAAAACTCTCGAAGAGAATTCTGGTGAAACTAAACAGGATATTCTCTAGGCGATAAATTCTATATCCGATATCCTACAAAGGACTATGTATAGTACATATAGATGGATAAGAGATTTGGTGCCCAGCCACATTAAAAATATCCTGACCCAATAGTGTTATTTAATTTTGGCTCTGCCCCCAGGGTGTAGATTTATGTTACTAAAACTATACAACCCAATTAAATATTACAAAGAAAATAACAACAGACTCTGTTATGTAAAGTTTTCAAAAATGAAAATAGAATCTCACAATATATTAAAATATACAACTATATGATATGTTCCCTAATCTATGAATGGTTCTGATCCATGTCAGAATTAATTTTTAATCATAGGACAATGGGAATATTCTGCAGTGGTTCTGCTGGCATGTACAGATACTCATCTCAGATGCTGAATTTATGTAGTCAATATGCCAGGGGTCAAAGCACTCCAGGTCCAGCAAGGTCTTTTTAGGGTTTCGGAGGATGGCAAGCTGCTTTCTCCGTCTTGACTCAGGGCGCATCACCAGCTGGGATGGATTAAGTCTGCCCTTGAGAACACTGCTTATGGTTTAGTCTTCTGGTATGACAACCTGGTATGACAACCGGATAGGATCGCTGCGCTCATAACCACTGCTGGTAAAATTGGACCATTTCCCCTCTGCAATTAATTGCCTAGACCAGACTATCTTGTCCAGGCCGGTCGCTGCCTAGCGAGAGAAAAGGCTTACCAGACTATGCCTTGAAAATCGCGCCTAATTTCTCCAGGTTTCCGTTTGGTTGCTGAGGTCAAAGGTCAGTCGCTGCCTATCCCGTTGGCTTAACTGTAATTATTCAAGGTGCGGAAGTAAAAGTTCACAGCGGTAAAAGGTCACAGTGGTTTGCTGGTAACCTCGATTTAAGAAAAAGGAATTTATTTTCCGAAGCAAATGGGAGATCTCCTGATGTGTATTTACGCGTGGTAGATTTTCTAGAGAATTTACAGAAAAGGAATGTTTTGGTATGAGAACAGATTGACAGAGAGAAAAGAAGGCGAAGACACTTCGTGACATCCCTTATGAGACACAGAAGGAATGAGATTTGTGCTTCCTTAGTCATGTCGAACACACAGTTGTGACTAATATGGGACTAATATGGGAGGAGGTTGTTGACAACTTCTGCCAGTTATTTCAAGAGCCTCAACAGACTATGCTGTCCTTAATATAAAGAGCATGGGGTCATTGTCTAAAAACAAACAGTGCTGAAGTAAAACATGAGAACAAAACACAATGGAGACAGGATTTCAGACTTCTTTATTGAACTAAGGTTTGGCAAATGAAAATTAATATAAGTAAAATTGCTATAGAACATCATTGACTAATTAGACAGAAAACAACAATTACTGAAACCAAAATTTTACAAGCTATTGAAATGTAAATATACAGTAAAGACACTCTATCCTCATTTCATTATTCCGAAACGCGATGTAACGATGAAGGAATGTTCATCATAACATTCATACCAACGACACATATTATTAACTGCTTAAGCCAACCGTTCTGTAATACAATGGTCCTATTTAGCAACGATATATTTATTCTGTAACGAACAATAAAAAATCTTGCCAGCTTTTCGGCAAAATATGGACATGGGGTGGATTACACCGTGAAAGTTAAACTGAACACCCAAGTCTTCCTGTCCTGTGTCATCAACTTCAGATATTTCCATTTCTTCTCCATATACTTCATGTCTGTCTACAGTTGACTTGGTATGCTCTTTGTTGTATCTCTGCTTCTCTTCTCTGGGGCATTCCGTAACAAGGATGGCTTGGTGATGCTATCAATGTGTGTCCTACCAATCTCCTGAGTCTTCTTCTCATCTCTTGTTCCACTGGTACTTATCTAGTTCTTTTACTCAGTTCCAGATGAGTGATCTTGTCATACCATTTCAATACTTTTATTCCACGCTAGCAACTATTTATGAATGTCTGTAGCCTTTTGTGTGATTTTCTAGTTCTCCATGTTTCAGGGCCATACTAAACGACGGACTTTACATTTGAACTGAAAATTATTATTTTAAAATTAGACTTGACTTGACTTTACTCTCAAGTTGACTTGACTTTACTCTCGACTTGACTTTAATCTCGACTTGGCTTGACTTTACTCTCGACGAGTTGACTTTACTCTCTACTTGACTTGACTTGACTCTCTTGATTTGACTTTAATCTCACTTGACTTGACTTTAATCTCGACGACTTGGCTCTCTACTTGACTTGACTTTAACATCAAATTGACAAAAACCGTGGGGCGCTTAAGCGCTTATCATATATTTTATCCATAAGTGTGTAATGAAGTATAAAGCAGAAGTTAATGTCATGTAGAATCAGCGCCCCAGGCTTTTTGTCAATTTGATGTTACATTTTTTGACTGCAAGCTATAAACTACTTGAAAAATTATTTGTGGCTTTTTAGTGCATTAAAACCCTGTGTTTAAAATGTTTTGTTTTTTATTATTATTTTGTCTTCCATATGATTACGGCTATGGGATTGATTAACTGACCAGAGTTCACGTAATCGTCGAAGATAAACAGTTGTCAAATTCTTTGAGTACACTTTCTTTCCTAGACTGTTTAAAAAAAAAAAAAAGATTTTACGTAGGCGTTTCGACAAATCAGATCGTCAATCGTTACATTTGCCTGTGGCCTCCTTTATCTTTCTTCTGTGCCCTTCCTTTATTTTCTCACCCATTCCTCATCGAATTTTTCCTCTGTCCTCGACCAAAGTTATCTTATCATACCTAGTCACTCCCTAATAGTATCTGGCCGCTTGACCTGTTTTCTAAGCAACATTGACTTCTATTTGTGCAGGGTGAAGTGTTTTGCATACTATTTTACTTAACAGCTTACGGCAGAAAGAAAAGATGTCTGTTAGTAGCGAGACTGACTGATTGAAAAAACACCGCCAGACTGCACATGGTGAAAACCAAGATGTCCCTCTGGGGAAGGTAGATAACCATTGATACGTGTCCCATTTCACTGGGATGTCGGAATATGATAATCGTGTTAAAAATTAAGGCAAGGA
>JAMPIV010001572.1:690931-715931 GCA_024509875.1 Oreohelix idahoensis | reverse complement strand
CACTCTAGTTATAAAACTCATAATGTTCAACGTACCTGATCTTTCGAGCACAACACATTTCTCTCACTTGGGAACACTGACATCTCGTCCTCAGAATAAATAGACACTGTCATACACAAACGTGGCAAATATCGAGATAGACGTCTGGGCGATAGTTTAACTTTTCTGCCACCGCAGAAGCAACCAAAACATTTGGCTTATCGCCCGATGAAACTTCTACTCGCTGCCACATCTACAAGATAACTCTATAACACCTCAGAGCAAACTGATTTAATCTAAAACGCCGATTTACAACGACGACTATTTTCGAACCTTCCAGAACACTTTGTCTGACAAAAAACGCACCACTCCATTCATAACACGTGAATTACGATCACCTAGCCCATCTCCCGACGTAAACAAAGGCATATGCCCTATTTTTAAAGGGATATAACACGATTTTATCCCCCCGTTTACATTCTATGTATTATTTCCCTTTGACAATAAATTTAACTCAGCTAATATCAATCTCATAAAAATAAATCTAACTGAATTTCCCTCTTAACCACACTAACGGTTACAACACGTATTTAACACGAGACAAGAACGAGAGTGCAAGACGTGTGTATAAACTCGTATTTAACACGAGACAAGAACGAGAGTGCAAGACGTGTGTATAAACTCGACGTTGGAGCCGGAGAACTCAGGTTAATTATTTTTAATTCTTATCTGGTTTAGATCAAATGTGAATATTGTCATTTTTGTTCACATCTTTAATACTAACATTGACAAACATTGGTCAATCCATGTTTGAATCGTTTCTCGCTCCAGACCCACAAACGAAATTATTTGAACATTTTACAATTTGAAACGGGAAAGCGCTAAAAAAAACACACTCACACGTTAAAGCAATTAGGAACATTGATGACATTGTATGGAAGACTCATCATTGAGATTATATGTTTAATATATTGAGCAGAAAGAAAATTTCACATACGTCTTTGGTAGACATAAGAAAAACAGTAATGTAGTGTTATAATACACCAATTAAAAAAACCTTACAATTTTTTTTGGAAGTGAGTCTGATAACTGAGCAAATGTTTGAGAAAATCTGAGGAAGCCACAGAAACTGGGTGTCTAATAGGGAATGTGAAAGAGTTATATAAATGGCTAAACACGAAGAATGCGATCAAGAAATAAACACATACAAGTTATAATCACGATAACAAGAACGCAGCGGACTTTCATTGGACGTTTGACGTAGAACAGGAGCACTAGAGAACATTGTAACAACAGGAAAAGTAGAGGGAACGGACGTTGAGGAACACAAAGGGAACAGATTATACAAGTATTGCATTGATGTTATGACATTAGACAAATGTCAAAAACATATATTATAGTACATATACAGGGGAACCGTCAACAACATATTATTGGCGGTGTAGACATAATGCAAACAACATGTTAAACAACGGAGCCAACTTTTAGTGAAACGGTGCATTTATAATTTCTGAGGAATATAAGAATTACTTTGTCAACAAAACGGAACACTTAATTTCAGTGGACTAAACTATGTGGCCGCGACATTAAGTAACTTGTCCCCACCGCCTAAATTAATGGAAGTATTTTTCTGACTAGAGGAGACAGAAATAATCCCACGGATCGCCTGCATTTCTTTGACGGAAATGTCTTTTAATGTCACATGTCTGCTACAGAATTGGTGTCCTGATGAAATAATTGGTGGATTGACGGGCTACTTGACCGGATAGCAAACAGGGTCAAAGATATTATCATCATCATCATCATCATCATCATCTTCTTCTTCTTCTTCCGTCCTTAGCCACCGACCGTCAAAGCAGTCAGTGGCCATTACGCCTAGTGGCGTCTTAGGGCAACAGCAGATAGGTTTTCTTTGCCATTGTTTCCCATCACGCCTATTGGCGTCTTTATGGCAACGGCAAATCAATCCATTTGCATCATCATCATAGTCATCGTCATTTACCTTTGCGTTTTTTTAATGACGTCATAGAGCCACTATTGAAGCTGATTCCCTGTCAGGTATCCGGCACCAAGCGTCTACATGTTCTTACAGTGTTAGTTTCCGTAGCAATTTATTATACATGATTAAGTTGGCAGTACTATGAACTTTCTCTGGCAATTTATTGTACATGATTAAGTTGGCAGTACTATGAACTTTCTCTGGCAATTTATTGTACATGATTAAGTTGGCAGTACTATGAACGTTTTCTGGCATTTTATTGTACATGATTAAGTTGGCAGTACTATGAACTTTCTCTGGCAATTTATTGTACATGATTAAGTTGGCAGTACTATGAACTTTCTCTGGCAATTTATTGTACATGATTAAGTTGGCAGTACTATGAACTTTCTCTGGCAATTTGTTGTACATGATTAAGTTGGCAGTACTATGAACGTTCTCTGGCAATTTATTGTACATGATTAAGTTGGCAGTACTATGAACTTTCTCTGGCAATTTATTGTACATGATTAAGTTGGCAGTACTATGAACTTTCTCTGGCAATTTATTGTACATTATTAAGTTGGCAGTACTACGAACTTTCTCTGGCAATTTATTGTACATGATTAAGTTGGCAGTACTATGAACTTTCTCTGGCAATTTATTGTACATAATTAAGTTGGCAGTACTATGAACTTTCTCTGGCAATTTATTGTACATGATTAAGTTGGCAGTACTATGAACTTTCTCTGTCAATTTATTGTACATGATTAAGTTGGCAGTACTATGAACTTTCTCTGGCAATTTATTGTACATGATTAAGTTGGCAGTACTATAAACTTTCTCTGGCAATTTATTGTACATGATTAAGTTGGCAGTACTATGAACTTTCTCTGGCAATTTATTGTACATGATTAAGTTGGCAGTACTATGAACTTTCTCTGGCAATTTATTGTACATGATTAAGTTGGCAGTACTATGAACTTTCTCTGTCAATTTATTGTACATGATTAAGTTGGCAGTACTATGAACTTTCTCTGGCAATTTATTGTACATGATTAAGTTAGCAGTACTATGAACTTTCTCTGGCAATTTATTGTACATGATTAAGTTGGCAGTACTATGAACAATCTCGTATTAGTTGCCTTGTGCGACATGCTTGAGGAAACAGTAGTCTTTATGAGACCTCCGGTAACAAGATGGCGCGGTCGTGGATGTAGTGGCATCTAAACTGTAAGGCTAAAGGAGTGTTTTACAGTTAAACAAGAGACAGATTTTCTTAGATTCTGAGACTACACAATGTATAGAGAGCTTGGTTTTTTGACATAAATCTCATTGGAAATGGGTGTACTAATTCAAGGAAATGGGTGTACTAATTCAAGGAAATGGGTGTACTAATTCAAGGAAATGGGTGTACTAATTCAAGGAAATGGGTGTACTACTTCAAGGAAATGGGTGTACTAATTCAAAGAAATGGGTGTACTAATTCAAGGAAATGGGTGTACTAATTCAAGGAAATGGGTGTACTAATTCAAGGAAATGGGTGTACTAATTCAAGGAAATGGGTGTACTAATTCAAGGAAATGGGTGTACTAATTCAAGGAAATGGGTGTACTAATTCAAGGAAATGGGTGTACTAATTCAAGGAAATGGGTGTACTAATTCAAGGAAGTGTGTGTAACTAATTCAAGGAAATGGGTGTACTAATTCAAGGAAATGTGTGTACTAATTCAAGGAAATGGGTGTACTAATTCAAGGAAATGTGTGTACTAATTCAAGGAAATGTGTGTATTAATTCAAGGAAATGCGTGTACTAATTCAAGGAAATGGGTGTACTAATTCAAGGAAATGGGTGTACTAATTCAAGGAAATGTGTGTACTAATTCAAGGAAATGTGTGTACTAATTCAAGGAAATGTGTGTACTAATTCAAGGAAATGGGTGTACTAATTCAAGGAAATGTGTGTACTAATTCAAGGACATGGGTGTACTAATTCAAGGACATGGGTGTACTAATTCAAAATTGTATAATTTGCTGCTGAGTTTTGAGGCCAGTCAACGCGAATTGAACAGTTAACGTAATTCGAATAGCGATCCTATCTCAAAGCTTCGCCGATTCCTATGTATGTATGTATTATGTATGTATGTAAGTTTTAATGATATACCTGTTAGTATGTAGTATCATATCATATCACTACATGCCAATGTCTTCTGTGTAGCTTAAAGATCGCTGTATATGTATAACGAAAATTTTCAATGTAAAAAACCAACATTGAACTACTTAAGACGTCTTCCAGTCTTTTGTAAATTCTAATAATTCTCCTATATGTTATGTTGCATTTTATTGTATCATGTCAGCACATGTCAAAGTATTTTATGGGGAAAGTCTGATGATGCTCAGTGCCCCCTGTGCCATGAGAGGCAGACACTTGAACATGCGCTGTCAGCTTGCAGGGTGTCACTAGGGCAAGGGCGATACACATGGCGCCACAACAAAGTACTAAATGAGCTGGCTGCTACAATAGACCTGGCAAGGGTGAAGGCGAACAGGAAAGGCAGACCCAGTACCGCAAATACATACTTTCTGAGAGCAGGAAAGTCCACACATCCCAAACGAGGTAAACCAAGAAGCAGTTTACCATCTCTTCTTGACTGTGCAAATGCCGATTGGGAGATGGCAGTAGACCTACCTGGGCTAGGGGTATAATCAGAGAGTGTTAGAAGATCTCGAAGACGGCCATATAGTGCTGCATTCCTCATCATCGCACAGGGTTATAACGATTGAGCTGACCGTGCCATTTAAATCCAGATTGAACAAGCAATACTCGTTCAAAGTCGCCAAGTATAATGATCTGGTCACGTGATCTGGTCACGGACTTAAGACACGATGGTTGACAACAAATTACGGTCCCTCGCTCCATAGCCCATTGCGGTTGTTCCACAGCCAGTACGTTGTCCTTTTCGCAGTTTCGCTGAGCCTCTTAAGTGCCATTGTTCTTGACAGTTCTTTCAAACCCAATAGTTTCAGTACATCATACATTGAGGCAGCCATGAGACCTCTTGCACCTACCTCAACAGCCATGATCCTTGCAGTGAACTCATCGCATATTGGTTACTTTCACAATTGCCTCCAGCTGGCAGAAAGCAGGAGTAAAGTTGAAAGCTGCAACCATGGTGGAGTGGGTTCAATTCTCTGCACAAGACAACAGATGGCTGACTCTTGAGAGTCATGACCCAAGTGGCCAACCCCCCTTAGAGTGTAAAGGAGATTAAGGGGCCGAAACACTTGATGGACGGGTTGACGGCTTCTGATGATCAGATTGCCTCCTGCTGTGTCGCTCTGTATAGAG
This sequence comes from Oreohelix idahoensis, assembly GCA_024509875.1. Taxonomy (NCBI): domain Eukaryota; kingdom Metazoa; phylum Mollusca; class Gastropoda; order Stylommatophora; family Oreohelicidae; genus Oreohelix; species Oreohelix idahoensis. The sequence goes on along the minus strand of JAMPIV010001572.1, from coordinate 710,625 downwards.
TTTCATAACTTATGGAGAATAAAGATTATGATATACCTTGTATATGTATGGATATATATATATATATATATATATATATATATATATATATATATATATATATATATATATATATATATATATATATATATATATATATATATATATATATATATATATATATATATATATATATATATATATATATATATATATATATATATATATATCCGGTGGTGTAATGTATGAAATTATTTTTTAATGTCAACGTTTATGTAATTTGTTCTTCTGAGATACTGAAGGAGTCTATGTTATATATCATAAGTCTCTGAGATACTGAAGGAGTCTATGTTATATATCATAAGTCTCTGAGATACTGAAGGAGTCTATGTTATATATCATAAGTCTCTGAGATACTGAAGGAGTCTATGTTATATATCATAAGTCTCTGAGATACTGAAGGAGTCTATGTTATATATCATAAGTCTCTGAGATACTGAAGGAGTCTATGTTATAAATCATAAGTCTCTGAGATACTGAAGGAGTCTATGTTATATATCATAAGTCTCTGAGATACTGAAGGAGTCTATGTTATGTATCATAAGTCTCTGAGATACTGAAGGAGTCTATGTTATGTATCATAAGTCTCTGAGATACTGAAGGAGTCTATGTTATAAATCATAAGTCTCTGAGATACTGAAGGAGTCTATGTTATAAATCATAAGTCTCTGAGATACTGAAGGAGTCTATGTTATATATCATAAGTCTCTGAGGTACTGAAGGAGTCTATGTTATAAATCATAAGTCTCTGAGATACTGAAGGAGTCTATGTTATGTATCATAAGTCTCCACATAAAATGTCCCTTCAGAAAGTTCAGTCTTCCTTCAGTTCCGTTTTGGTTCAAGGTAACGCTAGCCAACCGCCAGAGATGGAAGGTTCCTTGTTTGTGTTCAACCCAGGTTTACTGTCAGGAATTACTTGGCCTTTAAGGTTAGTCATAACCTATTGCTGGATATGGCGTGATTAGTGGCTTCAGTTTCAATCTTCAACTTTCTTATACGCTCTCAGATAACACTATAGCAATTCAGAACTCTCAACTCCTGAACTTCACAGAATCTAGGAACGAGGTCTTCAGATTGTGTTAACATTTAACGACTGTTCAACTTTGAGAATTCAAACTTCAATCAAATAGTTCACAACAGCTCAATAAGGATCAATATATGTAGAATAACGAGAGATACACTCTACTAGTTTAATTTCCTTCTTGAAAACCTAAAATATCTAATAAATGTTCGAACTGTTCATCAGTGTCATTGATATGCTCAAAGATAATAGCTCTTAACACTTCCCAATGTGGGACCTCAACTGGTTGTTCTTCTCTTTCTTCACTATAATAAAAATTAACTACAATGTACTCGTCTCGATAAATTTCACCTTCGTAATTAGCGTTAAATTCAAAGGCAACCTCATCTAACATTTCTTCTTGTTTTGGCTGTGCTTCAATAATTCCAGCTTCTTCAGCATTATTTAATGCTTCTTGTATGATGGCATAACCAGCTACTGGAACTTCAGATTCTCTAGGCGTCAGTGTTATTCATAACAGATATTCACAACACGAATAAAAATGTCTCTTAACGAAGCAATACGCCCAGTGAGTTCTTATAAAAATTAAGATTACTTCTTTCACAATTCTGTAGCTATAACTGTTTCTGCTCTATATTCACGCTAGGGCTTCTCTAAAACTTAAAAGCGATCTGCACATTATCGGACATCCGACACGATTTCACAAAAATATAAACAAAGTACGTTAGTGCATTTCAAGTAACCTCTTGCCCTGATACTCCGTCTGGAGTCAATAGTCAACTATCTGTTATATCAGATATCTATAGGCTTGCTACAGCAAGAATGCCTAGGTGTTGACCTGCGTCTTGTAAGCACTACATCAGACTGACTGTTTTTCCCCGAGAAATGTATGTCCAGGTTCGTATGATGATAAGGCATTCATAAGTCTCTACTTCGGCGAGTCAACTTCTTCTAGTCAGATTCAGAGACATGTTGAAAACGTGCTTGTCCGTGTGAAATTCACAACTCACGCAATTTCTTCAATAAAGTACCTATGTTAGACGTCAGCTAACTTTAAGCTATGATAGTATTCAGTTGCTTGAAACAAATCGTCAACTTGGTTCTCTTCAAAAATATCATCGATATATAATACATGAAGGTATGCTGCAACACGCAGAGTCTTCAAGGCACTAACATAAGTTCTGCTAACTTCTGGAAATGTTAGCGGCAGACTAAAACCTCTCAGTAGAATAACATCTTCAACGCGAATCTCAACTTATTTTACAAACTGCTCTGCAAAACATTTAGTGCGAATTAACTGACCTGATGCTCTGTCTGGATCACAACTAACGTTAGGTATAAGACTTCTGGCACTTGACACACAGGTGCTTTCTCTCTGTATAGCGATGCGTTCGCCGGTCTTGTCCATAATCTCATATTCCTACATTAATTTCTTTATCTTGCACTTTTCTAACACTTGCATCAGGTTTGAACACTTATAATACAGCTATATACAGGCTGGGCAGAGCGCCCGCCATGGCGTATGTCTTGTGAGCACTACATCTTCTGGCTGCAAACTGTTGCCTGATAACATACCTTTATATTTGTTTCATATTAATTTTCTATTATTGAAACCTTTGTCTTTTATAGCAGAAAAAATAGATGAGAAAAAAAATCGTTTTTGGTTCGCATTTGAACGTTTGTATATAATAGCCCCTTCAGTCATAACTGACTATGGGAATGCGCCCCTGAGGTGACAGCCCTCAGCTGCTTATTTTCCTGGTGCTCCGTTCGACGTTTTCTCCTCACCTCTGCTTCTTGTGTGAGCCTCTCTTCTCCCAATCTGAGGTGGCGCCGTAAATAGCATCGCCACTTAGTGCGATCGGCAGCTTCATCCTCCCATATTGCTGGATCCATGTCCAGTGCCCTCATATCTCTCTTGCACACATCTTTGAACCTCAGCTGTGGTCGCCCAACTGTTCTCTTGCCATCTGCTAATTGTCCGTAGAAGATTGTGTAATGTTTTAAAAACGTTCGCGTTTCGTTTAGTTGTCCGTCATCAGCTGATCTTGGGCGCTACGTTTCCCAAACGTTTATGCTTGGTTCTTGTTATATTTTTCCCACTGTATGAAACGTGCTGCTGGAGTTTAATTTGTCATCAAACGTTTGCGTTTCGTTCTCGAAACGCTCGCGTTTCGTTTCACTGTTCGCGTTTCATTTTTGTTATATGTATTAGTTACACCTTACCTAGGTTTATCTTATGCATGCTAATGATTTTAGTTAGGTGTTTTAATCTATGTTTGTTCATGTGTGTCTATCATTACCTTACCCTGTCACATCATGTATGGTATGTATGTACGTGCGTATGTACTATGTTTTATGTATGGATATGTGTATGTATTTAAGTAGGTATGTATATAGAAGTCAATTAATTAGGCTATTATAAAAAAATCAATCTACTGATAACTTACTGACAATCAGTAGTTTGTGACTCTCTATGCGAGAGTGAACCGGCAGGGCCTATGGGCCCTCACCTCACTTTTTGTTTACACTACAATATTTCTACCTCTGTCCCCAAACACTATTTGTAATGGTCCAGGCCTTATCTGAGCTCGCGTCAGGTCTGGAGACGCACATTGGAAGTGTGTGAGTGAATTGACGTCTTTGGGTCTGAAGAAGTTTGGAGCCAGAGTGTTACGTAAATATTTAAGCACAGGAACAATTATAGGGTCATAAAGGATACAACAGTTTTATTCAAACAAAAACAAAAACAAACTGAATTACTGGAGACGTTTCTCAACTGTTAATTTGAATAACTCTGCCATATGGTATGTCGTAAATTGTTTATATCGTATCTCAACATGTCAGTGGTATGTCGTAAATTGTTTATATCGTATCTCAACAAGTCAGTGGTATGTCGTAAATTGTTTATATCGTATCTCAACAAGTCAGTGGTATGTCGTAAATTGTTTATATCGTATCTCAACAAGTCAGTGGTATGTCGTAATTTGTTTATATCGTTTCTCAACAAGTCAGTGGTATGGGGTAAATTGTTTATATCGTATCTCAACAAGTCAGTGGTATGTCATAATTGTTTATATCGTATCTCAACAAGTCAGTGGTATGTTGTAAATTGTTTATATAGTATCTCAACAAGTCAGTGGTATGTGGTAAATTGTTTATATCGTATCTCAACAAGTCAGTGGTATGTCGTAAATTGTTTATATCGTATCTCAACAAGTCAGTGGTATGTGGTAAATTGTTTATATAGTATCTCAACAAGTCAGCGATATGTCGTAAATTGTTTATATCGTATCTCAACAAGTCAGTGGTATGTTGTAAATTGTTTATATCGCATCTCAACAAGTCAGTGGTATGTCGTAAATTGTTTATATCGTATCTCGACAAGTCAGTGGGATGTCGTAAATTGTTTATATCGCATCTCAACAAGTCAGTGGTATGTCGTAAATTGTTTATATCGTATCTCAACAAGTCAGTGGTATGTCGTAAATTGTTTATATCGTATCTCAACAAGTCAGTGGTATGGGGTAAATTGTTTATATCGTATCTCAACAAGTCAGTGGTATGTCATAATTGTTTATATAGTATCTCAACAAGTCAGTGGTATGTTGTAAATTGTTTATATCGTATCTCAACAAGTCAGTGGTATGTGGTAAATTGTTTATATCGTATCTCAACAAGTCAGTGGTATGTCGTAAATTGTTTATATCGTATCTCAACAAGTCAGTGGTATGTGGTAAATTGTTTATATAGTATCTCAACAAGTCAGTGATATGTCGTAAATTGTTTATATCGTATCTCAACAAGTCAGTGGTATGAGTTAAATTGTTTATATAGTATCTCAACAAGTCAGTGGTATGTGGCAAATTGTTTATATCGTATCTCAACAAGTCAGTGGTATGTCGTAGATTGTTTTTATCGTATCTCAACAAGTCAGTGGTATGTGGTAAATTGTTTACATCGTGTCTCACCAAGTCAGTGGTATGTTGTAAATTGTTTATATCGTATCTCAACAAGTCAGTGATATGTCGTAAACTGTTTATATCGTATCTCAACAAGTCAGTGGTATGTTGTAAATTGTTTATATCGTATCTCAACAAGTCAGTGGTATGTCGTAAATTGTTTATTTCGTATCTCAACAAGTCAGTGGGATGTCGTAAATTGTTTATATCGCATCTCAACAAGTCAGTGGTATGTCGTAAATTGTTTATATCGTATCTCAACAAGTCAGTGGTATGTCGTAAATTGTTTATATCGTATCTCAACAAGTCAGTGGTATGGGGTAAATTGTTTATATCGTATCTCAACAAGTCAGTGGTATGTCATAATTGTTTATATCGTATCTCAACAAGTCAGTGGTATGTTGTAAATTGTTTATATAGTATCTCAACAAGTCAGTGGTATGTGGTAAATTGTTTATATCGTATCTCAACAAGTCAGTGGTATGTCGTAAATTGTTTATATCGTATCTCAACAAGTCAGTGGTATGTGGTAAATTGTTTATATAGTATCTCAACAAGTCAGCGATATGTCGTAAATTGTTTATATCGTATCTCAACAAGTCAGTGGTATGTTGTAAATTGTTTATATCGCATCTCAACAAGTCAGTGGTATGTCGTAAATTGTTTATATCGTATCTCGACAAGTCAGTGGGATGTCGTAAAGTGTTTATATCGCATCTCAACAAGTCAGTGGTATGTCGTAAATTGTTTATATCGTATCTCAACAAGTCAGTGGTATGTCGTAAATTGTTTATATCGTATCTCAACAAGTCAGTGGTATGGGGTAAATTGTTTATATCGTATCTCAACAAGTCAGTGGTATGTCATAATTGTTTATATAGTATCTCAACAAGTCAGTGGTATGTTGTAAATTGTTTATATCGTATCTCAACAAGTCAGTGGTATGTGGTAAATTGTTTATATCGTATCTCAACAAGTCAGTGGTATGTCGTAAATTGTTTATATCGTATCTCAACAAGTCAGTGGTATGTGGTAAATTGTTTATATAGTATCTCAACAAGTCAGTGATATGTCGTAAATTGTTTATATCGTATCTCAACAAGTCAGTGGTATGAGTTAAATTGTTTATATAGTATCTCAACAAGTCAGTGGTATGTGGCAAATTGTTTATATCGTATCTCAACAAGTCAGTGGTATGTCGTAGATTGTTTTTATCGTATCTCAACAAGTCAGTGGTATGTGGTAAATTGTTTACATCGTGTCTCACCAAGTCAGTGGTATGTTGTAAATTGTTTATATCGTATCTCAACAAGTCAGTGGTATGTGGTAAATTGTTTACATCGTATCTTAACAAGTCAGTGGTATGCCGTAAATTGTTTATATCGTATCTCAACAAGTCAGTGGTATGTGGTAAATTGTTTATATCGTATCTCAACAAGTCATTGGTATGTCGTAAATAGTTCATATCGTATCTCAACAAAACAGCGGTATGTCGCAAATTATTTATATCGTGTCTCAACAAGTCAGTAGTATGTCGTAAATTGTTTATATCGTATCTCAACGAGTCAGTGGTATGTCTTTAATTGTTTATATCGTGTCTCAACAAATCACTGGTATGTTTTTAATAGTTTATATCGTGTCTCAACAAATCACTGGTATGTGGTAAATTGTTTATATTGTGTCTCAACAAGTCGGTGGTTTGTCGTAAAATGTTTATATCGTGTCTCAACAAATCAGTGGTATGTGGTAAGTTGTTTATATCGTGTCTCAACAAGTCAGTGGTATGTGGTAAGTTGTTTATATCGTGTCTCAACAAGTCAGTGGTATGGCGTAAATTGTCTATATCGTATCTCAACGAGTCAGTGGTATGTGGTAAATTGTTTATATCGTGTCTCAACAAGTCGGTGGTGGTAAATTGTTTATATCGTGTCTCAACAAGTCGGTGGTATGACGTAAATTGTTTATATCTTATCTCAATGAGTCAGTGGTATGTGGTAAATTGTTTATATCGTGTCTCAACAAGTCGGTGGTGGTAAATTGTTTATATCGTGTCTCAACAAGTCGGTGGTATGTGGTTGTCCAATTGGCATAACGCTTGACTCTCACGGCAAGGTTTCTGGGTGGCAGGTTCGAAATGTGAAAGCGACAGCGCTCCAGTCTACCCAGCTGTAAATGGGTACCCGAATCTGCTCTTGGTTATGGAAGAAAAAGGCAGCGTGGAAGGGAATGGTCACCTCAACTCACAAATTTGAAACCTAATATAGTGAAGTCTCTATTATGGCAGTACGGAATATTGGATTACATTGACCTTTGACCTTTGACAATTATACTGTCATACACGATACAAAAGTTTCAAAGTTAAAAACATCCAAAGAATTATTGGCTACGTTTCCTAGCACTTGTTATCTCCAACAACGCCCCTTTATGGTAAGTTGTATTTATTATAACATATCATTACATGTCAATGTCTTTTATTGAGATATATATTTTGATCGTGATACACGGACGTCCGGTTTTTATATGTGTGGTGTGATACGTTGTTGTTGTTTTGAAGAGGTGATGGGTGGAGAGCGGGCACTTAACAGCTGACCATTATTGCCTCTTTTCGTTCCATCTTGGTCTACCCTGTTCAACCTGAAAATTGGTTATAATTGGGGTATTTAGTGTCATTTTATTTAATAATTTTGTATTAAATTTAAATAACTATTGTCTTTTGCAGTTGCTGGTTTTAGTTTATATTAGTATTTGTCATTTTTTTTTTTCAGTTTTGTATTGTATATAGATAACTATTGTCCTTTGCCCTTGGTTTTAATTTGTATTAGTATTTTTCTTTTTGAGTTGGTGTTTTTATTTTTAAACCTTCGTTGTCTTTCCTTGTACTATGAGTAGTTAGGAAGTTTGCTAATTTTTCTGTTTTTTGGTTGTTTGTTTTTTATTAATGATTTGTTAGTTTTTGTTCCTTAATTTCTATTTGGTGTGATACACGGGCGTCCGGTTTTTATATGTGTGGCGCGATACACGAACGTTCGGTTTTACATGTGCGGTGTGATACACGGACGTCCGGTTTAATATGTGTGGTGTGATACACGGGCGTCCGGTTTTTATGTGTGGTGTGATGCACGGGCGCCTGGTTTTATATGTGTGGTATGATACACGGACGTCCGGTTTTATATGTGTGGTGTGATACACGGAGTCCGGTTTGTATATGTGTGGTGTGATACACGGACGTCCGGGTTTGTCATCATATAGCCATCACTGTAGCTGGTAGGAATCCTGTAATAAGTAATTACATGTTATTACATCGGTGGTTTCTGTATAAATTTGTTAACATTATGAGGTTGCCACCCCCTGCATAGCCTCCTTACGTCACTCCTGAGGGACAGTGATCCTATTCTTCTTTGACCAGAGAACACTTTGAACTACATGGTGGGTATGTAGTGTCATTACTTATTTATGGTGGGTATGTAGTGTCATTACTTATTTATGGTGGGTATGTAGTGTCATTACTTATTTATGGTGGGTATGTAGTGTCATTAATTGTTTATGGTGGGTATGTAGTGTCATTACTTATTTATGGTGGGTATGTAGTGTCATTACTTATTTATGGTGCGCATGTAGTGTCATTACTTATTTATGGTGGGTATGTAGTGTCGTTATTATTTATGGTGGGCATGTAGTGTCATTACTTATTTATGGTGGGCATGTAGTGTCATTACTTATTTATGGTGGGTATGTAGTGTCATTACTTACTTATTTATGGTGGGTATGTAGTGGCATTACTTATTTATGGTGGGTATGTAGTGGAATTACTTATTTATGATGGGTATGTAGTGGAATTACTTATTTATGGTTGGTATGTAGTGTCATTACTTATTTATGGTGGGTATGTAGTGTCATTGCTTATTTATGGTGGGTATGTAGTGTCATTACTTATTTATGGTGGACATGTAGTGTCATTACTTATTTATGGTGAGCATGTAGTGTCATTACTTATTTATGGTGGGCATGTAGTGTCATTACTTATTTATGGTGGGCATGTAGTGTCATTATTTATTTATGGTGAGCATGTAGTGTTATTACTTATTTATGGTGGGCATGTAGTGTCATTACTTATTTATGGTGAGCATGTAGTGTCATTACTTATTTATGGTGGGTATGTAGTGTCATTACTTATTTATGGTGGGTATGTAGTGTCATTACTTATTTATGGTTGGTCTGTAGTGTCATTACTTATTTATGGTGGGTATGTAGTGTCATTGCTTATTTATGGTGGGTATGTAGTGTCATTACTTATTTATGGTGGGCATGTAGTGTCATTACTTATTTATGGTGGGTATGTAGTGTCATTACTTATTTATGGTGGGTCTGTAGTGTCATTACTTATTTATGGTGGGTATGTAGTGTCATTACTTATTTGTGGTGGGTATGTAATGTCATTACTTATTTATGGTGGGTATGTAGTGTCATTACTTATTTATGGTGGGTATGTAGTGTCATTACTTATTTATGATGGGTCTGTAGTGTCATTACTTATTTATGGTGGGTATGTAGTGTAATTACTTATTTATGGTGGCTATGTAGTGTCATTACTTATTTATGGTGGGTATGTAGTGTCATTACTTATTTATGGTGGGTATGTAGTGTCATTACTTATTTATGGTGGGTATGTAGTGTCATTACTTATTTATGGTGGGTATGTAGTGTCGTTACTTATTTATGGTGGGCATGTAGTGTCATTACTTATTTATGGTGGGCATGTAGTTTCATTACTTATTTATGGTATGCATGTAGTGTCATTACTTATTTATGGTGGGTATGTAGTGTCATTACTTACTTATTTATGGTGGGTATGTAGTGGCATTACTTATTTATGGTGGGTATGTAGTGGAATTACTTATTTATGATGGGTATGTAGTGGAATTACTTATTTATGGTTGGTATGTAGTGTCATTACTTATTTATGGTGGGTATGTAGTGTCATTGCTTATTTATGGTGGGTATGTAGTGTCATTACTTATTTATGGTGGGCATGTAGTGTCATTACTTATTTATGGTGAGCATGTAGTGTCATTACTTATTTATGGTGGGCATGTAGTGTCATTACTTATTTATGGTGGGCATGTAGTGTCATTACTTATTTATGGTGGGTATGTAGTGTCATTACTTATTTATGGTGGGTATGTAGTGTCATTACTTATTTATGGTTGGTATGTAGTGTCATTACTTATTTATGGTGGGTATGTAGTGTCATTGCTTATTTATGGTGGGCATGAAGTATCATTACTTATTTATGGTGGGCATGTAGTGTCATTACTTATTTATGGTGGGTATGTAGTGTCATTACTTATTTATGGTGGGTCTGTAGTGTCATTACTTATTTATGGTGGGTATGTAGTGTCATTACTTATTTATGGTGGGTATGTAGTGTCATTACTTATTTGTGGTGGATATGTAGTGTCATTACTTATTTATGGTGGGTATGTAGTGTCATTACTTATTTATGGTGGTGTTGGTGTCGTTTTCATAGTGATGAATTGAAACGCGAATGGTTACAATGGAATAAATGTCAACATTGTCTTTCAAACGAAAAACCAACAATGTATCTTGAATTGTGTGAACTGGTCAAGTATTGGCATCACACGAGTCATTGATAACTTTACATAGATTTTATTCACCAGGACACGAAGTGGACAAGACGGACATCGTCACAGGCGCAAAGATCACACGACAACATATTGATTATTACTGCTAAAGTTCCTGAAGATTCTCTTCTAGTAAAAACCTCTGTCCATAGACTAAGGATTACAAAACTGTTACCGTATAATATCCTTCTCAGTCACGACCGTTGACCTTCTTTCAAGGACGTCTATCATGGTAACGTATACATACTCTGGGGTGAAATCTTCCATATTACATTTGTTAAAATTCCCAGACGTTCTTCATACATAGCGTTGTACATCATATAATTTTCACACAAAGTCATATACGATAATCCTAACAGTAAAGGCTTTCAATTGGCTAACCTCTCTTTACATCCAAGCCACGACTTTGGCATTGAAGCATGTACGGCATATAAAACATGTGCGTAAGATAAACAATATAACTTCTTCTACTCGTAGGAATTCTCCGTCTACGATCCAAAATCTTAAAGGCAAGCGACTCTGTAGATCCATTCTAGGAACATCTTAATTCCCGCTAGACTAGTATTAGAGCGGCCTTTTTTCATACAGCATTAAAATAAGAAGTGGGACGATAACTCACGTGACATTCCTGATATTGGTTTCGACCTGAAGACCAATACAGATCACTAGAATAAATGGTTTCCTTAAAAATGCCATTGAATACGAAATATAAAATTACTATCATGGACACAAGCCAGTTCCATGTTTCCACTTCAAAACATGACGTCACAAACTACTCAACTAGGTTACCCGTGCGTCCAAAGCAACACTCACTGCTTTGTGCACGTCAGTGCGCGAATCATTCGACCGCACAAATAATATAACTACATAAAACTGGTGCGTACATTTGGCAGGACCGAAGACTACCCCCTTAGGTAATAAATGTACGTAACAGCTCCCTTATTACCTCCCCTTAAAAAAATTAATCCCATTAATTTTTTTCGAACTAATTACTCGAGAGAGGTGAGTCAAAACTACAACAAGATTTATGACATGCATAAAATTATCATATTAAGAAAAGAAAATTGACTTGAAATTAATATAACTAAATGACAGTATGCATTAAAGCACACATCCACCATCGACCTACTTTGGAACGATGTGGTAATATTCGAAGTAAAAGAAGTTGAAAATGAAAATGAAAATGAAAAATCAACAAAAAAGATGATAATAAAATTCAACTAAGTTTTCAACAAAATTTGAAACATATGATTTCAAAAATGAAAATGAACAGCAACACTGATGATAATCAATGATAAAAGAATCAGTGAAACAGAAAATTTTGAAATACAATGTGCAAAAATGAAGCAATGCAAAATTAAACACTTTAAGAAGCAACGCACCTACTGTTATCTAGCACTAGTAAGTTTGACTAGTTATCTAAAAGTAAAATATCATGTAGTGGGATACGTGACTACACGTATTGCGAGACACTAATAACGTTAGTAGATGTGTGATTTATAAACAATCAAATTGATTAAATTGAATTAATCTAATTCTAGTACTTAATTACACATAAATAAATAACTAGTAATTTATTCTAAGTAATTCTAATTTCAGTCATTGTGAATATTCGTTCAGAACTATTTAGAGTCAACAAGAATATGTTCCTAATGTTCCATGCACGAAATAAGTTTACGAACACGATATGTAGTGTAATATGTTCCATAACACTAACGAATGTCTATTTGTTGCTTTTTACCAATGTTTCCATACTAAAAAAAAAATGTTACTTTAATATCACTGTTCCCGTTCTAATAAAACGTTACTTCACAAGAAATAATGTTATAATCCATATGTAAGTATGTTCTGAAAGTTATATTTATACGAATACTGCAAAACTATACATAGTCTTCACAGATGTACAATTAATGACACTGTACAAAGTTATTCATGTTTCGGTGAGGACGTTTCTCCATCTAAAAGTGGTTTAGTTTCACCAAGTTCACTAGGGCATCTTGAAAGACAGTCTGCAAATACATTCTGTACTCCAGGAATAGCTCGTATCTCAAAATGGAACGGCTGAAGAGCTATAGCGTAACGCGCTGACTTTGATGACTTAACGTTTCCTGTATTCAATGCGGTAAGAGCTTTCTGGTCAGACTCCACCACAAAGTGTGATCCGAGGAGATAACGATCCAGTTTTGTGATTGACCAGACCAGAGCGAGAAGCTCTTTGTCCAGAACGGAATACTTCATCTCGCTCGTCGTAAGCTTTCTGGATACGTACATAATTGGAAATAAGGTGCCTCCGTATTCCTGCATCAAAACTGCCGCGATAGCGTAGGAAGAAGCGTCACTGCGAAGAACAAAGGTGAGATCTTTGTTAGGCAACCTTAAAAAAGGCTTATTTGAAAAAATTTGTTTTATATAGTCTAACGCCGTTTGGTGATCCTGCGACCATTTTATTACATTAGGTGTGCCTTTCTTCAGTAACGAAGAAAGAGGTGCAGTTATAGTAGACAAATGAGGGATGAATTTAGAATAGAACTGTATTAGTCCTAAGAGTGACCTCACTTGTTTTTTTGTCTTAGGTGCTGAGATGTTTAAAATTTTAGAGACGTTACTGTCTTCTGTATACATTAAACCGCGACCTATACGGTGACCAAGAAATGAGATGTCATGAAAACCGACAAAAGCCTTTGAAGGTTTCGCTGTTAAGTTATAATCCCGTAAGGTAGAAAGTAAAGATTTTAAACCCTGAATATGTTCATCCCAAGAGTCACTGAAAAGACAGATGTCATCTATATAAGTAATGACATCGGGACGATGAGACAATATGCGGCGCATCATGCGTACAAAGGTAGCTGGCGCATTCATTAACCCGAAAGGCATAAAATTATATTGAAAAAGACCCCGTGGCGTCGAGAAAGCGGTGAATGGCTTTGCTTTCGTAGTGAGTGGCACTTGCCAATAACCCTTTGAAAGGTCAAATTTCGAAAAGAATGTAGCATGAGATAATTTCTCTAATAAGTCGTCTAATAGAGGTAATGGTTCCGCATCGAATTTTGTAACTTTGTTTAACTTCCTGTAATCTACGCAAAGACGTATATTGTTGTCTTTCTTCCTAATGATTACCATAGAAGAAGAATATGGTGATGAAGATGGTTCAATTATATTCAATTGGAGCATATCATCCAATTCCTTATCAACCTTATCACGAAAGTGTAAAGGAATAGGATATGGGCGAACTCGAATCGGTGTATCGTCAGTCAGAATAATGTCATGTTGGATGACTGACGTATGACCTGGGATGTCAGTGAGGACATCCTCATACGTGTGTAGAATATTAGAGACTTGCTGACGTTGATCATCAGTAAGAGTAGATGAGATAGTAACATCATTCCATTTCTCAGTGGAATGGAGTGGTACAACTGGTATTGGTAGTTGAACATCATCGAAAGAAGATTCCTCTTCTTGGATGACTGACAAACTAGAATAGTGTTGAATAGGTGGTGTAGGATCGTCAGTTGCTTGGAACACCGATTGTAGATAATCAGGACGTGAGTAATACTCCTTCAACATGTTAATGTGGAAGGTTTTATGTTTGCCATTAACATCAACGATGTAGTCGACATCGGATATTCTTGAGATGATCCTGAAAGGACCTCTCCAGGTAATTAAAAGACGATTGTTATGCGCAGGGAGTAATACAAAAGCTTCATCACCAGGTATGAGCTGGCCCCCCCCCCCCCCCAACCCCCCCCCCCCCCCCCCCCCACCCCCCCCCCCCCCCCCCCCCCCCCCCCCCCCCCCCCCCCCCCCCCCCCCCCCCCCCCCCCCCCCCCCCCCCCCCCCCCCCCCCCCCCCCCCCCCCCCCCCCCCCCCCCCCCCAACACATGACCACCTGATGAACTCAATAAAAGTATCGTTCCGGGGGGCGCCATTGATTCCAACCATCCACAGTAGACCTCCCGAACCCCCACAAAGATTTTGCACAAACCCACCCCCCCCATCACAAATTCTCTCCCTCCCACTTCCGCCTGTGGACCACACACCCAACCCGATCCGATCAACGTGGGACCCCTGAAAAGACACACCCCCCATTTATCTACACCATCAACAAGCCTCCCCTGTCCCTGTCCTAACTCTGTATGAAGAACATAAACTGGCTGCAACAACCCATTTACCCACATTCGCAGAAGCCCTACCGAAGTCACACAGCGACTTTTAGGCCAACCCATCCTGTGCACTAGGGTCGATCACGAAGGTCCCGACGCCCGCCCCCCCTGAAACAATTCAGCCCTGACGTAGAGATAAAATTGCCGCATGAAAAACCCCTCCCCCCCTGTTACACGCCAGAAGCCCCGTCGAAAAAAGCCTGGGAAAGCACGCATGCTGTGAAACAACCCACCCCCTAATTTGGCCAGACTTCCATAAAATTCAAGACCTGGCAATACTGCAGATCTACATCAAAATGGTACCCCACAATCGAGAGCCGCGTAAGCCTGACTCAGGCCAAAGCTAGACTTGCACAATCAAGAGAAACCCGCATAAACAATATGTACCCCCCGTACACCCGTTTCAACCCCTGGGTCCACTAAAACAATCACTTCAATGTCCTACCTGCTTTATTATCAAAAACCCGGGATGTCCCAGCTTCGATACCCCCGGAATTAAGAAGTCATTAACCATTCCTTAAAAACTTCGCTAGAGACGCCTTGGGCCCCATCTTAAGAACATCCGTTAACCGCCCGTTAATTAAACCTCTATTGGAATTTTTTGGTAACTGCGAAAAACCCTACTAAGGCTTCCGCGCCCTTAGTCCAGTACATGAACCATAACCGAAAAATCATCACACGTTTTGTCAATTATCGCTTGAGGATTTAATCCCATCATTGCAAAATTCATGGGGGTACGGCAATTACCCCCTTTATCAAATCAACGAGACATTAACAGTTACTGAGCAGATTGTTGAAATTGGCTTCCAAAACGTAATATATCGATATCCATACGTAGGATTTCAAACCAAAATCCACACGCCCTTCAGAGAAACATAACATGCTAAAATAAATTCTTTTCCGTATTACTCTAACCAAAACATT
The DNA here is from genome assembly GCA_024509875.1 of Oreohelix idahoensis. Lineage (NCBI taxonomy): Eukaryota > Metazoa > Mollusca > Gastropoda > Stylommatophora > Oreohelicidae > Oreohelix > Oreohelix idahoensis. Next base: position 694,874 of record JAMPIV010001572.1, on the reverse strand, counting down.
GACCAATTTTTAAAGTATAATAAAGTCATGTACCACAATAATTTTGCAACATCCTTGTTGGGTGATTGCTTTAATGTTTTTTTGTTATCTACCACAATACTGTCAAAAAGAATTTTTTTTTAATGAATTAAATCTGGATTTTATCTAATTGCAATGTAGCTTGCCCACGTAAAAACAACTCGCCGTGGGAAATAGGAATCGGACAAAAAGCACTCCATCAAATCATATACACAAGAATACTTTTATTTGAACTGGATAGGTTCTCATAGGTTTGTGTATCATCAAAAAAAAAGCGAACAGAATAATAAGCTCTGCGCTCTAGATCCACGTACTCCGGGGATCTTTGCCAGGTTTTTTTGAAAATATGTCCTCCGCTCTGTCCCCATTCAGACCAAGCAATTTTGCTGAAAGGGTTTTGGTGTACACCTCTTTAAACCATATCTAGCGACCTAAGTTTTAACATCACAAATGATGGGAGTATGCGATATCGGAGAAACTCAACATGCAATCTTTGGGAAATACTGTATTTTTTTGGGAAAAGAAACACGAAGACATATCCTTGGGTATAAAAATACATTTAAAAGCATGCAAAGTATAAACGTTTTTATTATAACGTTTTCGGGAATGGCTGGTTGGGCGGTGCCACCGTATGACATCGGCCCTATCTTGACATTTTCACAACCCGGTGCGAGCGTGGCACAACCTTAAGGGTCGATCGCGACAGCGCGTCCGCGTACACCGAAAACCGTCACGGCCTGTTCTAACAACCTGAGTCTCAAATTACCGGCGCTATCGCAAGAAGAGGCATTGAACAACAATTATTGTTATAAACCAAAATCCCCATGTTGTTAAAACTTAAGAGCCGTAGTCCCCAGTCCCGGTGTACTGAACGCAAGCAGCAGTTTGGCCTGTAGCTAAGCACTTGCAGGTAGCTAGCAAGGTATGCGGCGCATTGCGAATAAAAATGTCCCATCGCGCAAAAAACGCAGCGTCGTGATACGCCCTTAGCTGGTAAAAAAACGATGCGAGCGAAACGGCAATTCTAGAGCGAGCGCGCAAGCGACCTTTTCACGCTGGGACAATTATCTAGAGAAAACAAGACATAGCATTTTCGAAAGGTTTTTTCAGCTACTTTACTTCTTACCGGCCTGTTCAATTGTTTTAGCCTGTTGTGTAATCACGCATTAAAAGCAACATTAGCGCGATATATGTCCTCACGACGCGAAATTATCTGCGCGCGATACTACGACAGAATCGCTATCTCTATCGTCAGCGGTCGACGCGGGTTGACGCGCGATCCCGCGATACGGGTCGATTTTTATGTCCATTTAAAACATTTAGCCACATAATTGTGTCCCGTCATCTCTTCTGCTAGAGCGCGATTTCAAATCAAATTTGGGATGATTACGTCCGATAATTTGTAGAATGATCGTCTCATTATGGCGCGTTGGTTAAATCAGCGTGTTTTATTTCCAAAAAATTGTCTGTATTTGGTGGGCCGCTGTGGGGGGGGGGGGGGGGTTTTGCGGACCCTGAGGAAAACCTTGATTCTCCATAGTTTTTGCTGTATTTATTATAATGTCCCTTGATGTATTTTTTAAAATACATTGTTACCAAAAAGTCGTCGAGCGCGATCTGTGCGTTTTTGGTTACCCAAGAACACATTAAACGTTGTGGCCCGAGCAGAGTTGAAATCGGTGAGCCTGCTCTCCCTTCTGCTAAAAGAGTCTTACGCGCGCGCGAGCGCGCGCCGCATTGTTTGCGTGCAAAATTATGAAGTAATTCCCTTATTGACGACATACCTATCATCCGCGGCGGGTAGAACTATCTGCGTGATCAAATATAGTTTGTTGCGGAGCGTACGCAAAAGCAACAGGCAATGCGCGCCGCGCGCTTAAGCGGCGCGCGCGGCGATAGCGCCGCGCGCGGTATATAGCGGAAGCGCGCGCTGGCGAAGACGCGAAAAGCGCCGCGCTACGCGCGAGCGGCGACGCGCTGCGAGCGGTCGCGCGACGCGCCGCGAGCCGCGCGCGGCGCGAAGCGAATGCGAAGCGCGGGCGCGAACGGCGCGCGCGGACGCGCGCGCGCGCGCGTCCGGCGCGAATAGCGCGCGCGCGGCGCGTCGACGCGTGGCGCCCGCGCGGCGCGACGTCGTCGCGGCGAGCGGCGGATCAAAGCGCGCGCGCGCAGACGCGCGTCGTGTTAGCGCGGCGCGCGCGCTGCGCGAAAGATCGCACGCGGCGCGCGGCGCGAAATAGCGCGTCGGCGCGACGAGCGAAGCGCGCGCGGCCGCCGCGCGATACCGCGCCGAGCGTAGCGCGGCGCGCGCGCGCCGGCGGGGAAGCGGCGCGCGGCGCGCGCGAAGCGACGTCGCGCGGCGGGCGGCGCGCGAACGCGGCGGGCGCGGCGACGGGGTAAAGCGGGGCGCGCGGAAGAGCGTAAGCGCTAAGCCGGGACGTGCGGCGATCGCGCGGGGGCATAGCGCGCGCGAGCGCGCGCGGCGGATCCAAGCGACGAAAGCGCGCGGCGCGCGTCGGAGCGGCGACGCGCGCCGCGCGCGGCGCGCGCGACGAACGCGACGCGCGACCGATGCGACCCAAGCGCGCGACGCGCGCGCGCGCGGACGCGCGCGCGGCGCCGGGCGGGGCGCTGCCCCTATACGGGGGGTCTGTGCCGGGGCCTAGATTCCCTCCCGGGCCCCCCTCGCGCGGATGGGGTGTAGGGGGGGGGCGGGGCGGGGGGCGGGCAATCCGGGCGGTCCCCACGGCCCTTCAAAAAACGGGGGTAGGGGGGCGTGGGGGGGGGGGAACGGGCGCGGGGGGAGGGGGGGGGGGTGGGGTCCCCCGGCCCCGGCCCCCCCCCGCGACCGGCTTGACCCCTTGTAAGGGGGGGGGGGGGCCGGGGGGGGGGGATGGCCCCCCCACCGCCGCTAACCGGCCATACCGGGGGCCCCCCCACCCGCCCCCCACCTCTTCGTCCACGGCCGCGGGGGGGGGGGGCCGCCGGGGGGATTCGGCACCCCTCCTTTTTTGCGCGGGGCCGGGGGACCCCCGCCCCCCCCCTTTGGGGGGGGAGGCGGGTCCGATGGCGCCCCCCCCTCCCCGCGCGGGGGGGGGGGGGGGGGGGGCGGCGGGGGGGCTCCCCCCCCCGGGCTCCCGGGGGGGGGGGGGGGGGGCGGGGGACCGCGTTCCCCTTCCCTTTCTCTTCCATTTCTCCCGCGACCACCCCAGGGAGCCGCTGGGGGTTTTGTTCCCCTGCCTTTTCTTTTTTTTCTTCCCATTTCTTTTTTGTTTTTTTTTTTCTCCTTTTTATGCCCTCCAACCCTCCCCCCGGGGGGGGGGGCCAACATTCCCCCAATTTTCTTCTTCCTTTCCGGACTTCCCATTTTTTTTCTATTTTTCTTTTTTTTATTTACCCCCTCTCGACTTTCCCCCGGGCCTTTTCCCCCACTTAAATCTTTTTTTTTTTTTTTTTTTCTTCCAATTCCCGGCGGGGGGGCCCAATTCCGGCCCCCCCCATCCCTTCCCCCCACCAGGGGGAGCTTTCTATCCCACCTCCCTTCCCCCTTTCTTCTCCCATTTTCGGGCCCCGGGGTACCCTCTCCCCCACTCAATTTGGGCCCCCCGGCAAAAAAAATCAGAGCCCCCCCCCAACCCCCCGGGCTTTCCACCGGCTCCTACTGGGGCGGATTGGGGGGAAGGCCCCCTTCTTCTAATTTTTCCCCCGGCCAGGGGCGGCAAATTCCATTTTTTTCCCCATTCTTCCCTCGCCTGGCCCTCTTTCGTTTTTTTTTTCTCTTCCTTTCTTCGCCTTTTTCTTTTCCTCTAATAGTTTGGCTCCCCAATATCCCCCTTCTCCCCTAATTTCGGTCTTTTTTTCTATTTTTCATCTTTCCCTTCCCCCCCTCTTACCTCCATTCTTAGCCCTCAAACAACCCCTCTAA
>JAMPIV010001572.1:638431-685931 GCA_024509875.1 Oreohelix idahoensis | reverse complement strand
CTCGGGCATAAAAATGTAATACACGAGCCATTAGTTAACAAAGACGGCATCATTTTACCACCGTTACATATAAAGTTGGGGCTCATGAAGAATTTCGTAAAAGCGTTAGATAAAACGAGCAAAGCTTTCACTTATCTTCGAGAAAAGTTTCCGCAAGTTAGCGATGCAAAGATAAAGGAAGGTATCTTTGTAGGACCTCAGATTAGGAAAGTTATTGCAGACAAACAATTCGAGAACTTGTTACATGGTAGTGAACTTCGCGCATGGATGGCATTCAAATCAATCGTCGATAACTTTCCTGGGAAATCATAAATCTGTCGACTATGTGCATATTGTTAAGCAGTGCATAGATGCATACAGAATTATGGGCTGTAACATGTCCCTCAAAATCCATTTGCTTGATTCGCATCTTGACTTTTTCCCTGACAAACTTGGCGAAGTCAGCGATGAACATGGAGAACAATTCCATCAAGATATCGCCGTAATGGAGTCACGCTATCAAGGACGGTGGAGTGTGACCATGCTTGCCGATTATTGTTGGATGCTTCATCGCGATGTACCACATGCCATTCACCGACGAAAGTCGACTGCAAAGAAATTCAAGCCTACATAACTGTTACACTTCTTGTATGAATGATGTTATAATACTGTATGCCTTGTTAAAAAACTTCAATTGCATATTTCTAGAGATCCCGACCTGATAGAGAAAAACGGTTTGCAGATTTAAAAACAGCGCATTAAAATTGACCAGACAAACATAGAAATGTTAGAGAAAGAAAAAAAAAGTTTTTTTTTGTTAGTCAGTGTTATTACTGCTAAAGTTCCTGAAGATTCTCTTCTAGTAAAAACCTCTGTCCATAGACTAAGGATTACAAAACTGTTACCGTATAATATCCTTCTCAGTCACGACCGTTGACCTTCTTTCAAGGACGTCTATCATGGTAACGTATACATACTCTGGGGTGAAATCTTCCATATTACATTTGTTAAAATTCCCAGACGTTCTTCATACATAGCGTTGTACATCATATAATTTTCACACAAAGTCATATATGATAATCCTAACAGTAAAGGCTTTCAATTGGCTAACCTCTCTTTACATCCAAGCCACGACTTTGGCATTGAAGCATGTACGGCATATAAAACATGTGCGTAAGATAAACAATATAACTTCTTCTACTCGTAGGAATTCTCCGTCTACGATCCAAAATCTTAAAGGCAAGCGACTCTGTAGATCCATTCTAGGAACATCTTAATTCCCGCTAGACTAGTATTAGAGCGGCCTTTTTTCATACAGCATTAAAATAAGAAGTGGGACGATAACTCACGTGACATTCCTGATATTGGTTTCGACCTGAAGACCAATACAGATCACTAGAATAAATGGCTTCCTTAAAAATGCCATTGAATACGAAATATAAAATTACTATCATGGACACAAGCCAGTTCCATGTTTCCACTTCAAAACATGACGTCACAAACTACTCAACTAGGTTACCCGTGCGTCCAAAGCAACACTCACTGCTTTGTGCACGTCAGTGCGCGAATCATTCGACCGCACAAATAATATAACTACATAAAACTTACTTATTTATGGTGGGTATGTAGTGTCATTACTTATTTATGGTGGGTATGTAGTGTCATTACTTATTTATGGTGGGTATGTCGTGTCATTACTTATTTATGGTGGGCATGTAGTGTCATTACTTATTTATGGTGGGTATGTAGTGTCATTACTTATTTATGGTGGGTATGTAGTGTCATTACTTATTTATGGTGGGTATGTAGTGTCATTACTTATTTATGGTGGGTATGTAGTGTCATTACTTATTTATGGTGGGTATGTAGTGTCATTACTTATTTATGGTGGGTATGTAGTGTCATTACTTATTTATGGTGGGTATGTAGTGTCATTACTTATTTATGGTGGGTATGTAGTGTCATTACTTATTTATGGTGGGTATGTAGTGTCATTACTTATTTATGGTGGGTATGTAGTGTCATTACTTATTTATGGTGGCTATGTAGTGTCATTACTTATTTATGGTGGGTATGTAGTGTCATTACTTATTTATTAATATTTATGAACTTATAAATCCAACAATAGTATCACACCCACTGTGCTGTGAAAATTAATATTTTTGCACTCTCGAGATCACAAACGCTAAGTTTCCGAATAAACCCCTGCCCCTCCTATTCCGACCCCTGTATCCGGAAACTTTGGCAGATTAAGTTGACTGTTTGCCCAGATTAACTGGGGCAAAATACGGACGGAGTGGCATTTGGACCGGAATTGATACACATAAAGATATCCAAGATGGCGGAATACAGAGACCAGATTAACGTTAACTGCGTTAACGAAGAGAGATAACAGAAAAGGAGGGTAAAGTTTTCGTTGTAGCCGATGGGCAGACGGAATGTGAGTGACAATGTTAGAGCAGGAAAGAGGCGGGTGCGTGGTGGATGATGTTACTTTGAGAAGAGCACATTACTTATGGAATAGGCTGTTACAGACGTAGTAGAGAAAATTAACCAGCAAGACCTACCAGTATAGATTAACTTTAAAAAATCACAACACAAAATAACATAGTAGTGAGTAATATAACGTATACTACAATAAATTCAATTTTCAGAATAGTAATAAGTGATTCAGCAATGATTAAAAAATAATAAAATAATCAAAACAATAATAAACTTTTTCTTTTTTAAATCGAAAATCAATAACCGTTAATAGCTAACTGTCAGTACACGCAAGGCAGAAGCTATGAAGATCGGTAGATCACCAGGCTCACTTAACATACATGTCAAAAAACAAACAAACTGTGGGGTCGGAGTGGCTAAAGGGCATTGCGTCCGCCTCGAATTCAAGAAGTGCCGGGTTCGATTCCTAGTAGAGGCAATATAATTTATGGCATTTTTATTTTATTTTCAGAATCAGTGGTGCTAATGATGTTATACTCACTCCTGGTCTCCTGTGTAGTGAGAGGATGCCTAGCCGCCTCGGATAAGGACGAAGAAATAGTAGGTCCCGTGTGCAAGTTGCGCAAGTTAAAAATCCCACGGCAGTTGGAAATCATAAAGAGTAGGCCATAATCCCGCGGCCCTGGCAAACATTTAAAAAAATTAGAAACCTACCCACCACAAAAATATTTATAGAATGCGTGATTCCTATATATACACACTGGGATTCTCGCCGGTACTACGGAGTTCGCGTACTGTGCTGAGATCGTCCTTGTGTGATCTAAGGGAGGAGATCGGGGCACTGATGGAGTTGTCCGTGTGCAATGAAGATAGTCTTTAAAATCACATCAAACAAACTCAAGACAGCATCAATGAATATCAGTAGATCACCAAGCACACTTAACATACTTGTCGACAAACAAACAAACTCAAGACAGCATCAATGAATATCAGTAGATCACCAAGCACACTTAACATACTTGTCGACAAACAAACAAACTCAAGACAGCATCAATGAATATCAGTAGATCACCAAGCACACTTAACATACTTGTCGACAAACAAACAAACTCAAGACAGCATCAATGAATATCAGTAGATCACCAAGCACACTTAACATACTTGTCGACAAACAAACTCAAGACAGCATCAATGAATATCAGTAGATCACCAAGCACACTTAACATACTTGTCGACAAACAAACAAACTCAAGAGTTTAAATGTCTGGGAAACATTTTCAACAACAACAACAAAATGAAAAAAATAACAGGGAAACTGAAACAAGATGTCAAAAAGCGAGTGCAGTGACTTACCAACTGTCATCACAAAACATTGAAAGTATGGAAGCTAAACGACAAATTTTAATTAGTATATTCTTACCAACTCTCTGCTATCAGTGTGAATCATGTCCCTGACCAAAGCGCAGGAGAAGAAAATCACAGATTGCGAGATGAAACGCTGAAGAAGACTGCAGTAAAGTACTCCGTGTGACACCCCGCTCAAATTTCCCCGATTCAAAAATCTAGTTAACGTAAATTTACAACCTATAACCCACTACTACTAGGTTTGAAATTTGTCAAGGGCAAGGTCAAACCTACCGCTAAAATTTGGACAAAATAATTTGAATTTTCTACTACCCCGTAAAAAATCTATAAATAATTTCCATGTTTGACCTTGGTCTGAAGGCCACGTCAAACCTACCACTAAAAAATTAACTAACGTACTCTTAAAATCTATTAATAACTACAGCATTTGAAATTTGTCTCAAGGCCATCGTCAAATCAAACCGCCAACATTTAAATAAAGATTTGAATTTTCTAACACCAAGCGTAAAAGTCCCACCCCCAAACACACACACGCTCTACCCTTCCCAAATATTCATGAACGAACGCCGTAAAGATTTGGCAACTAACCAAATTATCACCTCGTTTTATAGGGGAGAGGGGAGGTTGTTTAAAATGGAAAGCAAGCCTAATCGTTGTATAAATAAAATTGAGACAGACGAACAAACACACTTCTGAACTGCTCAATTTGATAGCCTTCTGAAAAGTTAAATTTTCTTAACGCGTTTCTGATTGGTTAATTGTAGTTTAGGATGGGGCGATAAAATTAACAATCTGCCGGCATAGTGCGCCATTTGGGAGAAATTTAAACACAGACAGATTGAGAGCAGATGTAAAGCATTGATGTTGAATGCCTTTGCCGTCTGGACGATAGCGGTCTGAACTGGAACCATTAACCGCCAGTCAATCTTGTGATTGTGTGATTATTCCTTACTTGCGGTAAGATAAATAAATTTATTGATATTTCATTAGCATGTACAGGCCACACAGATAGTGCGCCATAAGTTTGTGTTGTTCGACATTGCCTATTGGGAGAGAAATTGGGGTCACGACAACCCAAGTAGGAATGTGCCTAAAGCAGATTTATTTGGAAAGTGAAATAAAATGTGTAAAAATGTTTGAATATTGCCATAAAATATTACGACTGTAAGTCCAGAAGCTACTAGCAGTTTTCTGCAGTACATTAGTGTTCAAATAACACATGAAAACCTGCATAGGATGTTTGCACAAAATATTTAACAGGTCACAAGAAGAACATTGTATACCCCATCTGATTCTATGGAAGAAAATCAATGCTTAAGGGGTCAGTGGCGTTGCAGCCATATGGGAACAGTATGAAAACACTGGAAGAAAAATGGTCAAACAAAAAATAGGGTTTGGTGCAATTGGTTGGCACGCGTAGCTGACCCTCCTTTTGAATGTATTATTGATAAAATTGTGGAATGATATTATAGATATGATATAAAGAGGGGAACATAACCTTCTTATTTCAGGGTTGAATTGCCAAATTGAAAAGTGACATAACCCCTGGAAATTCAGAACCTGTGGGCACAGAGAGAGCTTTTTATATAACTGCAAGCTTCCTGCCATATCAGCATCCAGGGGAACTCTGAAATACTTGTTGTTCTTGAAGATTCTCAAGCCACCACCATCGACAGGCTCACTCTGTTTACACTTAGTTGAGTAACACCAATAACCTCTCATATTACCACAAAGATCCATTTATGTTACCAAGAGAGACAGAATGAGAAATAACAACATTAGAAATAACTCGCATCATGAGCATAGAGAGACAGAAAATCAAGTGGTTTGACCCTCTCGTGAGAATGCAGCTCAGTCCATCACCCCACCAAACAGTAGAATATCTGATTTTAGAGCACGAGGAAGACCATGAGGCAGATCAATAGATAATATTAGATAAGCCTAGCTGACATCAGACAATGCGTCACGTCCGGCTCAAGAAGGAACCTTCAGTTTCCCACAATGCTTCACGTAGAAGTTGAACAACAAAGTACGTAAGTAATACCGTGTTAACGAGCACATCATCAGAGGTGGACAGAAAAAAGACAAGTGTAAAGAATCTGACAGATGGTTAACGGAACAAACGAAGAATGTGCGAGAATAAATAATGAACAAAATAGAGCACAGAAGTGTAACACGTGGCTTTTATCACGTGATGAGCTTATGGAAATGTCGCGACAAGGAGAACACGCAGGGGGCAAGAGAGGCAGGGACAGACAGGAGATAAAATATAGGGCACAACTTGATTCTTTCGTTATTAATCATCTCATTTCTGCTGACACTGAAGCTCCCCCCCCCCCCCCCCCGGCAACTTGCCTGCACAAAGCAGTCACGTGCTCTTGCAACGGTGGTTACGGCAGTAAATTGTTTGACATAATGAGGTTGCCATCCTCGTGAGCAACCTCATATTTGTGGCCTTGTACAACCTACCTGAGGGGGTTGTAGCACTATTCTTTCTTTGTCTCATATGAGACCCCCGGGAACACCACGTGACGCTTAATTCTAGAACATGCGCAAAAGTCAACAGCCTGGATCAGACAGATCAGTAAGGGTTCATAAATTTGATTAGTCATGATCGCCTACGCCTCCTAATGTAGCACTGAACGATGGTACATAATAAAGTAGTGTGTGTGGTTGAACAAACTCTGATGTAGCAATTACTCTGACATGAGATATTATAATGTTGCATACAGTAATTTTACAGGCAGTGAGAAAATATTAGTAGATTGTGGAATGATGCAGACACGCAATAATCAGGGGCGTACCTAAAATAAACAACTATTCGTTTCTATTTCCTCGTCTTTGTTGCGACCACGGGCATGGCAATATAGATATGACCCCCAGACCAGATCATCTTCACTGTGTCTGCACACCTTCGTGAAGTCTATATAATTTCACGATGTCAGTACTGTTTCATGTTTACACCACCTCACAATTTCTATACAATTTCACAATGTCTATACAACTTCACATTGTCTATTGTGACAGATAAAAATCGAGCACCTTGATTGGTCCACTTTACTCTCACCGGCACCCCTCACTCTTTTTCAATCTAATCGCTCAACGTGGTTTCCCACCCGCTTCTCTAATTAGCATGCACGGGTTATCGCGCAAAAAGCCATGCCTTTCGCCATCTGTCTGATTCCTAGTTTAGCCACGCCTACCTGTTTTTGTTTCAAGCGCTATTAATACAGCTGTTCATATCTCTAACTGTCTTTCCTTCAAAAGGGAAAGGGCAAAAGGGGTTTGCCTGCTGTCAGATTACGTCATCGCGTCAGCGCCTTGTCCCTGAAACACAGGGGGAGGTGCGGGGGGGGAAGCAACGGTTTTTGTAGTTCCTTAAAAGAGAACGGGTCAGTAATTGTAGAATCAAGCGGGAATTAAGAGAATGCAGAATGGATCGATAACCACTTTTACCGACTGCATCCCTTTGTTCGTGTTCCAATGGACGCAATTTGCTCACCGAGAGAAGGAACCTGAAAGGCACCCGCTAGCTAGCGAAACGAATATGCGGTCGGCGAAAGTGTGAAAATAAGCTTTCATTCAGGAATCGACCGCAGATTTGCCCAAAATACGAGCAGAGGTGAGAAATCTCGCACTAGCTAACGATTTTTACCCATTTCATATATATATATATATATATATATATATATATATATATATATATATATATATATATATATATATATATATATATATATATATATATATATATATATATATATATATATATATATATATATATATATATATATATATATATATATATATATATATATATATATATTCCATCTCTTAAAATTCAGTTATCAGTAGCGCCAGAGATTTTGAACAAAGTACCTAGCTCGCATTATAAGAGCCATACTACAATTTGGATCACTTATATACGTGGAGATAAATTCATTTTTTCTGTGCTGCGGTAATATATATATTAGAATTTTGAGTGATTTAATTGTTAAATTGTTTCCATTATATTTCACTGGTTTCTTTTCTGTGTTAATTAAATAACGTCTTGCAAATTTTACCAGCTGTAAACGTAAAATTAATTACTCGCTGTGGTGGGTTTTGATGTTAAAAGGTTAAGTATTAATTGTCTACAGATGTGAGGTCAGCTATGCAAGTCCCGGAGTCTAATTGTTGATGAAGTTGTTCTCAGGGTACCTGTCTGCTACCACCCTACGACCTCAATCTGCTATATATTTTGAACCTAATTATATGTTATGGTGTCTGGATGTTACTTGGCTACGTGTCTAGGGTAAAATGCAATGTAATGTTAATAAAATGACAACAACTACACCTATAACTTACGGAACAAGTAATTAAAAAAGTCGCTGAGTAAATTTTGAATGAAAATCTTTTTTACAATTTATTTTGCCTGTATCTCAATGGCTGGGATACAGGACTATTTAAAACTCAAAATAATGCAATTTATTTACAACGAAGTAATTTAAAACAACAACTGTGTCTGTTATTATTGATATAAATTGTTCCTGACTGGAAGTGTTCTGATGAAGCAATAACTCCTATGAATGGACACGTTTCGGAGGAACGACTTGTATCATCATGTCAAGAAATCTGATTGATATATTAATGATGGATTGGGCTTAAGTAGAACTTGTGATGTTAATTCTTCCCGATTATTTTCAACTATGTATTTTCATTCACTCCCACAGTTTAAGTAAGCCTGTCTGGCTTTAATACAAGGTGATAATCTTTCCTAATAACATTTGTGGCATGACACAAAGATTTAGTTTGGCGGCTTTCTGGTGGTGCCTCTACGCATCAATAAGGTATACACATGCAATAATACAATAAGGTTTATATAAATGTGTATCTTACCGCATCAATGAAATAATACACAATTTATAGGTTAACCGGCGATCAATGGGCACATTCAGATCGCCACTGATGAAGAACAGCGAAGGCACTGGTCATGTATTCCTTGCGTCTGACGCTAACACTACTTGTGAGATTTTAATTTTCGAATGGCAACTAATGCTGGTTTCAAATCGTTTTTATCACTCCTCTTAGTCTATTTTACCTCAGCCAATCGAATTATGTTATGCCCACTAGCCTCTTTTTTTTCAAAAATAACTTACACTTTCAAAAATGTACCGTTCCACCCCCTTTTTCCCCTACGGCAAAGTTGAGTGAGGACTACAATGCGTATGTCTCTGTGTCTTCTCTTTACAATATTCTGTTATTATCTAAGCGTTTTTTACTGTAAGATATTATAACATTATGGGTAGTATTATCTTCTAATAAACAAGTATTAGCATTTTATTTGTCAACTGTCCTTGCTTTTATTTTATTATTCAGCTAGGTTTCATTGGGCCACCCCTTCTCTCCCCTTTCAGTATCACACTGCATAAGCTATCTTTTCAAATATGCCTCCATGCAAATCCCCCACTTACATTTTTCTATCTCTTGCTCGTTCGTTTTCAAAACGAAGCAACGCGTTAGGATTTCATCAGAAAATACTATCACTGTATACAGGAAATGCGAGCCTGTCTGTGTGTTTGTACTAATCGTCTCCCTATCTAAGTGGTTATACATTCAAACTGCGCCACTAATGAACGGGGTGGGGCAAGCGGTGGGGTGTCCTTTCATTCAATAGCAGACACTACTGCTTTATTTAACTTTAACTTTTTGGGAAAAAATATGCCCCTAGCAACAGCGTAACTATGGCCAAGTAGTTTTATTCAAACTCCCAACCATTCATTCGCGTTTAGTGTTAGACTAAGCAAGTCTGTGACGTCAGCTGTCGCCTGTAGTCCTAGTTTGAAATTTAAAAAACCAACGCTTGTCAAGGTTGCATTTTTCCTTCTCTCATTTCATTCCTCCGTTTCTTTTATTCTATCACTCCGTTTGAAACTACTATGCATGTCGGTCTGTCAAAAGCCGTTTATTTTAGAGGAAATGGGTATTGCGGAGAGGGGAAAAGCCAACAGTTTTTGTGTATCGTTTACTATGGCGTACTGCTTGTTAGAACCAACATGACAGCGGGCTATGGTGACGATGTTGAACACTACTCCCTATTTTATCTCTATAGTTTTTGAATTTATAAGCAGTAATATTTTATATATTTGATCGGGGTATCAGGGATCTTACTACACTCGCTATTTCCCAAGTAAGAGATGTTTTAAATTAATTAATAGACGCTAGGCGGTGGATAAGTAAGAGAATGCAGTTTATTTCTATTTCATCATGTGTAAATGTTTAGTGGCTAGTGTTCATATCTCGTTTTAAAAAGCGATGAGATTAGCTAGACACTTGTGGGTTTTAAATTTAATTTAATAACGGAGTGCTTAACAGGTCATACCTAAACGTGTGTTAGATTAGGATATTGATAATATTGTTAAAACGTTTGTAATTTCTTCCAATATAATCCAAGCTGATCATAACCTTGCGATCCAGCAATTTTACGGTCTGATGTTCCTACCAGCATCCATAAATTATTGTTGTAACCATCTTCATGTTGTGACCCCTGTGCGGTCCACCTTCCTTATTTATGACGAGAGGTCAAATCAAGAAAAACACAATAATTATAAATTATAAATCCCGGTCGACGAAAAATCCTCAAATGCCGTCACCCGGGTTTGATCCTGGATCACCCGGTCGCCAGAGCGGTGTGGTAACCACTACGCTAGCGCGGCTCCCGGCCCTTATATGTGACCCATAGTTTATCTGTTTTCACGTCTGTACGTATTTCTGTCACAAAATTGTGTGTACGTGTGTGTAGTGTAATTTGAACCTGTACCAAGTGAGAACGCGCGTCTGAATTTAAATAGAGTCGTAAAAGATAGGCTGGATTAGAGCAATTACTCAATCCAAGACTGTTCTTTCCCTTAAATTAATATGAAACAAATATAAAGGTATGTTATCAGGCACTCGTAGGAAATAAAGAAGTCGAACACTTCCTACGAGTGGCTGATAACATACCTTTATATTTGTTTCATATTAATTTACTGTTTACAGGCCTGGAGTTTCCCTTCCTTATGTGTAATAAATGTTCTTTCCCTTACACTATCAACCCCCCTCGTGAAACAGAAACTATTTCTTACACCTTCCTCTCACATAGCTATCACTATCACCTCTGCTCGTACGGGACCATAAATATCTCAGCCCTATCTTCTCAAAATTTACGACATCTATACAACTTTACACTGTCTATACAACTTCCCAATGACTGCGTATCTTCATAATTTCTCTACAACTTCACAATGTCTACATATCTTCAAAGTTTCTCTACAACTTCACAATATCTGTACAACTTCACACTGTCTCTACAGCTTCACAGTGTCAATACAACTTTACAATGCCTATACAACTTAACAATGTCCATAAACTTCACAATGTCTGTACAATTTCACAATGTCTGTACAACTTCACATTGTCTAAACAACTTCACAATGTCTATACTGCTTAACAATGTCTATACAACTTCACATTGTCTATACAACCTAACAATATCCTTACAACTTCACAATGTCTATACAACTTCACAATGTCTATACAACTTCATAATGTCTATACAACTTCACAATGTCTATACAACTTCACAATGTCTATACAACTTCACAATTTCTATACAATTTCACGACGTCAACACAACTTCAAGATGTCAGCATAACCTGGCCTAAACAACATCTTGTTATATCTAACTTTCTTTGTGTATGGTGATAATACTTCGTAAATTCGCGAACAGTTTTCCTCTTTCCAATGTGCCCGGTGGGTGAATTTTAATTAAGCTGAGTAAATGGATTATTGTTTTTTTTTAGATTGTTGATACGAAGTTTTTGCTCATTTCTGGAATTGGAAGCGAAATTTTAATCGCAGCAGGATGACTATTGATCAAGCATGAGCTGCCGTGGGGTTACGTGTAACAGTAACACGTAACAGTTTGGCGTAACATTTTCAAGCACTTCAAGCTATTTGTTTTGTTTTGTGGTGAGTCCCGGATCCAGGTCTCTGCGGTCAAACACTGAATGTCGATTTTCTCAGCTTCATCGACGAAAATGACAATCTCACAAACTGCATATCGATAACCAATTTAAAGATTACACTTTGATATTTCTTGTTAAGCAGACACCTTTTTAGACAAGATTTGGCCTATGATGTTTGTTCACACACACACACTTGAAGGAAATGATTTCAATCTCTAGCTAAGGCGGGCAAAAAGACAACAGATATCATGTGTCGCCGAGAGACCTCCGCTAGCATTATTTGTGCTATTGTTAGAATGAGATAAACAGTTAGGACAGCTCACAAAGGAAAAAAATAATGAATGAAAATAATAATAATTGCTACTGACAACAGTTCAAGGTAACAGCTCACGTTTACTAAAAGTGGGTGATCATCTAGAGACGTAAATAGAATGTTCGAGAACAGCGAAGCGTGACCAATGAATTTAATCCAAAAGTATTGGGTTAACGAATCAGAGAGTGGCAAGGGAATACACCACGCTGAGATGACCAGAGGTCATTAGTGCTTAGGAGATTCGAGCAGGTGTGCGGACAGGTTGAATGTCTGTGGTTGTACAGACTGGCTCTCACGAGTATATACATATGTCCAGCTACTTCAAGCAAGTGTTAATCTATCAAAAGATAGATATTATTTCTGTAGTGTAAAGAAGGCGTATATTTCGATAGGAGAACAGAGATTAAGTTCTCTCTTGTGAGTATATGATTGTAGGTACATTTTATGCCTTAAGATTGATTTATGTTTTAGAGATCGTTTGCAGAGACATGATTAGCCAGTTGGCCAAGAGAACACTATGAATATTTAAAGGAAACGGAAGGCTATAAATATTTAAAGGAAACTGAATGTTATGGAGGAGCAACTCTAAGTAAAGGTTGATCTACCAAGACTCTAAGTAAAGGTTACATTACTTCTAAGAAACAGTGAGTATTTATTTCCACATGAGAACCGCAATTATGCTCTCTCTCTCTAGTAAGTATTTGACTGCGAGTATATATTATGTATAAGACTGATTCTTGTCTTTATGAACGTGTACAGAGGCATGATTAACCAGTTCGGCAAGAACATTCTATAAATATATTAAAGGAAACTGAATGCTACTGAGGAGCATAGGTACCACAAGTATATAGTGGCAGATTTGGAAGACTAAGAATGTCTACAGGAGATAATATGTTAAAGAGGAATATGAAAGTCTACAAGATATAGAGCTCATGTAAGAAGTACCCGTAATGTCCAAGGATCCAATTTATGACTATATGCGAGCTCCATTATTTGAATTACCTTGTCATGCTTGTCAACAGTATTATGTTATTAAAAGTTTTAATGGATCAGCATGAATTTGATTTCATCCTTTCATGTTACTGAACTTATGCCATTATTGTACACACTACCACTATATGAGAAGTCGCTACAAAAACATCAAAGAAGGAACTGAACGAACCTGGGATATTAAAAGGATAGTAGTATCATCCAAGAATTACCACCTCTGACGGAGCTGACCAGTGATAATATTAACTTGAACTTGGAAGATAAACGGAGAAGTTAAACTTAAATCACGTCACCAGGCCGATGACATATGTGCATTATTACGCTGATGCTTGCTAATAGGAATGTTATATTAGCGATTGAGTCCACAAATGCCTGGGTCGTTCAAGGCTCCTGTATTTCATAGTTGGTATAATGTCGTGAAATTAATAACGACAGCCAGTCAGGCACTGTTTAAGTGTGCTTAGTTGGATGTATGTCCTTTTACGATCACTCTCGCAGCGAGGCAACATGTTTGGATGGTCGCTTGTTTGATTACCCAATGCGTTCATCATTTGTCACGTTACAGTTGCCCAGCAACATCATTTGTCACGTTACAGTTGCCCAGCAACATCATTTGTCACGTTACAGTTGCCCAGCAACATCATTTGTCACGTTACAGTTGCCCAGCAACATCATTTGTCACGTTACAGTTGCCCAGCAACATCATTTGTCACGTTACAGTTGCCCAGCAACATCATTTGTCACGTTACAGTTACCCAGCAACATCATTTGTCACGTTACAATTGCCCAGCAACATCATTTGTCACGTTAAAATTGCCCAGCAACATCATTTTTGTGTCTTACGAGTGTCTGGTATTGACCTAATTGTTTCATTTATTATCAACAACTGTTAAAACCTCAGTATGCCAGGTTTTTCTATTCTCGCTGTTTAGATTTTTACTACTGACATTTTTTTTTTTAATCGCAAGAACCTAATTCTCCAACAGGCCATTGTTTTCTAGTCGTTTATTGGATTTTATTTGTGGTGTTTTAATAGTTGGCTTCTTTTTGTTGATTTTTCTGTTCAGCTTTATTTGTTATGTCCTGTTTAACACAGCTGTCGTGTCCTTTGCCAATTTCTCATAGTCTTTCTGCATTTCTAGTCGATGTGTCATGCTTGTCACTGTGGTTGACTCGTAGGGCTAACCCAAAACGTGCATTGTTCACTTGTAAAACTGAATCTAGTAACTGTTTGCACGATTTTGTTTAGTTCTCTATTTTCAGTTTTATATCATCCTTCTTCATTTTTACACACGTTGTTTGTTGTAGAAATATTGTATTTGTGAAGTATTAGTAACTCGGTTGACATGTCCAGTCAACTAATATTCCCTTGTTATAATGTTGACTATCGGGTTCGTTCATCTAGTGCAATCTGTGTTGCTCGTATTTGAATTCCTCGTTGATGTCTCCGCTTTCTGTTTTCATATTGTACTTTTGTTTGAATACCAGCCAAGGTTTTATACTGCTCCAGGATAGGGTTACTCCCTCTTTAACAAAAAATTGACAGCTGCACTTTGGCGTCGGTAAATCTTGCCAGAAAACGGAAGTTTGGGAGCATAATATTATCATATCCGGTACCGCCAACAATGCATTCTTAGAAGCCCAGAAATCCTATCTGAACGCTGTCCTGTTTGGCTATTAGTAACCTTGCAGAAGAAGACAACGTCTGCTAGCTAGTGTGGCTAATGCTGCAGATATTTGATACAAAGAGTTCTTCAGTAAACGGTGTCATTATGGGAAGTAGCGACCATTCTCGTGTTGGCAAATTTACCATCTACGACAGCTCTAATCATTTAGGTGTCACAATGTTTTTACGAGTACTCTGTACAAGAAATAAATATAGTATGGCGAACAAGAACAGAATATAATACTTCATAAAAATGTCATCAAGTATTATGCTGCGTGCGGGACCAGAGAACACTTTGAAAGCTCGGTGATGCATGTTGTCCAACGATGTAGGTACACTATGATGTATATGTGTCAGTAAAGCATGTCTAATCTATGTACCGAAGAAAGTAGACAATAATGTATACACGCCTTTAAAGTAATTAAAATTTGTGTAACGACGTAATTCACCACAGAGAAATTTTATTAAAAAGAAAAGCGAAACATTACAGCACAGTGGAGAGCAATACGTGCACTTTATTGGAAATCAATAACCAACACTACCAGATCTGTTTCACAGAATATGCCCCAAATGAAAGAAAATAAATTACTAAGAACAAGACAACATTTCATTAGAGTACAATTATATACCTGCAATTTAACTGAGAATGTTGTGCTGTTTAATTTCAGAGCAGCTCGGCTTTGTCATTTTCAAGGGATGTCAATAAAAGTTAGCTCTACAGAAGTCAGAGCTTCCATGTTCAAGCAACAGCCTCCATCTTCTGACTTGTCATTAACCAAACTGGCCTTTGTCAACATCTTCTGACTTGTCATTAAGCTCGTCTTGTGTGGTGATTTCTTCATGTAACGAGTGATTGATTTTATTCTAACCCCTTCTACGATGTTACGTCAGCTAACAAGAAGACACGCCCTGTGTAGTTCCGTGTGGTCTATGAAGAGACATAATAGCACTCCCACACCATCAAGCATGTCGTACCAGGCGACTAACATGAAGCTGTGCATGGGGTTGACAACTTCATCATGTTAAACAAATGTCCACAGAAACCACTGCTATAAAATGATGTGACTGCCTGGAGCCTGCTTACCGCAGGTAGAGACAAACTATAGTGGTGGCTCCATGCTCTGTAAGGAACGCAAACGAAAATGATGACGAGCAAGCCGAAGCTGTTGACTGTTATTATTGTCTCAACCATTGGTGGCCAAGCTAAGGTTCCCCGAGGGCCAGGTTATGGTAAAGGGTAACACCAGAGGGCCAGACCTATAAAATCCTTAAAAAATAACGTTCTGGGATTTATTTTTACATATATAATGAACCACGTACAGAAAGCAACGGCAAACTACTCTACTGCACATCTGCCAAGACATGTATACCAGTCTTCGGACTGAAATTACTGTAAAAATATATATATATATATATATATATATATATATATATATATATATATATATATATATATATATATATATATATATATATATATATATATATATATATATATATATATATATATATATATATATATATATAATGAATCTGTTGTTTTAATTTGTTTTGTAATTTGTAATATGACATGTAATTATTTATTTCAAACATACATTTGTGTGTTATTTCATTATGAAGAGTGTGGCTTATCAAAACTTTTCACCAGTGATTTGAAGTCTACTTCCATTTGTGACGTAGCAATTTTGAGAACATGGGATAATACAGAGTCAGTTAATCTGTTTTTGGTCTTGGATTTGATAAGCTTCATGGCAGAAAATGTTGTCTCACATAGATATGTGCTTCCAAATATAGAACACACTTTTAGGGCCCATTTTCTCAGAAGTGGGTAACGTTCTTTTGGTAGTAATTTCCACAAATCAGCTCCAGTTGCTTATGTTGTGTTGATGAATGGGTCACATTGGAGTTCACATAACTGTAATTGTAGTTCTGCTGGCTGAGACTCCACTGTGCACTTGAATGGGTTTTTAAAAAGTTCCATTTGTGGACGAAACATCTCAAAATCTTGAAATCGACGATCAAACTCAGAAATCAGCTGTTCAATGTCATCTGTGTACCTCCTGAAGTTTACACTCTCTTTCTCAGACAGCTGTTTACAACAAGGAAAATGAAACAGGTCATTCTTTTGCAAAGACAGACTAAATAGGCTCAGTTTCTTTTTGAAGCCATCAACATAGCCCATCATTTGAAAAATTGTTTGCCTTTTTCCTTGTAACTGCAAATTCAGTGCATTCAAATGTTGTGTTATATCTGTGAGTAATGCCAAGTGCTGAATGAAATGAATGTCTTTGAGTTTATTTTGAAGATCAATTGAACATGATAAGTTGTCTCGCAGGATATCAAATATTTCATCCTTCAGTTCACAAAATCTTATTAAACATTTTCCTCGACTAAGCCATCTCACCTCAGCATGAAGCAGGAGATCACCGTAAACAGAATCAACTTCTTCTAAAAATGCAAGGAACTTCCTGTGAGTTAGAGAGCTGTGTCCTCCTTGTGGTAAAGTGGGATGTTATAAATATTTATAGGGGACTTAGTGTACTGACTGAGATCAGCTGTGAAGGTATCTGTATCTAATAGGTGTAGTGTTTTGCAGATAACCTTACTTGCTACCACATTATACCTCAGTCAGAATTATTCTGGAATATTGTGATGACTACGTTAAATGTCTAGGGTATGTATATGATGAAGTGTAAGTCACAACAACAACAGACAGATAAACAATTTAATTTATTCCACCACACTTGACAACACTGTGACACTCACACACATTTAACACTCTATAAGACTATCTTAAATGAGTCACTGGTAAAGTTTCAAATATAAATATGTATTAATTACTTTCACTAATATCTATGTCCTGATTCAACTACAAAGTGAACCAGGAATCACAATCAATTGTAATTACAATTTATATGTACAGAATTTATCAATATGAACCTTGTAGTGACATTAGAAAGGCAGTACACGTTTTATCGTAGAAAGCGGGTATTGAAGCAGTAGGCTTTTACTATCAACGTGAAACGTTACAATTTGCAGACGAAGGAGAAAACAAGGGGGATTTCGAGTACAGTCACTGTGACAGCACTGTTCTTTACCATTCTTCTTTCCTTTTATTAAATTTATTTGTTAGGCTTTACATTTACGTTTTAATTTATATATGTGGATTAGAATTTCACACGACAAATTCTCCCCACTTAAAACAGACGTTATATGTCAGTCTATAAATCTATATACACATAGAGAAATTTCTTATTATTCCTGGGGTTTAGGGTGATTCTCATCACACGGATGGCG
Organism: Oreohelix idahoensis; assembly: GCA_024509875.1. Classification (NCBI taxonomy): domain Eukaryota; kingdom Metazoa; phylum Mollusca; class Gastropoda; order Stylommatophora; family Oreohelicidae; genus Oreohelix; species Oreohelix idahoensis. The sequence continues at coordinate 667,894 of JAMPIV010001572.1, read as the reverse complement.
GCTTAAAAAATCCGCTCCCAGATTTGTTTTTCCACTTATATACTCTATGCTAAACTCAAATGGCTGCATCAATAATGACCAACGGAGTAATCTAGAATTCTCATGTCTAGCCTGTGCTAGAAACGACAAAGGTTTGTGATCCGTTTGCAACTTAAATGCCTTCCCATACAGATAAATATTGAATTTCTTTATCGCCCATATTACTGCAAGACATTCCTTTTCGCTAGTTGAGTAATTGGTTTCAGCTTTATTCAACTTTCTGCTAGCATATGCCACTGGGCTTAATTCCCCATCCAATGCATCTGATTTCTGTAGCAAAGTTGCACCTAACCCAATATTACTGGCATCTGTCCTTACTATGAATTCTTGACTTAAGTCAGGTAATTTCAAAATAGGTTTACTTGTGAGCTTTTCTTTCAATTCTTGGTAAGCCATTTCACATTGTGGTGTCCATGTAATTCGAAATGGATTTCCCTTACGTGTCAAATCAGTTAACGGTGCACATATGGAATTAAAGTTTTTGATATACTTTTGGTAGAAACCACATAATGAGACAAAGGATCTCACGTCTTTCTTGGTTTGTGGTCTCGGGGCTTTCTTTAGTTTCTCTAAATTCTTGGGGTCAGGGGTCATGTTTCCCTGATAAACTGTGTGTCCCAAGAATTCCAATTCTTTACATCCAACGCAACATTTGGTTGGTCGAGCTGTTAAATTCGCTTCCCTAAGTCGATTAAACAGCATGTTCAGAGAGTCAATGTGTTCCTCAAATGTTTCTGTTGCTATAAGGATATCATCCATGAATTTTTGTGATACATGGATTATTCAGAGGGTCCAATAATTTTCTCATCATTCTAGAGAAGACACTAGGCGCATTCTTCAATCCAAATGGCAATCTGTTAAACTCATAGTGTCCTTTTGAGGTACTAAAAGCTAGGTATGGTCTAACCTCAGGCTTTACTGGAATCTGATAGTATCCTTTACTCAGATCCACTTTTGAGAAATATTTAGCTTTATTTAGTCTGGCAAACAACTGATTTGTATCCGGCAATGGATCCACCTGTGCTTCTGTAATAGCATTCAGTCTTCTGTAATCTCTACAGAGTCTATGTTCTCCAGAGGGCTTCCTTAAGAGTACAACACTGGAACTATACGAAGATTCACTGTGTGAAATAATTCCTTCTTTCAACAAATAGTCTATCTCTTCCTTCAAAGCTTTCTCCTTAGCAAAAGGAATCGAATAGGGTTTCATACATACAGGTGTGGGGTCTATCAGCTTCATATCATATTCCAATAGGTTTGTATGCCCTGGTCGGTCTGTTAACACCTCTGTATGAGTATCTAGAACCTGTTGCACTCTCTCTTTCTGAGTTTTCGTTAAATGTGTACTGATTTTCACCTGTGCCGCTGTCTCACAGGGGTGTAATGGATATTCAAATGATGAAAGTGGTTCCTTTTTCATCTCCATGGCAATGGACAAGGTCAACAAGTGTGTCTCTTCCTGATGTTCTCTTTCCAAATATTTCTTCAGGAGATTCACATGATAGATTTTTTCTTTCCCCTTCTTATCTATCTTATAATTTGTTCTAGACACCTTCTCTAGAACTGTATATGGACCTTGCCATCCAATTTGTAACTTATTCTGACTACCGAGTAGAAGAAGCAGTACCTTCTCTCCCACAGCCAAATCTCTGTCTTTAGCTTTCCTGTTATAATAGGCGGCATGTTTCTTCCTGGCTTGTTTCAAATTTTCATTGGCAAGTTTCCAGCCAGTTTTTAAACGAGTGGTCAGCTCATTCACATATTGGTATGAGGATGTAATATTTTCCTCTGCCTTTTCATCAGTCCACGTTCTTAACAGAGCTACATATGGACCTTTAATTGTGTGGACCTATTTGTCCATGCACCGGTATGGTCTCTTCCACTCGAAGCTCTATAGTGATGATTTTTCTTCCCAGAATTTTCATTCACAAAACGACCGCTACCAATTTTTCTCTTGGGGCTGTCTCCCCACTTAGAATTCTTGATGAGAGATTTCCTCTCTACATCCTCTTCCTCCAGTTTGTTTAAGTCCGATTGAGGGATTTTCGGCTTATTCTGGGGTAAGACATCTTTTTGCACTCTCTGCATAGTGGCCATTGTAAAACAGTTAATTGAAGCTTGTCCGTGAAAAGGGGCTTCCCATTCCCTTTGGTCCACTTTATCAAATTTATTTTTCTTTTCAGTGTTAGGCCTGCGTTTGCCCCGTGGCGTGTCCAGGTCCTGATCACTGTTCCCACTTGTGAGTGTTCCCTCATGTGCTATGCTACACCTTTCTACAAAATTCTCAATGTCCCATCTTGCCTTGGGCCAATAATAATTGTGAGCCACCTTTTGGATGATGGTACATATTTTCTCATGGTCCCCATCTTTTTTCACATGTAGGCTCCTTATTAAGTCTGCCCTATATCTCTTTGGAAGAACCAGCTGTCCGTGACCTGTGGATCTAGTTCCGGCCTTCCTGTACATCAACTTGTTTTTCATGTAAAAATCTCCCTTGCCTGGAGTTGTATGACAAGTTGACAATTTCCTGAAACAAGGCTTGAGGGTCTTATCCCCAGCCTGTGCCTTCCTCATCTCTTCTGGAGTGGTATCTAACATAATATCCTCCTCCTTTCTTGAGGTCGACCTGACCTGAAGGGTGGCCATAACTATAGGGTTCCTTCTGCAACGGTCAGTGTCATGATTGTTCATCTTACACTTTTTACACCACCTTTTCCCTTGGTTGAAAGATTTTCTTTCATCATATTTCCTTTCATCGAATTGTGGGGTTTTATTTTTATTGTCATACCGTGGCCTATCAAACTGGTGCTTACCTTTGTTTTGATCTCTAGGATCAAATTTATTAAAGTTCTGTGGTGCCCTAAAATTTTCTACCTGTTTCTTTTTATTACCTGATACCTCTGCCTGAGCCGCTTGATACCTTTCTGCAACATTTAGCAACTCACCCAGCCTCTCTGCACCTTGTTCCATGAGAAACTTTCTCAGGTCTGGAGCCATGGACTCTCTTAATTGTTCTATAAGGACCATTTCCTTAAGATCTTGGGTTTTCCCCAGAGAAGTCCATTTCTCCAAGTATGTCTCTAACCGTGCAGAGAACTGGTGATAGGTTTCACCTGACAGTAGTTTAGCATTCCTAAATTTTTTTCTATAAAATTCTGCGTTCTTTTCATATCTTAACAAAAGAGCCTGCTTTAGCATGTCATAATTTTCCTGATCACCTCTGCTCATTTTGGCAAAAACTTCATAAGCTGCCCCACGAAGACCTTGAGATAACTTTAAGCTCCACCTTTCTCTCTCTAACCCATATGTGGTAGCTAATAGTTCATATCTATTTAGATAGCTCTCAATATCATCGTCTTTCTCAACAAAATGATCTAAATGAAAATTCATAGCTGAGGTTGAGGCTCCCTGGCTAGCAGTGGCATCAGAGGTAAAGGGACTGGCACCATTTTCAGGAGCATGGCCTTGAAACTCAAACTCCCTTAGTCGTAACTCGTGTTCCCTTTGTAATCTCTTCTCCTCCTTTTCTGCTTCCCTCTCTGCAGCTAATCGCTTGTCTTCCCTTTCTGCAGTCAATCTTCTTTCTTCTGCTTCCAATTTCTTAGCCTCAGCCTCAATCTGCAGCCTCTTAGTCTCAGCCTCAGCCTCAATCTGCAGCCTCTTAATTTCCTTTTCAGCCTCTAACCTCTTATCTTCGGCCAACCTTTCAGATTCTAATTTTCTTTCGGCCTCTTTTTCTAATCTTCTTTCTTCCCGTTCAATATATTTGTCACATTCAGCAGTGACATAAGCAATCATAATTTGCCCGTCCATTCCTAACTCTTTCGCAGTCTGTACAGCAGCAGATCGAAATTTGGCCAGGTCCGCCATTTTCTAACAGGTAAATGTATGTAATGTCTAACTAAACAATACAATCTAATATTACTTATCCAAAGACACCACAGGCACTGAGAGCTCAACGTTATTTAATTCCACCCAAGGATACCATTTAATTTTTATTATTCCCAATATGTATAATAGGAGAAAGTTCAATATCCCGGGAGCGAGACCCCAATATAAGTGGTAAAGTGGGATGTTATAAATATTTATAGGGGACTTAGTGTACTGACTGAGATCAGCTGTGAAGGTATCTGTATCTAATAGGTGTAGTGTTTTGCAGATAACCTTACTTGCTACCACATTATACCTCAGTCAGAATTATTCTGGAATATTGTGATGACTACGTTAAATGTCTAGGGTATGTATATGATGAAGTGTAAGTCACAACAACAACAGACAGATAAACAATTTAATTTATTCCACCACACTTGACAACACTGTGACACTCACACACATTTAACACTATATAAGACTATCTTAAATGAGTCACTGGTAAAGTTTCAAATATAAATATGTATTAATTACTTTCACTAATATATATGTCCTGATTCAACTACAAAGTGAACCAGGAATCACAATCAATTGTAATTACAATTTATATGTACAGAATTTATCAATATGAACCTTGTAGTGACATATTTTATTAATATTATCCTATGTGTGTCAGTTGTGTAGTAGTAATATGAGGTAATACTGGTTTTGTTTTTTCAAGCTATGTTGTTATTTGTCATCATGACTTCAAGTGTTTGTTTATCTTGGAAATAGTATGGGGAAAAGTTCACAGTTCCTATCAATTTAAACACTGTATTTTCCCTCTGTTTTATTATAAAGTCAAATTTTGAGGGGGGGGGGCATAATGTTGAGCTCCTCTGGCCACAGACGCTTATCTTTCGTGATGGCGGCAGGAAAAGACTCCTCTGCTCGATAGCCTCCCTGTGTTCTGGAGACACCTCACTGGTCACTATCTGGACCCAGGAGTATGTTGTCAGCCTCTAGATTCAGCAAAGCTCAGACCAGGTGCTGCTCAATAACTTTAGGACCACGGTCCCTGAAACAAGAAGGTTGTACCTCCTATTTCAGAACTAATTTATAATAAATTTCCAGACTGAACACAATACATAACAAACACTGAGTTCAGAGCGGTAGGCCAACTGCTATCTTCATCTGAAACAATTTTCACCAGTATACTCCTCCCTAATGGTTACTACGCCTCTGCAATTCCAGCATTATTTCTTTCTAGTCAATAAGATAGGTGTCAGTGTACTGTTTGGCAATTCCATGTAGTTTTACTTTCCTCCGACACTTTCTGTTCAGGTTGGAGCACTATATAGGCTTTACCTCATGTTCGCTACTGAACCACACATATATACAGACATAAATTATCAATTTACATTTAATTTTCATTAAAAAGATATCAAATATTTCAAGCTTACCACAATTCATGGAATAATACACAGTTACGTTGACTGGCAATGAATATAGCACAATTTCGATCTGCCGATGTCCCAGGCTTTTATTTAGAAAAATATGCACTGGCGCTCAACGCACTGGTTCTTTAGTAAGTTTATTTGAAAATGTGGTGCTGACCTGACGCCTCTGATTGACTATATTGGCGGGTCTAACCAATCGTGCCATGTTTACACAAGCGTTTGAAAAAAAGTACTCCTACTCACGTTTCCCTAACAACAAAGAATCAATATTTATAGCCCGACTAATCGTGTTTAGCCTTACATTTACTTTCCGCCAATCAAATAGGAGGTAACATGGGGACCTATTTCCCGTACAATGGTGGTGTGAAAATCTGCCACTGAGCGATTCTGATTTTGGTGTTGTCTGACATCCCTCACTATTTCTTTTGGCTATAATTTGTTAATTCCTAGACTATTTGCGTAACGTTTAACATATTCTTTGTCAGCAAGTCCTAAGGAACCCAAATATATAAATTTAATAGGGCTAAGGGGCTGCGTTCAAAATATGTATTTTCTTCTACCTCCCGTTCACTTCGATCGATGTGGTGTCTGGGTACTGTAATGTTTTCAAACGTAAACCAGTATAATGTCATGTTTCCTAATAAGCGTTTTTCCGGTTTTTAAAACCTAACTCTCGTATGGGTAGTGTTTTTCATCACTGTCGATTTGAAAAAAACTAGTGCTTGTGGCCTTACACGCGTGATGGTAGTAATTGTGTATCGCGAGACTGTGGTAGTATTGCCTGCGTTCCGGCTTTCAGCCCCTCCCTTTCTTTCTATCCTTAGTCCATCTGTCTTTCGTTTATGGTAACTTAGTGTATAAAATGACATGAATGGAATATTAAATATAGGTCAGCTTGCGTATCTCAAGGTTTTTCTTAGAAAGGCAGTACACGTTTTATCGTAGAAAGCGGGTATTGAAGCAGTAGGCTTTTACTATCAACGTGAAACGTTACAATTTGCAGACGAAGGAGAAAACAAGGGGGATTTCGAGTACAGTCATTGTGACAGCACTGTTCTTTACCATTCTTCTTTCCTTTTATTAAATTTATTTGTTAGGCTTTACATTTACGTTTTAATTTATATATGTGGATTAGAATTTCACACGACACTCCTCTGATCAAATTCATTATTTTAACTACAGTAGCCATAGTGTCATTTAAGTTTATGGATTAGGCACAAAGGGCCTCTTGGTGAACTATGCAATGTAATGTAGGCACGTCAATTTTATTTTGCTTCAAAAGTCCAACAAAACCAGTATTTTTCCCAACCATAGCCTTGCAACCATCGGTACACACAGCAGACAATTTTTCAAACCCACCATATTCTTCCATGGCATTTTGAACTGCAGAAAATATGTCATCCCCTTTACTTGTACCATGCAAAGAGCAAACTTTCAGTAATTCTTCAGAAACAGTAAAGTCTTCCTGGATCATTTTAACAAAAATAAGAAGCTGGCTCGTGTCTGTGATGTCTGTACTTTCATCAATCGCCAGTGAAAAGTATGGACAATTTTCAATTAAAGATTTCAAGTTCTGGGACAAATGCAAACTAATATCTTCTGTTCTCCTAGCTACGGTTTGTTTTGAAAGAGGTACATTTTGAAATTCTTTAACTACTTTTTCTTCATTGAACGCTTCTGCCATTTGAACGGCACACTTTTTCACAAACTCTCCATCAGTAAACGGCTTTTTTGCTTTTGCAAGCTCATAACTAATCACATAGGACGCCATGAGCGATGATTCCTGAATCTTATTTACATGACTAAATATACTCTTTTGCTGATTCAGTTTTTTCTTCAGTTGTTCAATCACAAGCTTTCTCTACTCGCTGCTATGCTCGTCGTTGTTTTTCTGATGATTTGTGATGTAGTGACGTTTCAAGTTATATTCGTTCACTACGGCTAACACTTGGGCGCAAACTAAGCACTGAGGTTTATTATCCTTATTGAGAATGAACAAATAATCAAACTCCCATTCTGGTTTAAATGCGTGATTTTCACTGTCCACTTTTCTATACTTAGAAAACATTTTTACAAATGCAAACTCTTATACATGAAAACGTGCACAACAGCTACAAGTCCAGAAGTGTCACTGGCTGATTTATACTTAATACACTACACAAGACCAACTGTGCACCTCAACTCCTTCCTATAGAAATGTACCTACCATCCACCCCAACTCCCACGATCACTTTCCCATACCGATGCTAAAGACAAAGCAACATCATTGGATCTCAGAGACTTCCGACCACAGAAAAGATCTGTCATTGCTTTCAGTTTCTCATTATCAAAGTAGGTACCGACACTGTCTTCGCCTGTCCACGTGCACTATCAGAGATTTGACGTTATCATTTCCGTTTTGTCGGCATTAACTAGTAGAGCTCAACTGGTATGATAGAGAGAGAGAGAGAGAGAGAGAGAGAGAGAGAGAGAGAGAGAGAGAGAGAGAGAGAGAGAGAGAGACGGAGAGAGAGAGAGACGGTGGTGGTATGGGAGGTGGGGAGATGTTAATCGTACATTTTGGGTCTTTTTGGTTTTGTTTCTGGTGCCTGTGAGTGCTATTTTTTAATATTTTTTTAGCACAGTGGTCGGAGTATACAATAATTTTCAATCAACAATAAGAGGCCGGCCAAAACAGGTTGGCGGGCCGGTCAAAACTGGTTGGCGGGCCGGATCTGGCCCGCGGGCCGTAGTTTGGCCACCTCTAGTCTAAACCATTCAAATATCAAGTCTTGGACAATAAATGAGAATATGTCAATCTTTTTTGTTTACAAATGTTAAATCTGGAAATAATTAGTTCTCTAATAGGTTTTGTGCGTCCGATTGGTAGAATGGTTACAGAGCTAACCTCTGTGCCGGATTCTAAACACATTAGCATCACACTCCAGTTTACCTAGCTATAAATGGATACCTGACTCTGCGCTTAAGTTAGGGACAGTAAAGGCAGCGAGAAAGAGAACTGGTGACCTACATCTGGTGAAGCTGCCATAAGGATAGTTATATCTGTAACACTTCACTCCCATGACACAAACTTTACCAACATTAACATATGTTTTATTTATTGGGACGTCCCAGAGCAGCGTTTCCTAAAATGTTATAAGCTTACTCTTCCCCTTCCACCCTTCCCTCCCCCCCCCCCCCCCCCCCCCCCCACCCCCATTACGCGTAAGGAGTTGAAGGGACACACGGCAGAATGTTACATTTTACTTTATCATATTTTTTAGCAGCAGAAAACAGTGAATTGTTATTTAATAAACAAGAATGATGGACTGTAGCAATAGACTGTTTGTAACATTCGAGATAAGATAATGGTAGCTTTCAGAATTTGTTTTCTTCACTAAATAACGTTCTTTCTTTAATTTCAGTCAGGTACTAATTGACCATGCCCTTATATATATACATATATGTGTGTGTGTGTGTGCGTGCCCGTGCGTGTGCGTGCGTGCGTGCGCGTGTGTATGTATATATATATATATATAAGGTAGCTTCAAAAAGTTCCCGGATTTTGTGTGTTGTACAGAAACAAGTAACAATACAATTATTTACACGACATTTCCTTCAAAATAGTTCTCTTCGGAAACTACACACTTTTGCCAACGTCCACACAGCTGTTGGAAACATTCCTGGAACCCATTATTTGGCACCTCTCTCAGCTGCTTTGTCGCATTGGTGAAAACGTCCTCAGCATCCTTGAATCTCTGCCCTTTCAGTGCCGATTTTAGGCGAGGGAACAAGAAAAAATCAAGCGGTGCCAGGTCGGGAGAATATGGAGGATGTTCCAGGGCAGTCACATTGTGCGTTCCGAGGTCCTGCTTCATCAGTAGGGATCGATGTGCTGGCGCTTTGTCATGCAGCAGAACCCAACTGTTTGTTCTCCATTTTTCTGGGCGTTTCCTTCTGATTGCATCTCTTAGACGACGGAGAATATCAACGTACATTTCCTTGTTAACCGTTCGGCCTTCAGGAATGAATTCATGGTAGACAATACCCTGGGAATAAAAAAAAAAACTTCCAACATAACTTTTCCTTTGCTCTTGACCAAACGAAATTTCTGTGTCCGGGGAGATGAGGGTAATTTCCATTCAGAGGGCTGACGTTTTGTCTGAGGATCGTACCAAAAACACCACGTTTCGTCTCCTGTGATTATGTTGTTGAGAAAATTGCTATCTTGATCAGCCACAGTGCTTAGGTCCCATGCCAGTGTCAATCTCGTTTCTTTCTTTTCAGGAGATAACATTTTGGGAACAATGTGTTGACAAACATGGTGCATGTGCAGTTCATTGTAGAGAATACTGTGGCAACTTTCAACTGATATTCCAACTTCTGAGGCTATTTTCTCTACACTAAGTCTTCTGTCAACACGAACAACGTTCCGAACACGCTCAATGTTTTCATTGTTTATCGAGGTAGGCTGTGGTTCGCTACGTAGATCATCATCGACACTAACACGACCTTTTCGGAAACGCTTGTGCCACTCAAAAACTTGCTATTTCTTCATTGCGGTATTACCATATGCTTTATTAAGCAAGGTTAATGTCTCTGAGGGTGATTGCTCAAGCAAAACACAAAATTTGACATTTGCACGTTGTTCAATAAAGGACATTTTCAATTCCAACGATGCTACGTGCACACCACACAAAAAAACTTCTGTAACTTCTGTTCGATATCATATGTGCAGGATACAACAGCCATGTCGTTTTCTCAAGGTCACTACCAACTTATAAAACTATAATCTCCATGACATAATCACTCATTCAAACATGAGTCGACTATTCCGGGAACTTTTTGAGGCTACTTCGTATATATATATATATACTTCTACTTAACTGAAATTCAGGTTATGAGTATTTTGCTTATTAAAGATGGATATTTACGTCAGAATATGAGGTAACGCATAAAGCAATTATTTTAACCATTCAAAAACAGTTACAGTATTGTGATTTTAAATAGACGTGGTGGTCCTGGAAACAGTCTGCAGCAGTGCAGTCTGGCTGAGCGAGTACGGATCGAAATGGGAAAGCAAACCCGGTCCCTAAATAATGCCGTGGTGAAGTCGGATGTGTCGACCGAAAGGTGCAGATATCACAGCTACGGCGTAAACAGACACAACGCAACCACCGTCCTTTTCAGGGCGAACGAGGAAGAAGAATTTTAAATAGACATTTCTGCATCTGTTAAGTTTTCAAAATCAGTTCAGAGAATCATAACATGTAGTGTCAAGTTAATGGCTAGTAGCATAGCAGAAAGTGTAAAAATGTTAGAATCGCGTCTTGGCTTAGTACTTTTGCATGTTCGTACACGGATTCCTTGAACGATAACTACTACAGGACAAGTAAACCGAAGTAATATTTATCGCCCGTGATCCATGGATTTTTCTCTTGTCTAATGTTTTCCTTTCTTCGTTTCTTACGAGTGCCTGCCAAATACTTCTTCTTCTTCCGTCCTTAGCCACCGACCGTCAAAGCAGTCAGTGGCCATTACGCCTAGTGGCGTCTTAGGGCAACAGCAGATAGGTTTTCTTTGCCATTGTTTCCCATCACGCCTATTGGCGTCTTTAGTGCCAAATACTGTTTTATGTTTATTATTTACTATTAACATGCCCTGGGTTTCACTCTTTGTTTATATTTAGATCACAAACGTGTCGTCCCGTTGCTGTAGGAGTTAAACGCAAGCACTTTTCTCGCAAACCGAAAAAAACCAGTGTTTGCTTGCTGGATTAATGAATATTAGCGTTGTATTCTACTAACGGAAGCTTGGACGTTTATTAACCTGTTAACGCATGTTCATCTAAATATTATGAACGGCCATGTAGTATTGTAACTTAGGTAATGAAGGCAGAACTTCTACTTATGCAAGTTCAAATCTGACTTGGGACAGAAAAATTCCGTTGTCTTATCCGACAATTCTAGTTATCAGAATTCGCCTTAACCAGAGTTTTAAAATAACGCCAAAGAAGATATTTGGTCGGGATCTTCGGAAGTACTTTTACTCGTACTTACGCGAAATTCGATTTAAGCCAGTTCTGCGTAAGTGAACTGCACTGTGTGTATGTGTGTGTGTGTGAATGTATATATATATATATATATATATATATATATATATATATATATATATATATATATATATATATATATATATATATATATATTGTGGTGAAGTGGGATGTTATAAATATTTATAGGGGACTTAGTGTACTGACTGAGATCAGCTGTGAAGGTATCTATATCTATTAAGAGTAGTGTATTATAGATAACCTTACTTGCTACCACGTATCTCTATATCTCAGTCAGAATTATTCTGGAATAGTGTGATGCTACGTTATGTGTCTAGGGTATGTGTATGATGAAGTGTAAGTCACAACAACAGACAGATAAACAATTTAATGTAATCCACTACTCTTGACAACACTGTGACACTCACATACATATAACACTCTATGAGAATATCTTAAAGGAGGCACTGATAACTTTCAAATAACAATATGTATTCATTACTGGCATGAATGAATATGTGTCCTGATTCAACTACAAGGGAATCAGGAATCACAATCAATTTAAATTACAAGTTATGTACAGAATGTATTTAATATGAATATTGTAGTGACATATATTATTACAAATGTTCTATGTGTGTCAGTTGTGTAGTAGTAAAATGAGGTAATACTGGTTTTGTTTTGTTCAAGCTCTGTTGGTATTTGTCATCATGACTTCAATAGTTTGTCTTTAGGGACTAGTATTGGAGATGTTCACAGTTCCTGATTTTAAGACAAGTAAATTCCCCTCTTAATGTTAATTTTACACAGTCAGTTCAAGATGAGGGGACATAATGTTGAGCTCAGCTGGCCAAGTTAGCTTATCTGGCGTGATGGCGGCAGGAAAGGACTCCTCTGCTCGAATTCTCCTCTGGGCTCTGGAGACACCTCACTGATAGCTAAAAGGACCAAGGAGTATGCTGTCCGACACTGGATTCAGCAAAGCTCTGACTAGGTGCTGCTCAGTACCATCAAGACCACTGTCCCACAATTTCATGGAAATAAACACAGATACGTTGATTAGCAATGAATTCTGGCACAAACTGGCACAAATTTCCATCTGCCTATGTTCCAGGCTTTTATTTAACACAATTATGAGCTGGCTTCAACGCACTGTTGCTTTATCAAGATCATTTAAACAAGTGGTCTCGAACTAACGCTCCCAAGTGTGTATATCAGCGAGACTGGCCAATGAGCCACGTTTCGACAAGTGTTTGAAAAAATGTTACCTTTTCCCGTTTCCCCTAACAACGAAAGATAGTATTTATAGTTCGACCAATCGTGGTTAGGCTTTCATTTGTTGCGCTCCAATCAATTTGGAGTTTACATGGTAGGCTATTTATGTAACGTAAGGTTTTTTTTTTCAAACACGTTATAAAAAAATTTTATGAGCAGAAATGATTTCATGCTGTCAGGCAGCCTCACTATTTTATTTTGGGTATAATTTATTAATTCCTGGACTATTGGCGTAACGTTTTACATATTATTTGTCAGCAAGCCCTAAGGAACCCAATTTTCCCACTTTAAAAGAGCTACGTGGCTGCGTTCAAAATATGTATTTTCTACCTCCTGTTTCGAAGATATGCTGTCTGGGTACTGTTATGTTTTCAACCGTAAACCCATCTATTGTTATCTTTTCTAATAAGAGTTTTTTTATGATTTATAAACCTAACTCTGGGAAAGGGTAGTGTATTTTATCACTGTCCGTCTGAAAAAAAAAAGTTAGTGCTTGTAGCCTAACACGCGTGATAGTAGTAATTGTGTATCGCGCGACGCGTGTTTAATGTTCGGCTTTCTGCCTCTCCCTTCTCGCTATCCTTTTGTCCATCTGTTCGTTCGTTTTGGTAACGTAATGTAGAAAAAGACATGAATGGAATTTAAAATTTAGGTCATTACGCAGTCTGCCTCTTAATGTTTTTCCAAGAAATACAGCACACGTTTCATTGAAGAAAGCGGGTATAATACAGTAAGCTTTTACTATCAACGTGAAAGCGTTACAATTTGCAGACGAAGCAGAAAACAAGGGGGATTTCGAGTACATTCTTTGTGACAGCACTGTCATTTTACCATTGCTCTTTTCTTTATTAATTTTATTTGTTAGGCTTTATATTTACCTAATAATTTATATATGTGGATTAGAATATTTCATGACACCTCCCCTCTTAAAACAGACATTATATGTCAGTCCTTTATTCTATATACACATAGAGAAATTTATTATTATTTCTGGGGTTTACGGTGATTCTCATCACACGGATGGCGGCTTAAAAAATCCGCTCCCAAATTGGTTTTTCCAGATATATACTCGATGCTAAAATTATATGGAGCCAAAAGTAAAGACCATCGGAGTAACCTGGAGTTCTCATGCTTAGCCTGTGCTAGAAACGATAAAGGTTTGTGATCTGTTTGCAACTTAAATGCCTTCCCATATAGATAAATATTGAATTTCTTTATTGCCCATATTACTGCAAGACATTCTTTTTCGCTAGTTGAGTAGTTGATTTCAGCTTTATTCAACTTTCTGCTAGCATATGCCACTGGGCTTAATTCCCCATCCAATGCATCTGATTTCTGTAGTAGAGTTGCACCTAACCCAATATTACTTGCATCCGTCCTTACTATGAATTCTTGACTTAAGTCAGGTAATTTCAAAATGGGTTTACTTGTGAGCTTTTCCTTCAATTCTTGGTAAGTCATTTCACATTGTGGTGTCCATGTAATGCGATCTGGAAGTCCTTTACGTGTCAATTCCGTTAAAGGTGCACATATGGAATTAAAGTTTTTGATATACTTCTGGTAGAAACCACATAATGAGACAAAGGATCTCACGTCCTTCTTGGTTTGTGGTCTCGGGGCTTTCTGTAGTTTCTCTAAATTCTTTGGGTCAGGGGTCATGTTTCCCTGATAAACTGTGTGTCCCAAAAATTCCAATTCTTTACATCCAACGCAACATTTGGTTGGTCGGGCTGTTAAATTTGCCTCCCTAAGTCGATCAAACAGCATGTTCAGAGAGTCAATGTGTTCCTCAAATGTTTCTGTTGCTATAAGGATATCATCCATAAAATTTGTTATACAGGGATTATTCAGAGGATCCAATAATTTTCTCATCATTCTAGAGAAGACACTAGGCGCATTCTTCAATCCAAATGGCAATCTATTAAACTCATAGTGTCCTTCTGAGGTACTAAAAGCTAGGTATGGTCTAACCTCAGGCTTTACTGGAATCTGATAGTATCCTTTACTCAGATCCACTTTTGAGAAATATTTAGCTTTATTTAGTCTGGCAAACAGCTGATTTGTATCCGGCAATGGATCCACCTGTCCTTCTGTAATAGCATTCAGTCTCCTGTAATCTATACAGAGTCTATGTTCTCCAGAGGGCTTCCTTAAAAGTACAACACCGGAACTATACGAAGACTCACTGTGCGAAATAATTCCTTCCTTCAATAGATAATCTATCTCTTCCTTCAAAGCTTTCTCCTTAGCAAACGGAATCGAATATGGTTTCATACAGACAGGTGTGGAGTCTATTAGTTTCATATCATATTCCAATAGGTTTGTATGCCCTGGTCGGTCTGTTAACACCTCTGCATGATTATTTAGAACCTGTTGCACTCTCTCTTTCTGAGTTTTCGTTAAATGTGTACTGATTTTCACCTGTGCTGCTGTCTCACAGGGGTGTAATGGATATTCAAATGATGAAAGTGGTTCCTTTTTCATCTCCATGGCGATGGACAAGGTCAACAAGTGTGTCTCTTCCTGATGTTCTCTTTCCAAATATTTCTTCAGGAGATTCACATGATAGATTTTTTCTTTCCCCTTCTTATCTATCTTATAATTTGTTCTAGACACCTTCTCTAGAACTGTATATGGACCCTGCCATCCAATTTGTAACTTATTCTGACTCCCGGGCAAAAGAAGCAGTACTTTCTCTCCCACAGCCAAATCTCTGTCTTTCGCCTTCCTGTTATAATAGGCAGCATGTTTCTTCCTGGCTTGTTTCAAATTTTCATTGGCAAGTTTCCAGCCAGTTTTTCAACCGAGTGGTCAGCTCATTCACATATTGGTATGAAGATGTAATGTTTTCCTCTGCCTTTTCATCAGTCCACGTTCTTAACAAAGCTTCAAGTGGACCTTTTATTGGCCTTCCAAACAATAATGTTGCCGGGGCCATACCGGTTGAACTATGGGGTACCTCCCGATAAGCAAAGAGGGCGGCGTGCAGGTACTGGTCCCATGTATCTGGTTTTTCGTGTGCCAACTTTCTCAGGATCGACATCAATGTGCCGTTAAATCTTTCCACTTGGCCGTTCCCTTGGGGATGATACACACTACAATGGAAGTGTTTGGCCTGGAAGATCCTGAAAACTTCTTCAGTTAGTTTCCCCTTGAACTGAGAGCCATTATCAGTCAAGATTTGATTGGGAAAGCCTAACCTTGTGAAAATTGTGAGCAATGCCTCTGCCACATGTTTAGAATCAATCGATGACAGGGCTACTGCCTCTCCCCACATAGAACAAGTGTCCACCAGAGTCAGAATGTAGCTGTTCCTTCTCTTGGTTCGGGTGAGAGGTCCCACAAGATCCACGGCAACTCTCTCAAAGGGTGTTCCCACTATGGGCATTTCCCCCAGAGTTGCTGGTGCAGTCCAATGTTTAGGTGCTACTCGTTGGCACTCTGGACAGGATTTTACATATCGTTTGATATCTTCAGTTATTCCTGGCCAGAAATAGTGACAAGCTATTCGCTGTCCTGTTGCGCTGATTCCCATATGACCACTGAAGGGAATCGCATGCCCTAGTTCCAACACTTTAGTCCTATATGAAGTGGGAAGGACCAGCTGTCCGTGACCATTGGATTCAGATCCAGCCTTCCTATATATCAATTTGTTCTTCATATAAAACTCTCCCTTGCCTGGAGGTGTATGAGATTTGGGCAACTTCTTGAAACATGGCTTGAGGTTTTTGTGCTCAGCCTGTGCCTTCCTCATCTCATCTGGGTGAGTATTTATGGGATTATCCTCCTCCTTCTTTGTCTGTGATCTGGTCTGCACTGTTGCCAATATCACAGGTCTCTTGGGATTCCCCAAGAAGACATATCTACACCCCAATATTAGAGGGTAGATTGGCTCATTTATCACTGCTGCTTTTATGATTCCTTCCACATATCGCGTTTTCACTTTTATTCGGGCGACGGGAAGTGTCATGGTAGCTACATCCTTGGTTGCAGTTTGAATCTCCACTGTTTCTGTGGTGTATTGATCGGCCTGCACCAGGTGAGAACTCACAACGGAATCGTAATCTAAACCGGTATCATATAAACATCTTATAGTGACACCATTACAAATGACATCTTCACACACTGGGGGGTGGTATGGTTCCTGTAATTCTTCAGGTTTGCCCTTCTTTTCCTTTTTCCCCGATGTCATAGCAGCAAAATGAGGAGGTTTCCTTCTACAATGGTCAGTGTCATGATTGTTCATCTTACAATTTTTACACCACCTTTTTCCTTGGTTGAAAGATTTTCTTTCATCATATTTCCTTTCATCGAATTGTGGGAATTTATTTTTATTTTCATACCGTGGCCTATCAAATTGGTGCTTACCTTTATTTTGATCCCTAGGATCAAATTTATTAAAGTTCTGTGGTGCCCTAAAGTTGTCCACCTGTTTCTTTTTATTACCTGTTACCTCTGCTTGAGCTGCTTGATACCTTTCAGCAACATTTAGCAACTCACCCAGCCTCTCTGCACCTTGTTCCATGAGAAACTTTCTCAGGTCTGGAGCCATGGACTCTCTTAGTTGCTCTATAAGGACCATTTCCTTAAGATCTTGGGTTTTCCCCAGAGAAGTCCATTTTTCCAAGTATGTCTCTATTCGTGCAGAGAACTGGTGATAGGTTTCACCTGACAGTAGTTTAGCATTCCTAAATTTTTTTCCTGTAAAATTCTGCATTCTTTTCATATCTTAACAAAAGAGCCTGCTTTAGCATGTCATAATTTTCCTGATCACCTCTGCTCATTTTTGCAAAAACTTCATAAGCTGCCCCACGAAGTCCCTGAGATAACTTTAAGCTCCACCTTTCTCTCTCTAACCCATACGTGGTAGCTAATAGTTCATACCTATTTAGGTAGCTCTCAATATCATCGTCTTTCTCAACAAAATGATCTAAATGAAAATTCATAGCTGAGGTTGAGGCTCCTTGAGTAACCGTAGCATCAGAGGCAAAGGGACTGGCACCATTTTCAGGAGCATGGCCTTGAAACTCAAACTCCCTTAGTCGTAACTCATGTTCCCTTTGTAATCTTTTATCTTCTGCTTCCCTTTCTGCAGCTAATTTCTCTTCTCTTCTGCAGCTAATTTCTTCTCTTCCCTTTCTGCAGCTAATCTTTTTGTCTTCCCTTTCTGCAGCTGCCTCCAGCCTCAATCTGCAATTTCTTAGCCTCAGCCTCAATCTGCAACCTCTTAGTCTCAGCATCAGCTTCAAATTGTAACTTCTTAATTTCCCTGTCAGCCTCTAACTTTCTTTCGGCTTCAAACCTTCTTTCTTCGCGTTCAATAAATTTGTCACATTCCGTAGTAACATAGGCAACCATAACTTGCCCATCTAATCCTAACTCTTTTGCAGTCTGAACCGCAGCAGATCGAAATTTGGCCAGGTCCGCCATTGTCTATCAGGTAAATTTTTATATAATGTCTAACCAACAATTCAATCTCTAATGGACAACACAGGCACCGTGAGCTCAACCTTATTTAATTCCACCCAAGGATACCTTTTAATTCTTATATTCCCTGAAGTGAATTACCCCCAATATTTTTAATAGGGAAAGATTCAAAATCCCCGGAGCGAGACCCCAATATATGTGGTGAAGTGGGATGTTATAAATATTTATAGGGGACTTAGTGTACTGACTGAGATCAGCTGTGAAGGTATCTATATCTATTAAGAGTAGTGTATTATAGATAACCTTACTTGCTACCACATATCTCTATATCTCAGTCAGAATATTCTGGAATAGTGTGATGCTACGTTATGTGTCTAGGGTATGTGTATGATGAAGTGTAAGTCACAACAACAGACAGATAAACAATTTAATGTAATCCACTACTCTTGACAACACTGTGACACTCACATACATATAACACTCTATGAGAATATCTTAAAGGAGGCACTGATAACTTTCAAATAACAATATGTATTCATTACTGGCATGAATGAATATGTGTCCTGATTCAACTACAAGGGAATCAGGAATCACAATCAATTTAAATTACAAGTTATGTACAGAATGTATTTAATATGAATATTGTAGTGACATATATTATTACAAATGTTCTATGTGTGTCAGTTGTGTAGTAGTAAAATGAGGTAATACTGGTTTTGTTTTGTTCAAGCTCTGTTGGTATTTGTCATCATGACTTCAATAGTTTGTCTTTAGGGACTAGTATTGGAGATGTTCACAGTTCCTGATTTTTAAGACAAGTAAATTCCCCTCTTAATGTTAATTTTACAAAGTCAGTTCAAGATGAGGGGACATAATGTTGAGCTCAGCTGGCCAAGTTAGCTTATCTGGCGTGATGGCGGCAGGAAAGGACTCCTCTGCTCGAATTCTCCTCTGGGCTCTGGAGACACCTCACTGATAGCTAAAAGGACCAAGGAGTATGCTGTCCGACACTGGATTCAGCAAAGCTCTGACTAGGTGCTGCTCAGTACCATCAAGACCACTGTCCCACAATTCATACGAATAAACACAGATACGTTGATTAGCAATGAATTCTGGCACAAACTGGCACAAATTTCCATCTGCCTATGTTCCAGGCTTTTATTTAACACAATTATGAGCTGGCTTCAACGCACTGTTGCTTTATCAAGATCATTTAAACAAGTGGTCTCGAACTAACGCTCCCAAGTGTGTATATCAGCGAGACTGGCCAATGAGCCACGTTTCGACAAGTGTTTGAAAAAATGTTACCTTTTCCCGTTTCCCCTAACAACGAAAGATAGTATTTATAGTTCGACCAATCGTGGTTAGGCTTTCATTTGTTGCGCTCCAATCAATTTGGAGTTTACATGGTAGGCTATTTATGTAACGTAAGGTTTTTTTTTTTTCAAACACGTTATAAAAAATTTTATGAGCAGAAATGATTTCATGCTGTCAGGCAGCCTCACTATTTTATTTTGGGTATAATTTATTAATTCCTGGACTATTGGCGTAACGTTTTACATATTATTTGTCAGCAAGCCCTAAGGAACCCAATTTTCCCACTTTAAAAGAGCTACGTGGCTGCGTTCAAAATATGTATTTTCTACCTCCTGTTTCGAAGATATGCTGTCTGGGTACTGTTATGTTTTCAACCGTAAACCCATCTAATGTTATCTTTTCTAATAAGAGTCTGTTATGATTTATAAACCTAACTCTGGGAAAGGGTAGTGTATTTTATCACTGTCCGTCTGAAAAAAAAAGTTAGTGCTTGTAGCCTAACACGCGTGATAGTAGTAATTGTGTATCGCGCGACGCGTGTTTAATGTTCGGCTTTCTGCCTCTCCCTTCTCGCTATCCTTTTGTCCATCTGTTCGTTCGTTTTGGTAACGTAATGTAGAAAAAGACATGAATGGAATTTAAAATTTAGGTCATTACGCAGTCTGCCTCTTAATGTTTTTCCAAGAAATACAGCACACGTTTCATTGAAGAAAGCGGGTATAATACAGTAAGCTTTTACTATCAACGTGAAAGCGTTACAATTTGCAGACGAAGCAGAAAACAAGGGGGATTTCGAGTACATTCTTTGTGACAGCACTGTCATTTTACCATTGCTCTTTTCTTTATTATATGTATTTATTAGGCTTTATATTTAATTGATAATTTATTTGCTTTCTTTAGCACAAAGCAGAGTCAGGTGCCCAGTTAGAGCTGGGTAGACTAGAGCCTGGCTTTACGAGGTAGCGAATATGACGTATCCGGTAACTTTGTTATATGAAACACACAATCTAACCATCTGCCACTCATACATGTATGTATGTATGTGTGTGTGTGTGTGTGATGACAGTCGTATTTCATTCTTTTCTTGTGTCTGTGCCCATCTTTCCTTCACTCCCCCCCCCCCTATGTGAGTAATTTCCGATAGCCATCCTTTTGATACAATCTTCTATGCCATTAGTCATGGGTCATTATCTTCCTTTTAACGCCTTTATCTACAGATAATTAATTATCTGATCCTCGGAAAAGCACACCTCGTCAACGTACGTTTGATGTGGACTGTCAACAATTAGCCAGGTGGGACGAAACGATGAAACCAACATTCGGTTTTGCCCTTTGTCGCCGGTCTTATTGTTTAGATAGACGGGCTATTGATAGATGAGCTAGTAATCTGCTTCAGCCCAGTCGGTAAAAGCAATAACAAAAACATTGTACAATTTGGAGGATTTAGGATAACATGTGTCTAATTTTGCACATCCTTATATCTGGCACCGGAACAAATGACATGATCATTTCCGGTGACATCTATTATCGTAATAAACAGGGAAGTTTAAAAAGAAAGTGCAACCTTGGAGAAGAGATTATCAGATTTAATAATTAGGGCAGGTCGTATGACATAATTGTTTCCTGTAAAAGAAGCAATTAGTTACATTTACCTTTTATGGCGATGTCGATGATTAGTAATGCTACCCACCCTCTGTAGACGAACGACCTGCCCGACATAACAAACTATATGTGTGTGAACAATTTTCTAAATTAATGCGCCTTACCATGTGGTTGGCTTAAAATTGGAAAATTAAGTAAACTACTTGTGATTGGGTTCCATCCAAGAGAACCATGCGAGGTTACGTTTCGCGTGGGCGAAAATTTGAACTTTAAAACCTAGAGCATTTTGAAGTTTCTCCACTGCATTTTTCATTTTCTTCAAGGAGATCACGGTTAGCCAGAATAGGAGTTAGTAATAAGGATTCCATTATAGGACAAGCCAATGTGATTGCGAGTAACGTATAAAATTAAAAGTGTAAAACCTCTGTTATAAAACATAAAACATAAAACACAAGTCCGAGGATTTGTTTGGTTTTAAGGACTATCTTCATTGCACACGGATAACTCCATCAGTGCTCCTATCCTCTCCCTTAGATCACATAAGGAAGATCTCAGCATAGTGCACGAACTCAGTAGCACTGGCTAGAATCCCAAATGTGTGTATTTAGGAACCACACATTCTATAAATATTTTTATGGTGGGTAGGTTTCTAATGTTTTTTTTAAAAATCCGATCCAATTTTTTTAATTTCGAGGAAAACCTCATCAAGTGTTAGAAGTTAAGGTGTACAATTACAAGTAATCTTAACTAGATGGGAAAAGGCTGCATATTAAAACGTTGCAAGACATCTTACGGTCAGTCTATGCATGAAAGTCTGGATGTATAACCTTTAGGGTAAGTTGTAACATGTACATTTTATTGTTTTATATTTGCATTTAACATATATAAAATGCTCATTTCTGTAAAGTTATGTATGGGGCTGGTAAACTCATCATATAAAATAACTTGCCACATACACCATCAATGCAAGAGGTGGTGACTGCTTCGTACGGGTTTACTCATCATTCCTATGAGTGTGTGTGTGTATCTGTTGACTCCAGGCAAGATAACATTTCTTTAAATTCGCCTCAAAGACGCCCCCAGAGGCTACAAAAGTGTAGAAACAGCAATAAATCTCCTATTCGCCGACGACGTCTATCGATCTGGGGACGTTAATAAAAGATGAAATTCGACTTAGAACAAGAGAAGCGGCATAGAAAATGGGTTTGGAAAGCAATCACGAAAGATAAAATGTTTATTGTGTCAACAGGAGCTTAAAACAGATATAGAAGGATGCGAACAGGAAATACGTCTACAAATTTTATGGAAATAGTTTGAGAGACAACAGAAAATGAGAATTTTGCCAGATAATAGATTGCGTTAATACTATGTCAGACGATAGATTTAAACACGCGCAACAGGCCTAGCCCTGGGTCAAACAATAACAGTTTCAATATATTTATATAACAAAAACAGCGAGGCAGAGAGGGGAAATGCATTATTTGACTTTTTGACATTTTAACCGAGAAAAGTGTCAAAGAAATCAAAGACCTGTTCGAGGTGAAGCATTAGTTGAATAATAATAATCATTATATGTAACTGATTTCTTTATTGAAGTTTTTTTTTTTTAAATCATCTTGTGAACAATAAATAGTTGCAAGTATTTATAACTATAAAACTAGAATCGTCAATGTGGAATGGACATCATACTGGGACATACACAATTATGACGATTAAACAAAATAGAAGAGAATTGAACAGTGTTGAAAACTTAAGAATAATCAAGAGATATCTTATTGGAACATATGGACACGGTGCGCATTGAACTGTGTTTAGTAAAAGTTCTTGCAGGCCCATTAAAGCATGTTTTTTCTTAACATTAAGGGAAACATCTCGCATTGCAATGTGCTTTAACTGGGCGTTATCTTGAGTATCCCATTATAATAATCCCATACAAAGGCCAATAATCGACTTTATTTGGACGTCACTTATCACTTCGCAAGTAAGACGTCAAGAAATAACTGAGGTTTAATAAAAAAAAATTTTCATGACAAAATTGACACTTGATACCTGTCTTGTTTTATTTTAGAATTTACATTCTGTTACAACTAAAGACTGCATTTTTTTTATTAATACAATAATAATAATAATAATATACATAATCATAGGCAGAAATTAAGGTGGACGATTTTCCATTCACGCATCCTTCCTCAACTGACATGTGAAGGCAAGCGCATTGTATATCTGTGAAACATGGACAATAACAAACAATCTATAATCAAGAAGTTAAACTCTCACAGATATGCTCTTGAGCAGATTGGAAGCAATGAACTGGTAGAACACGACCACCAGTGTGGCGGACATGATGGAAAGAAACAAACGAATACCCGAAGAACAAACAGTGAAGAAATATTGTGGGTGCCGGATAGAAAAGACATTGAGGAAACCAATTGATAGCCTTACAAGATAGTGCTTGTTCTTGGGGGTTTCCTAATGAAGGAAATTGGAAAGAGACATGAAGGTGATGAAGACATAGAAATACTGTGTCATCGAAAACGGATTGCACGAGACACGAAAGCCTGACGTGAAGCTTTTGAATGCGTACACAGCACATGAAGGTGTAGAGAACTTGATGAACTGTGCTAGAAATGGTAGACACTTTATTTTGTTTTGGACACATTATAACAATGGATGGCAGACGTCAAACAAATGACAAGAAACAAGTACCAAGAAGAGAAGAGTAATGGCCATAGTTATTTAAACCATGAACCAAAAATAAACAAGCCAACAAACAAGCCAACAAACAAGCCAACAAACAAGCCAACAAACAAGCCAACAAACGAGCCAACAAACGAGCCAACAAACAAGCCAACAAACAAGCCAACAAACAAGCAACCTTTAATAACATATGTATGAACCATCACATATGACTGTTCTGATTTATATTAAAACACTTACGACTCCCTACTGGGTAATTTCATAAGCAAATAAATGCCTTTACGGTTTATAAAAGATATCATACTCTAAAGTAAGCACAATAAACAATAAATAAAATTAAACATACTGTTTTGCGTTACACTGTGAAAGTTTTGGGCGTTAGCGGATTAAATGGAACAAATAAGAGAAATAACATGTTACAAATATCCCTCACTTTATTTTGTTTTGGACACATTATAACAATGGATGGCAGACGTCAAACAAATGACAAGAAACAAGTACCAAGAAGAGAAGAGTAATGGCCATAGTTATTTAAACCATGAACCAAAAATAAACAAGCCAACAAACAAGCCAACAAACAAGCCAACAAACAAGCCAACAAACAAGCCAACAAACGAGCCAACAAACGAGCCAACAAACAAGCCAACAAACAAGCCAACAAACAAGCAACCTTTAATAACATATGTATGAACCATCACATATGACTGTTCTGATTTATATTAAAACACTTACGACTCCCTACTGGGTAATTTCATAAGCAAATAAATGCCTTTACGGTTTATAAAAGATATCACACTCTAAAGTAAGCACAATAAACAATAAATAAAATTAAACATACTGTTTTGCGTTACACTGTGAAAGTTTTGGGCGTTAGCGGATTAAATGGAACAAATAAGAGAAATAACATGTTACAAATATCCCTCACTATTGTAGGGTTAAGAAATATGGATACAAACAAACAACTGATAGAAATGAAACTAAGGGCCTTAAACCGTTGTTATATAGAGTTACAAAGATTGTGCCATTTTATGAAAACAGAAGTAATAAAATAAACGTTTCTGGTAAACATAACACTAAAATTATAGATATACAAATGAGAGAAATATGTTGTGCATATGTGAAGAGACATGACGCACCTTTTACAATTTGCAATTGAAAGGATAAGGAAGACAAACAAGTCAGACATTAGGACTCGCTACTGTCAGGATAAGGAAGACAAACAAGTCAGACATTAGGACTCGCTACTGTCAGGATAAGGAAGACAAACAAGTCAGACATTAGGACTCGCTACTGTCAGGATAAGGAAGACAAACAAGTCAGACATTAGGACTCGCTACTGTCAGGATAAGGACGACAAACAAGTCAGACATTAGGACTCGCTACTGTCAGGATAAGGAAGACAAACAAGTCAGACATTAGGACTCGCTACTGTCAGGATAAGGAAGACAAACAAGTCAGACATTAGGACTCGCTACTGTCAGGATAAGGACGACAAACAAGTCAGACATTAGGACTCGCTACTGTCAGGATAAGGAAGACAAACAAGTCAGACATTAGGACTCGCTACTGTCAGGATAAGGAAGACAAACAAGTCAGACATTAGGACTCGCTACTGTCAGGATAAGGACGACAAACAAGTCAAACATTAGGACTCGCTACTGTCAGGATAAGGAAGACAAACAAGTCAGACATTAGGACTCGCTACTGTCAGGATAAGGAAGACAAACAAGTCAGACATTAGGACTCGCTACTGTCAGGATAAGGACGACAAACAAGTCAGACATTAGGACTCGCTACTGTCAGGATAAGGAAGACAAACAAGTCAGACATTAGGACTCGCTACTGTCAGGATAAGGAAGACAAACAAGTCAGGACACTGTTAAGGACGACAAACAAGTCAGACTCGCTACTGTCAGGATAAGGAAGACAAACAAGTCAGACATTAGGACTCGCTACTGTCAGGATAAGGAAGACAAACAAGTCAGACATTAGGACTCGCTACTGTCAGGATAAGGAAGACAAACAAGTCAGACATTAGGACTCGCTACTGTCAGGATAAGGAAGACAAACAAGTCAGACATTTGAACTCGCTACTGTCAGGATAAGGAAGACAAACAAGTCAGACATTAGGACTCGCTACTGTCAGGATAAGGAAGACAAACAAGTCAGACATTAGGACTCGCTGCTGTCAGGATAAGGAAGACAAACAAGTCAGACATTAGGACTCGCTACTGTCAGGATAAGGAAGACAAACAAGTCAGACATTAGGACTCGCTACTGGCAGAAAGAAACGAACGAACGAAAGTCTACTTCTTCCAATGGAAACTTTAAGCCACACAAAAAAAAAACAACTTGAACAAACAAAGAACAACAAATAAAGATAAACAAACTTCTGTTGCTCCTGATAAACAAGGTAGTTTATGGAGAATTAAAAAAAAAAAAACAGAAAGTTAAAGTGTATAAGACCTACAACTTCAGAAATAATGTGAAGTTCACGAGAGCTCAATGGAAGCAGCACACCAGTAGAGGGCGCCAGGTTGGGTGACGACAACAACAACTACCGGGTATGTAAACAGCTTGCAGTTGTTGCTAGGAGCCGCAGACAAACACTCCCTGTGTTGATAGAATCGGGGAAGGTCTCGCCGTGCGTTAACAGAGGTATCGCGCGCTTGTATGACGTAACCTGATGATACAGGTGTGGCGATACGCGGAGGTATGATGTAACTAGATGTCAGAATTAGGGATCGTTGATAACGAGACAAAAGTAATGTTAGCGACAATTACACGAATTAGTGAGCTAAATTTGTGAATTAGTGGAGACTAGAATGCTGACAGTACCAGCTTTATTATCTTCATCACCACTATTATCCTTGCTAGTACTGTCATTACTGTGATGACCATCATCGCCATCAACATAATTTTCATCATCATCATCATCGACGTGATCCTCAGCATCGTCTTCATCAGCTTCATAATCATCATCTTAATCAATACCCGCATACTGTTTTTCATTAGCAGCATCAATATTTACCGTTATAATATTACACAGCCCTACAAAAAAAAAAAAATTTTTTTTGGTGCCAAACATTTTACTCTTGATTGTACATAAATGAGGCCTGCTCAATCCAAATGTCACATTTACTTGTCTGTAGCAGCTCTAGTTTTTGAGATACAGACATTTTTGTATTTCATTAATACAGGGTGACCCAAAAAACGGGCCCGCGAATTAATGGAAAAAATCACAAAAAGTGGAAATATCCAGATTTAGATTCTGCTAGGCGACCTGTTCCACACAGAGATGACATACCAATTCCAACTTTCAGTCAGATTTCGGATTCCCTGCTAGAAGATGAGACAGCAGTGGCATGTGGAACGACAAGTGACAGTGATTTCGAAGATGATTTTTCAGATGCTCAACGCTTCGACCAGCTTGAACTAAATGATCTAATCCGAGATCTATATCTCTCCAAGGAATCTTCAGAACTTTTGGCTTCAAGATTGAAAGAAAAAAAATTACTGACTGCTGAAACAAAGGTTACGTTTTATCGCAGCAGAGAGCAAGGTTTTATTCAATTCTTTTGTAAAGAAAACAACCTTGTGTTTTGTACTAATGTAGGAGGTCTTGTTAACAAAATGGATGTAAGTTATACACCAGATGAGTGGCGACTTTTCATTGACAGCTCTAAAAGAAGTTTGAAGGGTGTTCTCTTACACAATGGTAACAAATATGGCTCAATTCCAATTGCTCATTCTACTACAATGAAGGAGGAGTATGCTACAATAAGCACAGTTCTGAAAAAATTGAAGTATTTAGAACATAACTGGATGGTTTGTGTAGATCGTAAAATGATGAACTTCTTGCTTGGCCAGCAAATGGGATTCACCAAATATCCATGCTTTATATGTTTGTGGGATAGCAGGGCAAAAGATATGCACTGGACAAAGAAACAGTGGCCGTTGAGGGATGAATTTAAAGTTGGAGAAAAAAATATTGTCAATAAGCCTCTCATTGATCGAAAAAGAGTTCTACTGCCACCATTACATATAAAGCTTGGCTTGATGAAGCAATTTGTTAAGGCACTGAACAAAGATGGTACCTGTTTTAATTACTTATGCTGAAAGTTTCCAGAATTGAGCATAGAAAAACTTAAAGCTGGAATTTTTAATAGACCTCAAATTAGAAAGTTAATAAACGATCCAAATTTTATTGATTCCATGAACAAAACAGAGTCCAGAGCCTGGTCATCATTTGTTTTAGTTGTTAAAAACTTTCTGGGTAACTTTAAAGCAGACAATTATTCTGAATTAGTTGGAAACATGCTGTCGAGTTTTTGTGAACTTGGATGCAACATGAGCATAAAATTGCACTACCTCCATAACCATTTACATTTATTTCCGGAGAATCTTGGCAACTTTAGTGAGGAGCAAGGTGAAAGATTTCACCAAGATATAAAAACAATGGAAGCGAGATACCAGGGACTTTGGGATACCCACGTGATGGCAGATTACTGTTGGACCCTTAAGCGTGACTGTCCGGGCATATCACATTCCAGGAAGTCCTCGAAAAGATCCTTTTTGCGTGTTGACTAAACAAGTGCTAGTGATAAAGTTTTATTACATTTTTGGTAATATATGCACAGTAATTACATATAATATGAATGCAGACTAAAGTCAAAATGCCACTGATAGCACCTAACTCTAGGATTGTACATAACAATTGCCCTACTAATATGGTCATTCTTAGTTATCTCAAAAACTAGAGCTGATAGAAAAAATATGATTACATTTTTGGAATCAGCAACTCAAAATTACCCAAGAACAGCTATAAAATTTAAGGCACCAAAATGTGTGTATACCAGTGTTATCTTTCTTCAAAAAGTTTCGAATACGGGTGCCGATAATGTTGAAAGAATTATTTTCACACGGTCGACGGGAAATTACTCATACAACCACTTCTAATCCTTATGTCTCAAACGATCAGTTTTTATTTTATTTTCCCAGGCTCCCTACATATCCTTATAACACAAATAAAATGATATTGTTCTTGTCATGTCATGTGAAAAGTAATTCTGTAATATCTCTTGTGTTTCCTACGTTAAACATTCTGCCAGATAGAACATACCACGGTGCAAGGCCTCTGAAAATTCTGTAAAGTGGACGGTGTCGCGAGTATAGAAAACAGAGAATGTCTGAGTTTAGATAGAACCTGAAAGAGTATTGTGAAAGTAGAGAAAATAGAATCACTAATGAAATTATGGGAGAGATATGACTTCTGGAGAGTAGTGAGATATGTACTGATTTCTAAAGGTTTACTTCTCCACCATGTTAAATAGAACACTCTACTACAGTAAGGACACACAGCAAACATCAAGTGATAGTTAGAATAGAAGAGATTCTGACCACAGATCACCTATTAAATATGTTTATTAAAGAAAATCACAACATGAATCAAAGAAAAATAAATACTGCCTTCACGCTCTCTGAAGGCTAGTGAATCACAACCACAGATAAAACTAATACACCACTTCACTCAATCACACCAGCAAGCGTCTCCCTCCAAACTACCCGCCCCCGTACACTTTCTCACACTAACGTGTCTAATTAAAGGGGTTAGGCCTCCAGTTCTCGAAAATGAGAACGGCCGGTCCTCTAATGTTGACAATGCTTGGCAGGTACTCTTCTCCTCTGCTAGAAAAAACTCACACAGTTCCACCTAAGTTTGGTATACTAAGGCTATGGAGATAAGCTCCCTCTGGAACAGCTTAA